>CM065734.1:41066166-41068666 GCA_033310375.1 Conus canariensis | reverse complement strand
GTCACATAATCTCTGACCAGAATGGAATTTCATAGTATCATCTTCATTATCATCCTCCTCGTGGATCACCATTTCAGGAAAAGAAAAGACTCAAATTCTGTGCCCCCCCCCCCCCCCCCCCCCTTTCCATCCTTTATTCCTTACCTCCCTCACGTGACTCAGATGCTGAGCAATTGTTGTCGCGCAACACCGGACTTAGTAAGTGTTGTCCTGCATGCATACACCACTCTACTACTAGTAGTATAGTAGTAGTAGTAGTAGTAGTAGTAGTAGTAGTAGTAGTAGTAGTACGTCTCCTTCTTCTTCTTCTTCTTAGAAACCTATCTCATTTCTAGGCTTTGAATGCAATGGATGTCTTATTTGAAATACTATAAATTCCAATGAAGAGTTCTTTCGTCATTTTCTTTCACTTTGTTCAGAGCAGTAAATGTAGCAGTATAAAATGTGTCAGCACACCACACATTAGTATAGTAACAAACCCAGACGCTCTGTATCACACGTTAAAACGTTAAAGTCAGTACACGAATGCCAATCGAAGAATGAAATAATACAGATTGTGCACGGTGCGCGAGCGTGTTTTAAACAAAGGAAGAAAAGAAAGACAAAATAGTAATGGGGGGGGGGATGGGGGGGGGATAGGAGGAACGAGGCCCCACTCAAAAAAAAAGGGGGGGGGAGGGGAAAAAAACTCAGAAAAAGAAAAAAAGTGGGAAAAAATTGGAGGTTGGAGGACCCCCTGCCCCCCCCCCCCCCCCCCCCCCCAAAAAGTGGTGTCCTGCATGTGTTGAATCAGATCGGGCACCACTGAACACCACCGAAGTGATTTACCAGCCGTGCAGTGACTCTTCTGCTGGGTTGCCTTATGGCGACTGAACTTTGATTACTAGTAGTCTGTGGATTGTTAATGCTGGGGCTGCGAGAGTACCAACCTGGGTAGTATCGTGTGTATAAGAGGAGCGGAAATGAGCAGCGTACTAGTTATATGACTGGAGGCCATTGATATTGACACAATGGAAAGAAAAAAAAACAGGAAGAAAGAAGAAAGTACTCTGTTGAAAAGCTTTTCCGCAGTCAAATTCCACGCCGTTTGGTGTTATAACTTTAGAACTCGAAATCTGGATATGGAAATCTAAGAGAGCTGCTCCACACATGGCAGCTAAGCACACTTTTCTCTCTGTGATCAACCAGATGATCATGAAATAGTAACAAGGGATCTGATTGAAGTCATTTTTGTCTCAACAATAAGAACTATGAGAATTAGTATTACATTCATGTGGTAAACGTAATGTAATGCACGTGCCCAGGGGTATAACTTCACATGACTTAACTTTGTTACCTCTCGGTAACGGAAGGATAGTTTGTTGTTGCCGTGATGGTGGTTGTGGTGGTTGTGGTGGTGGTGGTGGTGGTGGTGGTGTGTGTGTGTGTAGTAGTAGTAGTAGTAGTAGTAGTAGTAGTAATAGTAGTAGTACTTTCATTTTACGTCTTTTCACAAAACTATGTGATATTAGACGTGTGTGTGTGTGTGTGTGTGTGTGTGTGTGTGTGTGTGTGTGTAATATATTTAAAACTGACGTTTGAAATGCAGCTGATTAATCCCTTGTTGTGTGTTTTCCTTTCTTTTTGTTTCCGCTGTTTTAAGTGCTGTGTCTCCTTGGCCTCTTTCCCCTCAGTTTGCTTCAGTTGCCCAAAAGTGTGGCTATCTATCATAAGTTACATTCATATGCCAGGTTCTGTATCTCTATAGATCAAAAATAAACTCAATCAAATTTGAATGTTACGAAATGGCGTCTGCGAAATGGTGGCAGACCATACACTACGCTTGAGCAGCATCTAAATACAGGAATAAAAACAACATTCCCTCTTTGATAGACAGTGTTTTGACTCGTTTCTTGACCATGTTTTGCCCCTGTATCTGTAGTTCGTCAGTTTTGCAGCTAGAGATTTTTAACTCCTATCACGTACAGACATGGATCCCAGTGATGACCCTGAGATGTTGCAAGCAGATCTGACCAGTTCGTATGGAATTTTTGCTATGGACAAACAACAGCTAAAAAGAAAAAAACGAAACGAAACAAAACAGCTAAGAAGAACTAAAGTGAGTGGTGTCTGTTTTACTGTGAAAATCACAGGACACTCGTCCAAATGATTGTCAAGTCACAGAATTGTCAAGTCACGGGACTATCAAGTCACAGGACTGTCAAGTCACAGGACTATCAAATCAAACGACTGTCACGTCACAGGACTGTCAAGTCAAACGACCGTCAAGTCACAGGACTGCCAAGTCACAGGACTGCCAAGTCACAGGACTGTCAAGTCACAGGACTGTCACGTCACAGGACTCTTTAGTCACAGGACTGTCACGTCACAGGACAGTTTAGTCAAAGGAATGTTTAGTCACAGGACTGTCACGTCACAGGACTGTCAAGTCACAGGACAGTTTAGTCAAAGGAATGTTTAGTCACAGGACTGTCACGTCACAGGGCTGTCAAGTCACAGG
>CM065734.1:41058666-41061166 GCA_033310375.1 Conus canariensis | reverse complement strand
CTCTTCTCTCTCTCTCTCTCTCTCTCTCTCTTCTCTTGTTTTTTTTTCTGTTTTATTTTTTTTCTGTTAAGTCTGGGATTCTGGTTGTTCTTCTGTCCCTGGGTTTATAAGTTGCGAGTGATTAACTTTGTCGTTTCCTTTATATTTAGCGCTGCAATTGATGATATTTGTCTTTTTTTTCACAGTACCTGTGGATTTGGGTATTGCGACGGTTTCTTTTTGTCTCTGTTATATGTGTGAAGTTGGCTCCGTCTTTCCTGCAATTAGCATCGTAACAATACCGTGAACATACACGAAACAAATAACCAACATACTTTCCTATTTATGGTTGTGTGTGTGTGTGTGTGTGTGTGTGTGTGTTGTGTGTGTGTGTGTGTGTGTGTGTGTGTGTGTGTGTGTGTGTGTGAAAGAGAGAGAGAGAGAGAGAGAGATTGTGTTTGTGTGTGTGTGTGCGTGTGTGTGCATGTGTGGTGTGTGTGTGTGTGTGCGTGTGTGTGTGGTGTGTGCGTGTGTGTGTGTGTGTGTGTGTGTTGTGTATGTGTGTGTGTGTGTGTGTGTGTGTGTGTGTGTGTGTGTGTGTGTGTGTGTGTGTGTGTGTGTGTGTGTGCAATATAGGGCATGCACATCATAACGGGATGGATAATTACTTTTTTTGAAGTACTTCCAGTGTCATCAAATGTGTCAGTGAATGAATAGACTTTAGCATACAATTGTTCAGTGAATGAACAGACTGTAGCATACAACTGTTCAGTGAATGAACAGACTGTAGCATACAACTGTTCAGCGAATGAATAGACTGTAGCATACAATTGTTCAGTGAATGAACAGACTGTAGCATACAACTGTTCAGCGAATGAACAGACTGTAGCATACAATTGTTCAGTGAATGAACAGACTGTAGCATACAATTGTTCAGTGAATGAACAGACTGTAGCATACAATTGTTCAGCGAATGAACAGACTGTAGCATACGATTGTTCAGGAATGAACAGACTGTAGCATACAATTGTTCAGTGAATGAACAGACTGTAGCATGCAATTGTTCAGGAATGAACAGACTGAAGCATACAATTGTTCAGTGAATGAACAGACTGTAGCATACAATTGTTCAGTGAATGAACAGATTGTATCATACAATTGTTCAGTGAATGAACAGACTGTAGCATACAATTGTTCTGTGAATGAACAGACTTTAGCATACAATTGTTCAGTGAATGAACAGACTTTACCATACAATTGTTCTGTGAATGAACAGACTGAAGCATACAATTGTTCTGTGAATGAACAGACTGTAGCATACAACTGTTCAGTGAATGAACAGACTGTAGCATACAATTGTTCAGTGATTGGACAGACTGTAGCATACAATTGTTCAGTGATTGGACAGACTTTAGCATACAATTGTTCAAATCAACAAAGAAATATTATGGCAAGCACCATATAAAGAAATATAAACTGAGAGGGACTGGCTGGAAGCGAGATAGATAAAAAAAAATACAACTTTTTATGCATCAGAATACCTTAAAATACCTATAAAGAGTAACGTGAACAAAATAATAAAACGATTATTGTCATGTATCAAAATGAATAACAAACAAGTAAGGTAACTCATACTCCCATGCTGAAATACATAAGCGCCCTATACTCCAAAGGAATGCTGCTTAACGACACAGAATTGGCTAGCAGAGATGACAACGCAGAGCACAGAGAACAAACAAGAAGATATCCCCCAAAAAAGGATGTTCCACGTTAGCCCATAAACCCTGTACCTGACACATCTACAAAGCAACAACAAACGGAGAAATGAACAAACTCAAATTTTGCAACTGAGTGGCACAGCCTTTTTAATCTTGACTATAGCCAAACAAACACACACGTGTTGTGTAACAATTTTCTGTGGTATCTGTCTTCGTTCGTGACCACACGACGGATGAACAAAAAAAAAAACCTGTTTCTTGATTTCGACATTCAGTTTTCTTTGCCAAAAATACAACAGTGCTAGAGTTTGTTTCTTCTTGTCTTTTTTTTTTTTTTATTAGTGTGCAAGATTTGTAGAATGGTCTTTGGCTTGGTGCTGTATATGCCTACTTCTCAGCCTCTCGTCTGTTCAGAGGTGATGATGCCAAAGAAGAATGGGAAGGGTTGTGGGTGATGGGAAAGAGAAGAAGAAGAAGGTGATGGGTTGGGTGAGCGTAGTATTAAACCTTGATGAACAGAACAGGGAAAAAACAGCGAAGAGGATTCAGCACCAAAAAGGGTTGATGACCGTAGGGACTATAGGAAGGGGTAAAGGGAAGGGGAGGGGGAGGGAGAAGAAGGGGGAAGAAGGGGCAGAGGTTGGGGTGTGGTGGGGTGGGAACACCCACGCAAAAAAGAAAAGCAACAAAACAATTACAACAACAACAACAACAACAACAACAACAACAACAACAACAAACGGAAAAAAGAAGACCACAAAATACCTGACTGTTCAGTTCTACGAACCTAAAACATTTTCGTT
>CM065734.1:41048666-41051166 GCA_033310375.1 Conus canariensis | reverse complement strand
CTCTCTCTCTCTCTCTGTATATATGTCTACATGCGTGGGTGTTTGTGGCCATGCACGTGTGTGTGTGTCGTGACCAGTACATCGCCCACGCGTCAGCTGCACGAACAATGACGCTCGACGATTTACATTGCTTCCTAGGACAGACAGAGAGAGAGAGAGAGAGAGAGAGAGAGAGAGAGAGAGAGAGACAGACAGACAGACAGACAGACAGACAGACAGACAGGCAGACAGACAGACGGACAGACCGACGGACAGACAGACAGAGAAGGAGAAACAGACAAACAGACAGACAGTCAGTCAGACAGACTGACAGAGACTGAAACAGAGAGACAGAGATAGACAGACAGACAGACAGAGAAGGAGAAACAGGCAGACAGACGGACAAACCGAAAGACGGACGGAGGGACAGACAGACAGACAGGGACAGAGACAGAGAGACAGAGAAAAACAGATAGGGAGGTCGAAAGTGATAAACAGACAGATAGTCAGGCAGACAGACAGAGAGGCGGAAAGACAGACACACCGACAGACAGAGACAGACAGACAGACAGACAGATAGATAGACAGACAGACAGAGAGTATAGAAAAGCCGTGAAGACACGGAAAGACGGAATGGCTCAAGAAGACCTGGTGAAAAGGTTGTAAAAAGAACATTAAGGTTGAAGAGACGAAGGGGAATGTGTGTGTGTGTGTGTGTGTGTGTGTGTGTGTGTGTGTGTGTGTGTGTGTGTGTGTGTGTGTGTGTGTGTGTGTGTGTGTGTTCATGCGCACGTGTGTGCGTGCGTGCGTGTTTTTGTGTGTGTGTGTGTGTGTGTGTGTGTGTGTGTATGTGTGTGTGTGTATGTGTGTGTGTGTGTGTGTGTGTGTGTGTGTGTGTGTGTGTGTGTGTGTGTGTGTGTGTGTGTATGTGTGTGTGTATGATAGAGAGAGAAAGAAGCGACGGAGCGAGCAAGCGAGCGAGCGAGCGAGAGAGAGAGAGAGAGTAGGGAAGAGAGAGAGAGAGAGAGAGAGAGAGAGAGAGGAGAGACAGACAGACAGACAGACATACAGACAGACAGACAGACAGATAGACAGATCAGCGACCGACCGAGCGAGAGAGAGAGCAGGGAAGAGAGAGCGAGCGAGCGAGCGAGAGACAGAGAGAGAGAGAGAGAGAGAGAGAGAGGAGGTGGGACATGAGTAGGAGGCCACAACTCTCTCTCTCTCTCTCTCTCTCTCTCTCTCTCTCTCTCTCTCTCTCTCTCTCTCTCTCTCTCTCTCTCTCTCACCTAATTCCATTCACCTTTTCCACAGAATCTTTTTCTCTACCTTGCACTGTACTTTCGTTACTTTCTTTTAAATTTCTGGCACCCCATACCCCCCCCCCCCCCCCCAACGTGCCACTCTTTACCCCCTTAATCCTACCTGCACATCCTCTCCCCCTCCCCCCCCCGCCCCCCTCCCCCCCCCCTCGTCCTCCCTCTTTCGCCCTTCCCACCCCCTTATTCCCACCTCCTCACAACCACCCCCCCCCCTTTGAGCTAGCTGTCCATATACATTTTTTTCCACGTCACCATTTCTTCACCAGAAATTGCCCCATCATGAAACGATTCCAGACCCGCAACATTCACCTCACCCCACTTTCAACATCTTCAGCCTACATCCTGGAGGCATTAACCTTTTTTTTGTCACTTTTTTTTAAACTATCCTGTGCGAAACATATATTGTCTTCTTCTCAATCTTCTTCTTCTTCTTTTTATTTCAAACGGAGAAGTACGTATGTTAAAAGGAGCAGGGACAGATGTCATTGCAAGGAACAAATGGTCAAAGTTGCCAAGAAAGCTTCCAAGAGCTCTGTAGGTTAATGAGGCATTTGTGGCGGTTCTGAAGGTCAATAAGAGTTGTTCAGCTCCCACGTTGATCTGAAGTTCTTCCAGGGTCATGATAGAGGGCGATGTTCTGGAACAATGTCGCCCTAAAGTCAAGCCTTTTTTCTTTTTAGTAGGTCATCCAACCGCTATTGTCCCCCACCTCCATCCCCCCATCCCCCATATTTTTTTTATCCTGATTTTTCTTTTCGTTTTCTTGTTCTTTTCCTTTTTCTATTTTTCTTTTTCTTTCTTTTTTTTTTTTAATGGGGCCGCCTTCTTTCAATTTTATTCCCACTGCTTTGGTTCTGTCTCTTCATTGATGAAGAGACTCACCATGCACCAAAAAAAAAGAAAGAAAAAGAAAAACAAAATCTGTGTTTATTACTGATGGACTATTTTGCTTGATAGTTTCAGTGCAGTGTAGGCGTCTGATACAAAATGCCTGAGTTTGTTGATGGACTTGGTGTGTGTGTGTGTGTGTGTTGTGTGTGGTGTGCTGACTCTTTTATTCTGCTGTGATTACTGCATTCTGACAAATGGAAATGATTAAATCAACGTAAAGGTGTTAAAGTATCTATAAGATTAAAAACAAAATGTTTATTCGTGGGCGCACTCGTGGTGCTTTCATGTGTGTGTGTGTGTGTGTGTGT
>CM065734.1:41038666-41043666 GCA_033310375.1 Conus canariensis | reverse complement strand
TGATGATGATGACGACGACGACCGACGACGACCACGACGACGACGATGATCATGATCATGATGATCATGATCATGATCATGATGATCATGATCATGATCATGATCATGTTCATGATCATGATCATGATCATGAGTGCGTGGTGTGTTGTGTGTGTGTGTGTGTGTGTGTGTGTGTGGTGTGTGTGTGTGTGTGTGTGTGTGTGGTGTGTGTGAGTGCGTGCGTGTGTGTGTGTGCGTGGGTGTGTGGTGTGTGTGTGTGTGTGTGTGGTGAGTGTGGTGTGTGTGTGTGTGTGTGTGTGTGAGTGAGAGAAGTGTATGTGTGCGTGTGTGTATGTGTGTGTGTGTGTGTGTGCGTGCGTGCGTGGTGGTGTGTGTGTGTGTGTGTGTGTGTGTGTGTGTGTGTGTGTTGTGTGTGTGTTGTGTGTGTGTGTGTGTGTGTGTGTGTGTGTGTGGTGTGTGTGTGGTGTGTGTGTTAAGCGTGCTCTGTGCGTGTGTGTGTGTGTTGTGTGTGTGTGTGTGTGTGTGTGCGTGTGTGCGTGCGTGCGTGCGTGCGTGCGTGCGTGCGCGCACGCGCTTTGATGTTATTTTCAAAAGACTGATGTTATTCTATTACTTTTTTCTTGTGGCTCTTTTTAACGCAGTTCTTGGTTTGAATGCAGTGGACAAAATTGTAAATAAACCGTCCAAACACGCTGTGAATGTGCCCCATACCGTGCCCAGATTTAATAATGATGAAGTCGATCAATCAATTCATGAACCAGCCACTTGCTTTCTTCTTCTCTTTCAGCCTCGTCGTCGTCGTCGTCGTCGTCGTCGTCGTCGTCGTCGTCGTCGTCGTCGTCGTTGCAGCAGAACCATTCGGTCGTTGCTATAGACCTAATCAGTAGAGCCCTCAATGAATCAATCAATCAATCAACCAAACAATCAATCAACCTTCTTCTTCTTCTTCACTCAGTCATTCATCATCAACAACAGTCACTGGCGACGTAAATATTATCTTCTCTTTCTTTCTTTCTTTCTTTTTCGTCCGTCCATTTAATGACGGACCGCTCTGTCTTTCAGTCTGTCCATCTGTCTGTCTGTCCGTCTGTCTATTGGCTGTCTTTCTTTCGCTCTATCTGTCCTCCTTTATACTTTAATCTCTTCCTTTTGAAGAAAAAAAAAAAGAGAGAAAGTTTTGAAAAAAAAAAAGTCGCTTTTACATTTTGTTTTAGTCGTATCACTGATAATGAGAGTAACGAGCATAATAATGAAATTGAGGACAACTCAATTAATGAATACTCAAACTTGATGACGTGTCAATAAACGGCGGATGGGTTTGTGGTTGCCGTTTATATATTTTGCTCATATGATGTTTTTTGTTTTTGTTTTTGTTTTTTGTTTTTTGTTTTTTTTTACTTTCTTTTTGTGTGAGACATGGAAATAAAACTCTCAAAAGAAAAACACGCACGCGCGTGCACCATCTCTTCCTCTCTTCCTGACCCCCTCCCCTCCCCCCCCCCCCCCCCACACACACACACACACGCACGCACGCACACAGACACACCACGCTCTCTCTCTCTCTCTCTCTCTCCTCTCTCTCTCTCTCTCTCTCACACACACACACACACACACACACACACACACACACACACACGTACACACGCGTGCACACACACACACACACACACACACACACACACACACACACACACACACACACACACACACACGTGTACACACACACTCGCGCGCACGCACACACACACACACACACACACACACACACACACACACACACACACACACACTAATGCTCACATACACACACGTGCACACACACGCGCGTGCGGCGCGCGCACGCGCGCGCGCACACACGCACACACACACACACCACACACACACACACACACACACACAGTTTTATGGGAGAGAGAGAGAGAAACAGACAGTCAACCAACCAGCCAACCAGCCAACCAGCCATCCAGCCACCCAGCCAGACACACACAAACACACACAGACAGACAGGTGCAGAAAACTGCCAGCATCCACGAATCGAACGGAGTCATATCCCCTTCCAAAGGGAGACAACAAAACAGTCTATTTCGAGAGAGTTGTCTGTACATGCATGCCAGCGCTCCTGCGGGTAATCCACGGATCTATTACCGTCAACTAACTGTTGCGTCTTCCAGCCAGAGTGTCGTCACAGAACAGGCGGAAAACCTAGAAAGCTACAGAGAGATTATAGAGAGCAAAGGGATAGGCCGGCTGGGAGGGATGGGGTGAGGGGGGGGGGGGGGGGGGAGGGGATGGGGGTAGGGGAGGAGGGGGAGGGGGGAAAGTTGAGGAATATACACAGTTTCAGGAGAAACTGGGACAATGGTAGGTGGAACGGTGTCAGTTTTGTTTTACAAGCTGTTGTGACGTCAGAGACGTGTGCTTTTTGGTTACGAGAGCAAGGTTTGTTCACCCATTTGCCCGTACGGTTGCATAACTCTGAGGGGAAACTGAAAATAAGTCAGAAATAACACAGGCGCTGTTGATATAATTATGTCGGATACAAATAAAAGAGGAAACGTAATGTGAAAGAGAAATAGAAAGGGAAGTACAGGATGGAAAGGTGGGCAGAGGGGGATGGGGAGGGGGGGGGGGTGCTACGGGGGCGGGGGAGGGGGGATCAAAAGGGGGTGGTGGGTGGGAGGGGAACTGGATGGAGTCGGGAGATAGAAATGGACGAGGGGAGAGGGTGGAAGTGCGGTCGATCTCTCTCAAAACTTGAAATAGTTGGGACTGTAGGAAAAAAAGGATAAAACGGAAGGACGGAAGGAAGAGAGAAAGAAAGAGAGAAAGGACAAAAGAAAGAAAGAAGGAAAGAAAGGGAGGGAGTGAGGAAGAAAGAAAGAAAGGAAGAATGAAGAAAGAAAGGAAGGAAGAAAGAAAGGAAGGAAGAAAGAAAGAAAGAAAAAAAAAAGAAAGAAAGAATGAAAGAAGGAAGGAAGATAGAAAGAAAGAAAGACAAAAAGGAAGGAAGGAAGGAAGAATAGGAAAGAGAGAAAGAAAAATGAGAGAATGAAGGAGGGAAACAAACAAAGAAAGAGAAAAGGATGAAAGGAAGGAAGGAAAGAAAAAAGGAAGGAAGGAAGGAAGGAAGGTATGAACGAAAGATGAAAGAAAAAAAAAAGAAGGAAAGAAAGAAAGAGAGGACGCAAGAAAGAAAGAAAGGAAAGACAGACAGACAGAAAGAAAAGAAGGCAGAAAGGAAGAAAGAAAAGAAAAAAGAAAGATAGAAACTTTAACCGAAAATCGGGGACGTGGGTAGAGTGGAAGTTGTTAGCTGATATCCAAACGAACCCTCCTTTCTAAAACTGCATTCTGTTCTTTCATTCTGTCCATGACATCAGACCTTGCTGGTGCCGTAATGCACACATTGGCACTCAGTAGATCACCCTATTCCTCTGTCTCCCCATACTGTGCAACACGACAGAGGTATTGTCATCAGTTCTGTCCTCTATTAGGTTTGTCCGTCCGTTCACATCTTCGTTCAGCCTGTCAGTCGTCCATAATGCTGAACAATTTAGAAGTGGGGGAAAACAAGTGCAGGCTGACAATTCTTCTTTCATTACCTATGAAAAAGTATCTATGTATATATATTTATATATATATAATTACATAATTATCTAAGTGTGTGTGTGCGTGCGTGCGTGCGTACGTGCGTGCGTGCGGGTGTGTGTGTGGTGTTGTGTGTGTGTGTGTGTGTGTGTGTGTGTGTGTGTGTGTGTGTGTGTGTGTGTGTGTGTGTGTGTGTGTGTGTGTGTGTGTGTGACAATTCAGTAGTGGGGGAAACTAAGTGCAAGCTAACAATTCCTTCGTCGTTACATTAAAGACTTGGCAAAGATTAGAAAACGAATAGGGGGAGGGGAGGGGGAGGGGAGGGGGAGGGGAGGGGGGGGACGGGAGAAGAAAGAACATGAGAATGAAAAATTATGGAAATCAATTATAGAAATAAAGTCCTAAAGAAAATGAGAATGAAAAATTATGGAAATCAATTATAGAAATAAAGTCCTAAAGAAAATGAGAATTAAACATCAGGAAAATTTAAGATCAAAATAAATTCTTTCACAAGTAGCATATGGGGACCACTGAGACCCGTCATAAAGACAGTTTGCTCCGAGTCCTTTCGTCCGCTGGATCGGACTCATCAGGGAGATATATACTCCCTAGAATTGCTCCAGGACTCAGAGTCATGGCGAGATACAAACGTCCGTAGCAGACACGTTTTCCCAGCGCTAGATGACTGAAGTCTGGTCTGTTTACATATAGGTTTGATTTGCTGAGCGACATAGTCATCTGTTTGGCGCTCTATATACAGAAGATGTTGACAATATCTGTCTGTAGTCTTTTCCACTTTGAGTGAGACTTCGGAGAACTGCCTTTCTTTAAGCCTACAGAGGATGGTTCAGCATCTTCTGCCAAACAAACAAACATAAGTAAATGTGGGTTAAAGGGCGATGTGCTGGATAAAATCGTTTCAATATTCAGCTAGTGGCGGGAGCTGTTGCCTTACTTATTTATTCATTCATTTAGTTAGGTAGTTAATAAGTTAGTTACTTAGTTGGTTAGTTATGGAGTGAGTGAGTGAGTGAGTGAGAGGTTAGTTGGTTGGTTGGTTGGTTGGTTGGTTGGTTGGTTGGTTGGTTGGTTGGTTGGTTGGTTGGTTGGTTAGTTGGTTGACTGTTCGTGTGTTTGTTTGTTCGTTCGTTCGATGATGCCGATCGAGGCGGATGAGGAGGATGAAGAGGATTTTATGGAATTTCATTTTTGTTTCGGAACATATCCAGTCTTCAACCAGGCTCGGGAGATACGGACACCTGCAGTGTTGGTCAGAAAATTTGAGCCACACGGTCAGAAAGACATCTGTAATGTGGATGAAACCCGACTGTGTAGTACCAGTCTTCCCAACGGAGACCACAGCCAACTCAGCTGTGGGTAGGAGCTGGACGGACGAGGCAGACAAAATCCCC
>CM065734.1:41033666-41036166 GCA_033310375.1 Conus canariensis | reverse complement strand
GATGGATGGATGGTTGGATAGACAGACAGATAGATAGATCGATAGATAGATCGATAGATGGATCGATAGAGAGAGAGAGATGGATGGATGGATGGATGGATGGATGGATGGATGGATGGATGGATGGATAGATAGATAGATCGATAGATAGATAGATGGATGGATCGATCGATAAATAGATAGAGAGATATATATATGGATGGATAGATGGGTGGATGGATGGATGGATGGATAGATAGACAGATATATAGATCGATAGATAGACCGATAGATAGATTGATAGATAGAGAGATAAATCGGTAGGTAGGTAGGCAGATAGATAGATGCTGTAAATAATAGATAGATAGTAGATAGATAATAGATAGATAGATAGATAGATAGATAGATAGATAGATAGATAGATAGATAGATAGATAGTAAGGTAAGGTAATGTTGCTTATAGCCCAGTCGATCGCAAGGGGCCATATCAGGGCTGTCACCACGTTAAAATCAACTCACAAGACATTCATTCACACAACTCTTTAAAATACATCTTCTAAAATAGATAGATAGATATAGATAGATAGATAGAATAGATAAGATAGATAGATAGATAGATAGATAGATAGAACACACAGATAGATAGACAGTCAGATCGATATGAGTTCTTCCCCAGAAACGTGTGGTGTGAGGAGGGTCATTCATCTGAAAGGCTTGCATTTTTTTTTTCAATCAGTGGATGCCAGACATCTTGCTCATTTTCAGGGGTTGCTGTACTTTGTGGTAAGACGTGTACAATTCGACCGTGTTGAGTCAGTCTCCCTGGTATATTACTATCATATTGCTGAAGAAAAAATCTCGAAATGTAAGCATTTTAATGCAATCAAGAAAAAAAAAAAAGATATAAAAGCAATGTTATGTGGACGAAAAGCATTCATTCCCATAGGAACAGCTGGCATTCAGTGGTGAATCTCATTATCTATGCGTCAGAATGAGGGAGGGTTGGGGGGGAAGAGGGTGGCAAGGGGGAGAGGGGGGCGGGATGCTGTAGATGAAGAAACCTCTTTTTTCTTCTTCTTCTTGTTTTTCCTTTTTTTTTTTTTTTTTTTTTTGAAGATAGATACGTGAATGGGGCTACAAATGTAAAAAAAAAAAAAAAAAAAAAAGACGACGGTCAAAACAGGCAAAACTAAAACACACACACACACACACACACACACACACACACACACACCACACACACACACACACACATACATGCGCGCGCACGCACGCACGAACGCACACACGGACGCGCACGCGCGCACACACGCACCCACCCCCCCCCCCCACACACACACACACGCACACACGCACGCACGCACTTACGTACACACTCGCGCGCGCGCGCATGCACACACACAGACACACACACGCACGCACGCACGCACGCACCCACACACAAGTATACACACACACAACGCGCGCGTGCGCGCGCGCGCGAAAGAGAATAGAGGAAGAGGGTGGGGGGCGGGGGATACTCCCTCACCACAACGCTAATCCCCGCCCTCCTTCCCCCTCCCCCCATCGACCTCCACCCCCTTTCCCCCCGGTCTACCCGCGGAGTAATGAAAAAATGCAGATTTTCTGGAACAAAGAAAGTTGAATGAGCCCCGAAGATTTAAAAACAAAATAAAGGGAAGAAGAAAGAGGGGCAAAATGAACCTCAGAGAGAGAGAGAGAGAGAGAGAGAGAGAGAGAGAGAGAGAGAGAGAGAGAGAGAGAGAGAGAGAGAGAGAGAGACAAACAGGCAGACAGACATAATGAATGAGTGAGAGAGAGAGGGGGGGAGGGGGGAGAGGGGGAGGGAGAGAGAAAGAGAAAGGGAGAGAGAGACAGAGAGAAGGAGAGACGGAAAGGGAGAGAGGGGGGAGAGAGAGGGGGTAGTGAGAGAAAGAGAGAGAGAAGGAGGGGGGAGAGAGAGAGAGAGAGGAGAGAGAGAGAGAGAGAGAGAGAGAGAGAAAGAGGAAGGGAGAGGAGGGAGGGTTAAAGAGGAGGAGGAGGAGGAGGAGAGGAGGCACGATGCAGAAGGGGGAGGGGGGATGGGGGAGGAAGAGACGAGGACAAAGAAATAGTGGCCTCATTTTTCAGAAGACAGGAATGCAATTCATATTGAAAGACCCTCCCCTCTCCCTCTCCCTCTCTCTCTCTCCTCTCCCTCTTCCTCTCCCATTTCTTTCTACATCGTACCACTCCATTTCTTTCGCTTCGCACCCCCTCCCACCCCCCCCACCCCTCCACCCACAACCCTGCCCTCTCTCTCTCTCTCTTCTCTCTCTCTCTCTCTCTCTCTCTCTGAGGTCTGTTCACCCAGTGTCTAAATCCAGCAGCACATGTCAATGACATAATTATGTGGCAGGTTCGCCCGCCGCCATCCATAGCTCCGTTGTGCAGAGAGAAGCGAAATGCGTTCAACTGTCAATCTTTCCATGACAGGTATGTGTCGATTTCTATATAACGTTACATCACCGGTAAATCTGAA
>CM065734.1:41021166-41023666 GCA_033310375.1 Conus canariensis | reverse complement strand
GCATGCCTCCAAATAGAATCAAATGCCTTTCTGTAATCAATAAAAGCACAGTATAATTTTCCATTGTTGATTGCAAACATGTCAATCAATGATTTAAGAACAAAAGCATGGTCAAGCGTTGAATGCATGTGTCTAAAACCTGCTTGGTTTTCTGAAATAAGTCCATTTATTTCAACAAAATAAGTAAGTCTGCTATTTAGAATTGACGTGAATAATTTGCCTACACAACTCAACAGTGTTATCCCCCTGTAGTTATTGCAGTCTTGTTGATTTCCTTTGCCTTTATAGAGTGGTACAATTAACCCTGTCACCCAATCTTCTGGTATAATACCAGAATCCAAAACATGATTAAACAATAAACAATAAAACTTTGTCATATAAGGAACACTATTCTTTATATATTCATTCCTTACTAAATCAACTCCTGCTGCTTTATTATTCTTTAAACATTTAATGACTCTTTCAATTTCATCCTCAGTAATTGAATCATTTAGAATGTCTAGATTGATATTTCTTTCAGATACTTCATTACTAAAAATGATATCATTACATCCAGTATTTTGATTAAGGGACTGGAAATGATTTTTAAGCTCTTCAAGAGGTATAGGACACGATGAAGCTTTTTTGCCTTTAATTTTCCTCCAATAATCCCTTGGATATCTAGTTTTTAAAGCTCGCAATTCTCTATGCCATTTTCTCATTGCTCTTCTTTCAGATCGTCTCAAAACATTTTTATATTCTTTGCTTTTAGCAGCAAGATTATTTAGATTAGGCACAGTATTTGAACATTTAACTTTACGCTTTGCTTTAAAGTACTGGCTTCGAGAAACCTTACACTCCTTATCAAACCAGCTTTGATTCTGCCTCACTGAATATCTATTATTGTAAGTATTAGAGTAAGTACCAAATGTATCCTTCGCTGAATCAACAAGAATTGACGAAAACCGCTTATTCATTTCACTGATTGATATTGTGCCTTGTTCAAATAAAGTTACAATTTCATCAACATTGTAATTTGCTAAATGTTCTTTATATTCATTACATTTGTTGTTATCCCATCTTCTAATCTCTGCACCATCATACCTTTGATGCAGAGAGTGTTTAGTACCATTAGGTTCATTGAAAACAAAACAGGTTTTAACTGGAAGAGACAGGCATAATGGGCAATGCACATCAGAGAACAACGCATCAAAAACATCAACTTTAAACTTGCTTGCATTTTCCATCAAATATCTAGAACCAATGATATAATCAATAACTGTGCTTCCTTTACATGTGCATGTTCCAATACCAGCATCTGAACCAATTCTTCCGTTAAAAATGTATATTGACAGTGATTTACATAAATCTAAGAGACAATAACCATAATTATTAGGCCTCTGCTTATCTTGAGATGATCTTTGACAAGGTTGGAAATTATCTTCGCTCATATCACAGAGAACATCAGAGAACACAGACTGAGTGAACTGATTCATATTAATAAAATCATTCATACTTTTGGTATAAGCATTAAAATCGCCCAACAACAAAACATAACAATCCTTATATTTATCTTGTAATGATAACAATTCCGTCTCAATCACATCAAACAGTTCAACACTGCTATAAACTGAACCTTCGGGAGGAATGTATACGCCACCAATCAGACAGTCTTTATCATAACCTGACAATGATCTTTTTAATAGACACCAAGCCACACATCCACCAGAATAAGGTAAAATCTCCACATACGTAGATAGCTTGCTTTTGATGGCTATTCCAATACCACCAGAACGTCGATTAGACAGGCATTTTCTGTTAAACAGTTTAATGTCATATCCCCAGTCACTGAAGCAATCAGAGATAAATAAAACATCTTGGTCATCAGTTTTAGTCTCAAGGAAACGGCAATGTCGAATAGTTGAATATAGTTCACAAATTCCAAACACTGGAGACGGGAACGCAATCCACACACATTTAAAGATACAAAAGCCAGCTCACGATCATGGCGAACAGTGTGATCCACATCCATATCAAGAACATAATCATCGTTGACATCACAATTAGAAACGCAAGTTTGCAAGCAAAAGGGATTCACAGAAGAAGTTACCACACTAGATGATCGCTCATCAGAAGATTGATTGGAAGAATAGAAACAATTACCAACACATAGACAAGATGAAGAATGAGTACAGCTACAAGCACATAACGTTGAGACTACACATGAGTCAGATGAATCACCACGACCTCCGGCAAACCCCTAGCTGGTGTAGATGAAGTGCTGAAGCCCAAGCGCCGTGTAGTCTACCTTCGTCACACCGATCCGGAAAAGGTCGTCAGGTGACTCTACGTACACCGCGTTGCTGCCGGAAGATCCCGCACTGCCACTGCTGTTCCTCCCAGGGGCGGCCTTCAGCTGACAAACAATTTTGCCATCATGGGTAGTGGATACCCTGTCCACACCAGGTGCTGCCTTACAAATTTTGAATAATTTGAAGCGTAGGGGTGTCAGTTCATCGTT
>CM065734.1:41008666-41016166 GCA_033310375.1 Conus canariensis | reverse complement strand
TGAATAAATAAAAAAACAGAATTTAAAAAATGCAACATAACTAATCACGAATTATATACCGTAAACTTGGGAATAGATAAACATAAATGAAAATAAAGTAAACAAACGCAACATAACGATTTACAAATTATCTACCCTGAACTTGAGAATAAAGAAACAAAACAAAAATAAAGTAAACAAACGCAACTATAACTGTTTACAAATTATACACCCTAAACTTTAGAATGAATAAACAGATATGAACATAAACAAACGCCGACGTATAATCATTGACAAATTACATACCTTCAACTTGGTACACAAAAACCAATTCATTGACATCTTTTAAAAAAAAAAAAAAAAAAGACTGAGAGACTGGACAGTCTTTCAACAGTTAAACAATTCCTGGATCATCTCTTCCGGGGCTCACGCTGTCTAGTCTTACAAACTTCATGGAGAAGAGAGACGAGAAGTTTGGAACAACTCTGTGAGAGTCTGTACTCCATGGGTCCCTAAAAGAAGAACTCCAGATCTCGTGGTCCTTGCTGTCCTGACCACCTCAGTGTTGATGTCGTCTCTTCTTTCATTCCCAAATTTGAGTCCAAAGTCTTCGGTTTGAAACAAGTTCATTAGCACTTTGTCGGGTGGATGGGGTGGCGCCCTCTAAGGGGGTAAGGCATTCTTTTGCATTGGCACATCAACTGAGCAGTTCATGTTCTGTTCTTGGTTGGATTTGCAGCTAGTTGTAAACTTCTATTGTAAAAGAAATAAAACACAAAACAAAACCAAAAAAAAAATTCAAAAATCAGGCACCATCGAATACGCCGCGAAGTGACTCAGCCGAAGCGCAGTGTCTCCTCCTGTGCGTTGCCAAGCGACGAATCCAAATCGTTTGCTTCCTGCGTATTGCCGATGCTGGGATCCGACAGGACCAACCTTTGTGCCTTTGTGCGTCTGTGTATACAGGGTGTGTGTGTGTGGGGAGGGGGGGGGGGGGTTATGAACCACGTGGATTTCTTGTCCTTGAAAGGCCCTAAAACCTGAGACAGCTTAAAACTAAATTTCTTCTTTTTTTTCTAAAGTGGAGTCTCTTTAGGCCGAAGATGAATGAATAGGGTTTAGGGAGGGGACAGGGGGTATAATAGGGTTTAGGGAGGGGACAGGGGGTATAATAGGGTTTAGGGAGGGGACAGGGGGTATAATAGGGTTTAGGGAGGGGACAGGGGGTATAATAGGGTTTAGGGAGGGGACAGGGGGTGAATAGGGTTTAGGGAGGGGACAGGGGGTATATTATTTTCATCAGTTGTGAGGCAGTCTAAATCCATCATGGATCGCCCAAACACCTTCACCTTCACCACCGGCCTTACCACCATTCTGCCCCTGCCTTGTTCTGAAGAACTTAAGAAGAAAAAAAAAATGCACCCAAAGATGCCAGTGGGACCCAGAGATGCACTGTCGTCAACTGCCGAACTAACCAGCCGGGAACAATCCTGCACCGTACTTAGACGCCTGCGCCGTGTTCACATAGCCTTCACGAAGCCCTGTTTACTCATGTACTGGACGATGGAGAATCCTCTGATGCTTGCTTTCAAAGCGAGGCGACTGAAGGCGGAAATTAAAGCAAATTTTTACAAAGGAAAGATGTCATTCCCGAAGACGATACAGACAAACCGATTACAAGACAAAACACGATGCAGTTCGACCTCTTTGGTTCACAAGTACTCATAGAAAATCGAAGACGTGACGTGAAATAAAAAAAAAAAACAACAACAAAGGGTAGCAGTCAGTATGAATCAAACTTAGTTTCAAAGCTTGCCCAGTTCATGAATGGATTCAAACAGGGCTGTGTCTTGACGCCCCTACTGTTCAGCATGATGGTCTCAACAGTGTTTTGCGTAGCAGGACCGAACCATCCACTAAAGCCGCTTCACACAGTTCTCTTCTATATATGTGTTCCCAAACTCTCACCTTTAGCAAGAGTTGAGTAGTGTATGTTATTCGGTGTAAGGGAAAACAGACAGACAGAATGTGAAGTTTAAAAGGCTTTTTTTTCTTCCCCTTTTCTTCCTATTTGTTCATTTTGCAGTCCTTCAGTGTGATGTCCGTGGTCAT
The DNA here is from genome assembly GCA_033310375.1 of Conus canariensis. Taxonomy (NCBI): domain Eukaryota; kingdom Metazoa; phylum Mollusca; class Gastropoda; order Neogastropoda; family Conidae; genus Conus; species Conus canariensis. Next base: position 41,014,075 of record CM065734.1, on the reverse strand, counting down.
GTTTGCAGTCCTTCAGTGTGATGTCCGTGGTCATGTGTGCAGTCCTTCAGTGTGATGTCCGTGGTCATGTTTGCAGTCCTTCAGTGTGATGTCCGTGGTCATGTTTGCAGTCCTTCAGTGTGATGTGAGCCGTGGTCATGTTTGCAGTCCTTCAGTGTGATGTCCGTGGTCATGTTTGCAGTCCTTCAGTGTGATGCCGTGGTCATGTTTGCAGTCCTTCAGTGTTGTCCGTGGTCATGTGTGCAGTCCTTCATGTGATGTCCGTGTCATGTTTGCAGTCCTTCAGTGTGATGTCCGTGTCATGTTTGCAGTCCTTCAGTGTGATGTCCGTGGTCATGTTTGCAGTCCTTCAGTGTGATGCCGTGGTCATGTTGCAGTCCTTCAGTGTGATGTCCGTGGTCATGTTTGCAGTCCTTCAGTGTGATGTCCGTGGTCATGTTTGCAGTCCTTCAGTGTGATGTCCGTGGTCATGTTTGCAGTCCTTCAGTGTGATGTCCGTGGTCATGTGTGCAGTCCTTCAGTGTGATGTCCGTGGTCATGTTTGCAGTCCTTCAGTGTGATGTCCGTGGTCATGTTTGCAGTCCTTCAGTGTGTGTCCGTGTCATGTGCAGTCCTTCAGTGTGTGTCCGTGGTCATGTTTGCAGTCCTTCAGTGTGATGTCCGTGGTCATGTTTGCAGTCCTTCAGTGTGATGTCCGTGGTCATGTTTGCAGTCCTTCAGTGTGATGTCCGTGGTCATGTTTGCAGTCCTTCAGTGTGATGTCCGTGGTCATGTTTGCAGTCCTTCAGTGTGATGTCCGTGGTCATGTTTGCAGTCCTTCAGTGTGATGTCCGTGGTCATGTTTGCAGTCCTTCAGTGTGATGTCCGTGGTCATGTTTGCAGTCCTTCAGTGTGATGTCCGTGGTCATGTTGCAGTCCTTCAGTGTGATGTCCGTGGTCATGTTTGCAGTCCTTCAGTGTGATGTCCGTGCAGTTTCATCCTTCAGTGTGATGTCCTGGTCATGTTTGCAGTCCTTCATGTGATGCCGTCATGTTCAGTCCTTCAGTGTGATTCTGGTCATGTGCAGTCCTTCAGTGATGTCCGAGGATGTTGCAGATGTGATGAGTCGTAGTGTGCACCTAGTGTGATGTCTGGCCCTATCCGCAGTCAACGCTTTCGGATGGCGAGTTAGTGCGATGAAGAAACTATCGCAGACGTAAGAAGAGGGAGAAAGAGTGACGAGTAGGAGAGGGAGAGTGTGTGTGTGTGTTGTGTGTGGCGCGCACGCGCGCATGCTTGTGTGCGTGTGGGGTGCATGAGAGAGAGAGAGAGAGAGAGGATGTGTGTGTGTGTGTGTGTGTGTGTGTGTGTGTGTGTGTGTGCGTGCGTGCGTGCGTGCGTGTGGTGGTGGTGTGTGTGTGTGTGTGTGTTGTGTGTGTGTGTGTGTGTGTGTGTGTACGAATACGTACCAGTGGGTGGTGCCTGTGAAACATTCTTCGTCTTCTGTAGCCTTTGTTTCCCTTCATCGTCTTCTGTAGCCTTTGTTTCCCTTCATCGTCTTCTGTAGCCTTTGTTTCCCTTCATCGTCTTCTTGAAATCTTTCTGTGTTTCATATCACTGTCTTCTTCCTTTCGCCTTCTCTTCCTCAGTTTTCTTCTTTGTTTCTTTTTCAGCTCTCCTTCGTTTTGTTCTTAAGGCCATTTCTTCTTCTTCTTCTTCTTCTTCTTCTTCTTCTTCTTCTTCTTCTTCTTCTTCTCTCTATTCACATTTTCTTGTCGCCTTCTTTTCCTGACTATTTATTCACGCCTTCCTATTATTGTTCTTCTTCATGTTTTCGACTTTTCCTTTATCTTCTACATTTCTTCTTATCTTTCTCTTTTTCTCAACTTCTTGTTCTAAGCATTCTTCTTCTTCGTCTTCTTCTTCTTCTTCTTCTTCTTCTTCTTCTTCTTCTTCTTTTCTGTCTGTGTGTCTGTCTGTCTTTCTTTCTCTCTTCTTCTTCTTCTTCTTCTTCTTCTTCTTCTTCTTCTTTCTTCTTCTTCTTTCATTCTTCTTTCTTTCTTTCTTTCTTTCTTTTTCTTTCTTTCTTCTTCTTCTCCCCCGCCCTCCTCCTCCATTTACATTTTCTTGTCGCCTTCTTTTCCTGACTACTTATTCACGCCTTCCTATTATTGTTCTTCTTCTTCTTTTCGCCTTTTCCTTTATCTTCTACTTTTATTCTTATCTTTCTTTCCTTCTTCTTCTTCTTCTTCTTCTTCTTCTTCTTCTTCTTCTTCTCCTCCTCCTCCTCTCCTCGCCTCAGCCTCTTCTTCTTCTTCTTCTTCTTCTCTTCTTCTTCTTCTCTTTCATTCTTTCTTTCTTTTTCTTTTTCTTTTTTTGTGTGGATGTTTTCTCTTTTTTTTTTTTTTTTTTTTTACTTTTGTCACAAACCAAAGTTCTCTTCTGGTGTTGTGGCTGATGCTGAGAGACGTGAAAGTGAAGTTGTCCCTTTTACGTCCACCGCTCTGTCTCCCAGGGTGACGCATCACTGAGGTGCATTCAGTGACCATTTCGTCTCCCTACCTTGTTTTTTTCTTTCTTTACTTTCTCTATCTCTTCCCATCTTTCCTCCTTTTCTGCCCACAATAGTTTGCGTTTTCAAAGAGACTTCTCTTTTTGTTCTACCATTCCTTTCCTTTTCCTATTTTTTTTTTTCTAATTTCAACTTTTTAACCGCGTACCGACGCTTAACTCCCCCCCCCCCCCCCCCCCCCCCCCCCCCCATCCCCCAAACACACACACTTTTTTCAACTCGCACTTGTCAGCAAAATGTGTCCATGAAATTACCTTTTTTTGCTTGTGTGCCGGCGCGCATTTATATATATGTAATTGTGTGTGTGTGTGTGTGTGTGTGTGTGTGTGTGTGTGTGTGTGTGTGTGTGTGTGTGTTCGTTCGTTCTTTTGTGGGACATTTTAACATTAGCATTCTCTTGGCTAGTACAGGCACTTACAAAGCCAAATTTGGCAGAACTAGAAACATTGGGACAAACCTCTCCAGCCAACCCACGCAATAAGATATCACCAAATGATAAAGGCTGTAAACTGGTAGCTAGCAATTTCAGAAATGTTTTCAGCATTACAGAACTGACATTTTCTTGTAAATCGTAATCAGTTACATGCGTTTTATACAACAATAAAAGACATGTTAAGATTATGTTGTGTGCAAAAATTGTTGCAAATGTCAAGTTATATTTCGTCAAGATCAGGCCATTCAGTGCGCTTCCTATTAAGTAAAGGAGTATACAATATATATATATATATATATATATATATATATATATATATATATATAGATTAAGATAAGCAACGCAGGACATGTCTTGCTAAACATAGCTATTTGATTTATTTACTATGGAGTGTCAAGCAAACGAAATCGCATTAACGTCTAACATGAAACGATTTTTATCTATTTCAATATCCTAACAAAAAGTATTCGAATACATCTCATGTGTTTGCATTGATGCCAAAATAATAGAAATTAGGCGCTAAGCATGAGAAAGCTTTGAATGGACACATCAACTAAAGTAAGCCGCCATGCATGTTGTATCAAAGTAAAATTGAATTCAGCTGGTCCAAGATTGTGTAACACGCTTAGAATATGTCGGGTGACCCATTACACAAAGAAAGTCAAACTGATCCAAATCGTCTGATGTAACGCAGACCAAAAGCGGGACATTACATGGAAGAGCGTGTTGGAAAAGGAAATGAAGACTTGACAAGATTAATTTGGAATCAGTCTCCCCCTGATGCAGGTGTCCGTTGCGTAAGTAGCCACAGAGTGCACAGCTGATCAAGCTAAACACACATCAGGCATCAAATGCGTTTGCTAGTAACTGACTGAGACAGAAGGAGAGTGATAGGGAAAGGGACAAGTAAGTGGAAATGTGGAGTGAGACGAGAGGAGAGATGCGAGGACAAAAAGGAGAGGGGGAATTGGCAACGGAGACACACAAAAAAAAAAACGGCTATCAAAACATTGACGGTGTGGGTACTTGTTGTGCAATGCTTTCTGTCTCTGCAGAACTGTGCTGACTGCTAAAATAGGCCTAGATGTTTCTTGTCGGTCGTCGGCTGTTTTAGCACAGATCTCAATGACAAAGACAAGTCAGCGTGGTCACGACATCAACTGTAAACCTTCGTGCCCTCAGAGAGAACGAAAGAAAATTTTGAAATGCTACAGCTTAGAACCCTGCCAAAACTTCTCCCATACTCTCGAATGAGCCTCTGCCTCTGATAGGGTTGTGTGGGGTGTTTGTTTGTTTGTTTTGTTTTTGTTTTGTTTTGTTTATTGTTGTTTATTCTTGTTAGAGATTTATTCCCTTGTTTATCATTATTTTAGAGACAAATTCATTTTATTTGTGAGAACCTGAACACCGAGAACTGTATAGACGTTTGGCTAATAGTTTGATTGCCAAAATAATCAATATTCATTTCATCAGAACATTCGCTGGCCCCCTCCATGATGGCTGAGTCTACAAAATATTGTGTGTCAGAGAGAAATGGACTGCCCGAGTATCATATTTCCGTTGATTTCCATGGTAAATTCTGCGAATTTTTCGAACAGGATAGGGTAGAATAAAACTGATCTAAAGTTGAGACCGTGTGCATAGCAGAGAGAAGATAAACGATTCTTCTGCGACTAAGCAAAATCATTGTCGTCAGTAGGGAGGGGGCTTAGTAGGTGGTGTCCTGCGTATATCGGATCAGAATAGGCGCCACTGAACACCACTGAAGTGACTCGGCAGCAGTGCAGTGTCTCCACAGGTGGGTTGCCTCTTCACGACTTAATATTGACTGCTCTTTGTGGAATGCCGATGCCGGAGCTGCGGCGGACCGAGCCGGGCTGTTGTGTACGGGGGTCGGAATGAGCGGCGTGGGTGCAAATGCCACATAAGTGGCACAGAAGTAGGGGTAGGGGAAAAAAATTATTATTGTTATTATTACAATGAAAACAAGAACAAAAACAAAAACAAACAACAACGAAAACAAACAAACAACCCCCACCCCTACCCCCAAAACAAAACAAAACACACTAAAAACGGATTCTAATCTCACTTGTGACTACATCATGTTAGAGAGCAGAATTCGTCATCAGTTGTACTGTGCTTGTTGTTTACGTCTGCTCTGCTTGCGCGTTTAATATGATGACGTATTAGATTTGGCGGTGTTACGTTCAGTTCGTGACAGGCGGGGGTAGTCAGTCAGATGTTGGCCCACGCACCTCGAGCGGTGAGTTTAACACAAAGGCATTGGTGAAGGGCACCTGTGTATCACATGTTGCAGGTCTCTCTTTTAAACAAATCTCCGTTTCCTCCTTCAGAGATGTCCCACCTGATGTGATCTTTGAATTTCTGAGGGAGATTAGCATATTTCATCTGATCTAAGATGTT
>CM065734.1:40993666-41003666 GCA_033310375.1 Conus canariensis | reverse complement strand
CCACCTGGCATGTAACTTTGATTGGTGAGTGAAAGAAAAGTAGCTAAATCAACTTCCAGACACAATTTTAAAAAAAGTTCTCACAACTATCTAATTGTACCTGTCTATAAATACTCGACTCCTTAAGCAAGGCCTTGGCTCAATTAATTTTTTGGTGTGCAGCCGTTGAATACTCAAACACTGGCAAAGAGGAGGCAGACAGAGAGTTAATCCATCAAGGGGGATAACTGTAGAGCGCCGTTTTGGTATTGAAACGCCGTTTTGGTATTGGCATGCCAAAACGGCGTTTCAATACCAAAACGGCGTCTTAGGTCCCGCCGTTTTGGTATTGAACACCAAAACGGCGGGACGTAAGACGCTGTTTTAGTATTGGGCGCCGTTTTGGTATGCCAATACCAAAATGGCGCCCAATACCAAAACGGCGCTTCTCGTACCCGCCGTTTTGGTATCCTGACCGGCCTTAAAGGACCTGTTTTCGTGCATCTGGTTCAAATCTCAATATCTGCTTTCCTCGCATGAGTGATGTTAAAAGAGCACTGCTGATCAAGTTTTCGTATCGACAAATGAGGGAAGGTGATTACTGGGGTAGGGAGAAAAATGGAATAAGACAAACAGTTGTTTTCTTTCGTTCTTGTATAATTGGGTTTTTAGACATGTGTACTTGTATTTCCGGTCGACGACCTGAGAGACGCGTTCTTCTTGTGAGTATACCTTTCATTTTTTTTACTGTCAGTACAATTTAAATCAAGTTTAAATCGCAGTTCTTAAATTGTCATTGTGTTTGTATGCATATATAACTGGTAAGCAGTTGTGGTTATAGTTGAAATGTTCGGCTTTATTCGCCTTCACCAGCAACTGACCGCCACACTGAGTGCCAGCAGGCATGGTAGTGAGGGAAGAGACGTATACGTATACATACATACATACATACATACATACATACATGTGTGTGTGTGTGTGTGTGTGTGTGTGTGTGTGTGTGTGTGTGTGTGTGTTGACTTTACCGTCATCATATTTCTTTTCTTTCTTTTTTTTAAAAGTTATATCACTCTGTCGTATATTTCAGTGAGAGAGAGAGAGAGAAGAGAGAGTGCCGGGGGAGCAGTTCTCTTCTCCTATCTTCGTTTGGTATTGTTTTGCATTCTTTACATGGGATATTTTGTCTCTTGGCGGTGGATTTGATACATTGAAAAGTGTTGGTACTGCACTCTAAATCAGTCAACAGTTTTTGCGGGTGTGGTCCATGAATTGATTGGTTTCAAAATGCTCAGAACAAATGGAGCAGTTTGCATGAAGGTACGCAGCTGATCTTCACGCCTACAGTTCTGAACCCATTTCTTGCATCTGTAAAAAACACAAAAAGAATGGTGAAACTCAGCCAGTGTCCTTCGCCCACTTGTACTGAATTTGGCACGCAGACAGCTTGGATTTCTTTTAACTCTGCTTTGAGCATCTTCTTCTTATAATTCTTTGAGAAGAGAAAGGTATGCACCAAACGTTTTCCACCTTGCGATTCATGGTCTCACCCACCATCTTCGATTTTTTTTTTAATTCTTCAATTGTACGCAAGTAACCAAAATGATTGAAATAGCGCAAACTAAAATTTCTTCTTCAGAGCCCATGTTCAGAGAGTACTGAGCGCCGCAGCCTGTCCAGCAGCTGTGCAGACGCTTGCCGGCTGGACTGGAGGAAGCCAGCGAGGGATGTTTAGATTTCCGTCAACAAACCGTCACTGCCGTGTCAAACAACCGCATTCCACTCGCTGGAGAGGGTTTTCCAGCGTAGTGTGTCGCCAGCTTTCAGTGAGCGGTCTGTTGTTTACCAAAATCGCACGTGCGCCACGCGCTCTTGCCCGGCGGCACGTGATCCTACTTCAATGCTTGTTGTAAGGCAAACTAAACGTAGATGGTTGTTGTATTTGATTGTTTCCGATTTGTTACATGTTACACGTCTACAAAACTACTGTTATCACCACAAAGAAGTTGACTGATGATTAAAACAAGAAATAAAACGAAAAAAAAAAACAAACAAAAAAACGGAAAAATGTTTAGTCTGCATTACAACTGTTTACATCATCAATAATTTTTAGTAGTAGACTACTACTACTACCATTACAACTGCAACATATTTTTTTCCTGCTTTCAGTTGTTTCCGATTTGTTACATGCTGCTCTACCATTCATGTACAAAAGAAAGGAATAATGAATTGAAAACGGTATGTCTGCTGACATTTATTTATGTACTTATGTGTATGAAACTACTTTTTACCACCACAAAGAAACAAACGTACAATCAAAACAATAAATGAAACGAACACACACACACACACACACACACACGCGCGCGCGCGCTTTTACTAAGTATTAGAACTGTTTGAAACAACAGCAATAATTTCTCTTTTAATACTTTTTGTAAAAACCAACCACAAGTGCTGCTATTACATTTTCCGTCAACTTGGTCTTCTTCTGCTACTACTACTTCTACTACTTCGTTCTCAGCTTTCAGACCATTCCGTCGTTTTGACCTTCACTGTTTATCAGTCAATGATGAACCCAAGATATACCCGTGGCCGAAATGCTCGAACTCAGCCAGTGTGTGGGTCGTGCACATTATGTCCCTAGCACAATAAGGGGCTTTCCCGGCACAAACTGTCGCATGTTCCAAAGTGCGACACCTTGTGCAAATCTTCTCAACACAAAGTGTCGCACTTTTGCACAAAGTGTCGCATGCGGGTACGAGAAGCTCCGTTTTGGTATTGGGCGCCGTTTTGGTATTGGCATACCAAAACGGCGCCCAATACTAAAACGGCGTCTTACATCCCGCCGTTTTGGCGTTCAATACCAAAACGGCGGGAACTAAGACGCCGTTTTAGTATTGAAACGCCGTTTTGGTGCGCCAATACCAAAACGGCGTTTCAATACCAAAACGGCGCTCTACAATAACACCTTCAAAGAGGACAATGCAACGCTAGTCAGCGAAAGACAGTGACACTGAGCCTGTTCCCTCCAAGACATCTTTGGACACACTGAACGTCACATTCACTTATCCACACACACACACACACACACACACACACACACACACACACACTTCCTCACTTCCGCCACTTTGAAATTTCTGCGTTCATCGACACCCTTTGGTTAGTTTGAAGCGAATTATTCATCTGAAGTGGCCTAGCACTACTCTTGACACATAGCAGCGAATTTTTCACCTCGTGTGACGAATCACTACCAACGACAAATACCTGTGATTTTTTCACCTCATTTGACGTGTCGCTACCAATGACAAATAGCAGCAAATTTTTCACCTCATGTGACCAATGACAAATAGCAGCAAATTTTTCACCTCATGTGACCAATGACAAAGAGCAGCAAATTTTTCACCTCATGTGACCAATGACAAATAGCAGCAAATTTTTCACCTCATGTGACCAATGACAAAGAGCAGCAAATTTTTCACCTCATGTGACGTATCGCTACCAATGACAAAGAGCAGCAAATTTTCACCTCGTGTGACGTATCACTACCGACAAACAAATAGCAGCAAATTATTCACCTCATGTGACGTGACACTACCAATGTGACCTATCACTACCAATGACAAAATAACGGCAAATGTTTTACCTCATGTGACCAATGACAAATAGCAGCAAATTTTTCACCTCATGTGACCAATGACAAAGAGCAGCAAATTTTTCACCTCATGTGACCAATGACAAATAGCAGCAAATTTTTCACCTCATGTGACGTATCGCTACCAATGACAAATAGCAGTAAATTTTTCACCTCATGTGACCAATGACAAAGAGCAGCAAATTTTTCAACTCATATGACCAATGACAAAGAGCAGCAAAGTTTTCACCTCATGTTACGTATCGTTACGAATGACAAAGAGCAGTAAATTTTTCACCTCATGTGACGTATCACTACCAATGACAAATAGCAGCAAATTTTTCACCTCATGTGACGTATCACTACCGACAAACAAATAGCAGCAAATTATTCACCTCATGTGACGTGTCACTACCAATGTGACGTATCACTACCAATGACAAATAGCAGCAAATTTTTCACCTCGTGTGACGTATCACACTACCAATGACAAACAACAGCAAACTATTCACCTCGTGTGACGTATCACTACCAATGACAAACAGCAGCAAATTTTTCACCTCGTGTGACGTATCACAACCAATGACAAAGAGCAGCAAAGTTTTCACCTCATGTTACGTATCGTTACGAATGACAAAGAGCAGTAAATTTTTCACCTCATGTGACGTATCACTACCAATGACAAATAGCAGCAAATTTTTCACCTCATGTGACGTATCACTAACCGACAAACAAATAGCAGCAAATTATTCACCTCATGTGACGTGTCACTACCAATGTGACGTATCACTACCAATGACAAATAGCAGCAAATTTTTCACCTCGTGTGACGTATCACACTACCAATGACAAACAGCAGCAAACTATTCACCTCGTGTGACGTATCACTACCAATGACAAACAGCAGCAAATTTTTCACCTCGTGTGACGTACACAACCAATGACAAAGAGCAGCAAAGTTTTCACCTCATGTTACGTATCGTTACGAATGACAAAGAGCAGTAAATTTTTCACCTCATGTGACGTATCACTACCAATGACAAATAGCAGCAAATTTTTCACCTCATGTGACGTATCACTACCGACAAACAAATAGCAGCAAATTATTCACCTCATGTGACGTGTCACTACCAATGTGACGTATCACTACCAGTGACAAATAGCAGCAAATTTTTCACCTCGTGTGACGTATCACACTACCAATGACAAACAGCGCAAACTATTCACCTCGTGTGACGTATCACTACCAATGACAAACAGTAGCAAATTTTTCACCTTGTGTGACGTATCACAACCAATGACAAACAGCAGCAAATTTTTCACCTCGTGTGACGTATCACACTACCAATGGCAAACAGCAGCAAACTATTCACCTCGTGTGACGTATCACTACCAATGACAAACAGCAGCAAATTTTTCACCTCGTGTGACGTATCACTACTAATGACAAATAGCAGCAAAATTTTTCACCTCGTGTGACGTATGACTACCAATGACAAATAGCAGCAAATTTTTCACCTCGTGTGACGTATCACTGCCAATGACAAATAGCAGCAAATTTTCACCTCATGTGACGTATCACTACCAATGACAAATAGCAGTAAATCATTCACCTCGTGTGACATATCACTACCAATAACAAATAGCAGCAAATCGTTCACTTCGTGTGACGTATCACTACCAATGACAAACAGCAGTAAATCATTCACCTCGTGTGACGTATCACACTACCAATGACAAACAGCAGTAAATCATTCACCTCGTGTGACGTATCACTACCAATGACAAACAGCAGTAAATCATTCACCTCGTGTGACGTACCACTATCAATGACAAACAGCAGTAAATCATTCACCTTGCGTGACGTATCACTACCAATGACAAACAGCAGTAAATCATTCATCTGCTATGACATAGCACTACTATGACAAACCCGAAGCAGATTATTCATGTCATGTGACTTAGCACTATTAATGACAAACAGCAACAAATTAATTCTCTCATGTGACAAAGCGCTAATAGTGACAAACGGCAACAAAGTGTTCATCTCGTGCGACAGACCATCACTTATGACACACAGCAATGAATTATTCATCTGATGTGAGAGAGATAGCATGACTAATGAAAGACACATAGCAGCACATTCACACATGACATAGCACCACTGATGACAACCAGCAGCAATTCATTCATCTCATATAACATTGCATTTTTTTTTTTTTTTTTTTTTTTTGAGAGAGAGAGAGAGAGAGAGGTGGAGAACGGGCTTCTGGGGCTGGATACACATTCCTGCATCAGTTGATTAAATCGTTTTGCGTACACTTTTTTTTTTCTTTAATTTCTTTCTCTTTTTCTTTCTTTTTTTTTTCTTTTTTTTTTTTGCATTCCTTTTCCCCAGAAAGCTGAACGAAACGCACCACACACACACACACACACACACACACACACACACACACACACACACAACACACACACACACACACACACACCACACACACACACACACACACACACAAAACTTATGCTTCTACCCCTATCGTCTTTGAATAAGATTCGATCGTCCATTCTTTTGTTTCCTCCCTTACGTTGTGTACATCTTTGTTTGCAAGAGTAGGTGTATTGTAATGTAAGTAAGTGTAAGGGTATGGAGGATGCGTGTGTGTGTGTGTGTGTGTGTGGGGAGGGGGGGGGGTATGTGTGTGTATGTGTGTATGGGTGTGTGTGTGGTGGGGGGTGGTGTTGGTGTGTGTGGGTGTGGGTGTGTGGGTGGGTGGGTGCGTGTGTGGTTATGGGTGTGTGTGTGGGGGGGTGGGGGGGGAGGGGAGTGGGGTGTGGGTGTGGGTGTGCGGATGGGGGTAGGGGGGACTTAGAGACAGTGGAGAAACCGAGTGGTAACTTATGTGTTGTTTTAATGACAGTTATTGTATCCAGTAATCTTTACCATTGATTTGATTCATGTGACAGTTGTATCCAGTAATCTTTACCATTGATTTGATTCATGTGACAGTTGTTGTATCCAGTAATCTTTACCATTGATTTGATTCATGTGACAGTTGTTGTATCCAGTAATCTTTACCATTGATTTGATTCATGTGACAGTTGTTGTATCCAGTAATCTTTACCATTGATTTGATTCATGTGACAGTTATTGTATCCAGTAATCTTTACCATTGATTTGATCCATGTGACAGTTGTTGTATCCAGTAATCTTTACCATTGATTTGATTCATGTGACAGTTATTGTATCCAGAAATCTTTACCATTGATTTGATTCATGTGACAGTTATTGTATCCAGTAATCTTTACCATTGATGTGATTCATGTGACAGTTATTATATCCAGTAATCTTTACCATTGATGTGATTCATGTGACAGTTATTGTATCCAGTAATCTTTACCATTGATGTGATTCATGTGACAGTTGTTGTATCCAGTAATCTTTACCATTGATGTGATTCATGTGACAGTTATTGTATCCAGTAATCTTTACCATTGATGTGATTCATGTGACAGTTATTGTATCCAGTAATCTTTACCATTGATGTGATTCATGTGACAGTTATTATATCCAGTAATCTTTACCATTGATGTGATTCATGTGACAGTTATTGTATCCAGTAATCTTTACCATTGATGTGATTCATGTGACAGTTATTGTATCCAGTAATCTTTACCATTGATGTGATTCATGTGACAGTTGTTGTATCCAGTAATCTTTACCATTGATGTGATTCATGTGACAGTTATTGTATCCAGTAATCTTTACCATTGATTTGATTCATGTGACAGTTATTGTATCCAGTAATCTTTACCATTGATGTGATTCATGTGACAGTTATTGTATCCAGTAATCTTTACCATTGATTTGATTCATGTGACAGTTGTTGTATCCAGTAATCTTTACCATTGATTTGGTTCATGTGACAGTTGTTGTATCCAGTAATCTTTACCATTGATTTGGTTCATATGACAGTTGTTGTATCCAGTAATCTTTACCATTGATGTGATTCATGTGACAGTTATTGTATCCAGTAATCTTTACCATTGATTTGATTCATGTGACAGTTATTGTATCCAGTAATCTTTACCATTGATTTGATTCATGTGACAGTTATTGTATCCAGTAATCTTTACCATTGATTTGATTCATGTGACAGTTATTGTATCCAGTAATCTTTACCATTGATTTGATTCATGTGACAGTTATTGTATCCAGTAATCTTTACCATTGATTTGATTCATGTGACAGTTATTTATCCAGTAATCTTTACCATTGATTTGATTCACGTGACAGTTATTGTATCCAGTAATCTTTACCATTGATTTGATTCATGTGACAGTTATTGTATCCAGTAATCTTTACCATTGATGTGATTCATGTGACAGTTGTTGTATCCAGTAATCTTTACCATTGATTTGATTCATGTGACAGTTATTGTATCCAGTAATCTTTACCATTGATGTGATTCATGTGACAGTTATTGTATCCAGTAATCTTTACCATTGATTTGATTCATGTGACAGTTATTGTATCCAGTAATCTTTACCATTGATTTGATTCATGTGACAGTTATTGTATCCAGTAATCTTTACCATTGATGTGATTCATGTGACAGTTGTTGTATCCAGTAATCTTTACCATTGATTTGATTCATGTGACAGTTATTGTATCCAGTAATCTTTACCATTGATTTGATTCATGTGACAGTTATTGTATCCAGTAATCTTTACCATTGATGTGATTCATGTGACAGTTATTGTATCCAGTAATCTTTACCATTGATTTGATTCATGTGACAGTTATTGTATCCAGTAATCTTTACCATTGATTTGATTCATGTGACAGTTATTGTATCCAGTAATCTTTACCATTGATTTGATTCATGTGACAGTTATTGTATCCAGTAATCTTTACCATTGATGTGATTCATGTGACAGTTGTTGTATCCAGTAATCTTTACCATTGATTTGATTCATGTGACAGTTATTGTATCCAGTAATCTTTACCATTGATTTGATTCATGTGACAGTTATTGTATCCAGTAATCTTATCCATTGATTTGATTCATGTGACAGTTATTGTATCCAGTAATCTTTACCATTGATGTGATTCATGTGACAGTTATTGTATCCAGTAATCTTTACCATTGATTTGATTCATGTGACAGTTATTGTATCCAGTAATCTTTACCATTGATTTGATTCATGTGACAGTTATTGTATCCAGTAATCTTTACCATTGATTTGATTCATGTGACAGTTATTGTATCCAGTAATCTTTACCATTGATGTGATTCATGTGACAGTTATTGTATCCAGTAATCTTTACCATTGATTTGATTCATGTGACAGTTATTGTATCCAGTAATCTTTACCATTGATTTGATTCATGTGACAGTTATTGTATCCAGTAATCTTTACCATTGATTTGATTCATGTCGAACATTGTTTTCTCTTCATCCCATTTTGTTGTTGTTGTTGTTGTTGTTGTTGTTGTTGTTGACCTACCTCTCTACCCCCTTTTCCCTTACCCATCTTCCCCTATCTGTCACTTTATTATTTGCTGTTTATTGTCATCATCATCATCATCATCTCATCATCATCACCATCATCATCATCATCATCACCATCGTCAGCATTATTGCTGCATTATCATTAGCGCTTTTTTGTTTGTTTCATTGTTGTTCTTGTTGTTGCTGCTGTTGCTGTTGCTGTTGCTGTTGTTGTTGCTGTTGTTGTTGTTGCTGTTGTTGTTGTTGTTGCTGCTGCTGCCGCTGCTGCTGCTGTTGTTGCTGTTGTTGTTTTCTGATGTAATTGTCGTCTCTTGTCCTGTCTTGCTTGTGATTTTCAGCTGGGGGGAGAGGGGCTATACAAGCATAATATTGCAAGGTTATTATCTGCCTTTTCTTTCTTTCTTTCTTCCTTTTTTCTTTTTCCTTTTTTTCTTTCTTTCTGCCTTCCTTCCTTCCTTCCTTTCTTTCTTTCTTTCTTCTTCTTCTTCAGTAGTAGTAGTAGTAGTAGTAGTAGTTATTGTTGTTGTTGTGGTAGCAGTAGTAGTAGTTGTAAAAGTAGTAGTAGTTGTAGTAGTAGTAGTAGTAGTATTGTTGTTGTTATCATTATTATCATTATCATTATTGGTGGTGGTAGTAGTATTAGTTGTAGCAGATCTAGTAGTAGTAGTAGTAGTACCACCATTATTTGCTTCCCCCCCCCCCCCCCCCCCCCCGCGCCCCCTTTCAACCCCTTCATGTGGAAGCCATATTCCATCTTCAGGGGATATGTTGTTTTTCTTATTTTTCGTAAGGGAATGCAGGTCAGTGACTGATTTCAAAATGATACCTTGACTGACACCAATCTCCACACACTGTAATTTTACACACTGCCTTGCCG
>CM065734.1:40958666-40988666 GCA_033310375.1 Conus canariensis | reverse complement strand
GTGAGGAAGGGGGGTGGGGGGAAGCAGCATGCAAAGGTCCAGTGCCCAGTCCTCTGTATTTGCCTCATAATAAGCCAGAGTGGAAAAAAAACACAAACAGGTCTTGATGTACTATTGGATCCGAAAGACGCTTGATGGAAAACCACCAGTGTAAAGGTTCTGTTCCATTGTCCGCTGTATTGGATCGGAATGACTCCAGTGTGCAGCATCAGCAGTGTACATGTCACAGTCCATCCCGCAAGAGCTGAATCACAACAGATGAAAAGAAGCCAACACTTTACAAATTAATGTTCACATCACCTCAAAGGGAAAGTTATTCTCCCTGGTGTACAGATGCACTGCCATCCTCTCTCAAATTGCAGATGCGTCACAAGCGAATTAGATACCTTACATCGTGTCACTACCATCCTCCAGATTGCAGATGCGTCATCAGCCAATCAGGTACCTCACGTGTCTCTATCATCCTCCTTCAGATTACAGATACGTCATCAGCCAATCATGTACCTCACGTGTCTCTATCATCCTTCTTCAGATTACAGATACGTCATCAGCCAATCAGGTACCTCACGTGTCTCTATCATCCTCCTTCAGATTACAGATACGTCATCAGCCAATCAGATACCTCACGTGTCGCTACCATCCTCCCTCAGATTGCAGATCCGGTTGGAGACGGCTGCCGTGTGGCTGTACTCTGCAGGAATTTCCTGGGCTTTCTTCTGGAGGTTGATGGCAAGAGGCTCCAGATAGTAATGGCACTTCCTAAGTAAGCTCCACGCTTCCCAGCAAGAAATCTTTCAGCTGATAAACTATGGGAAAAGATTGAGGCTCTTGTGAGGGGGTCCCTGCCCCATCCAGCTTCTTCATCTATACTCTGTGCAAGGCAGTTACACATTAACTTACTACGTACTGGCAAAAGACTGAGATGCAACATACACCTCGAGTCCTTCTAACCGCATCTGCAGTCTGACGGAGGATTGTCGGGACACGTGAGGTACCTGATTCGCTGATGACGCATCTGCAATTTGAGGGAGGATGGTAATGATACTTGAGGTACCTGACTCAATGACGTCAATGAACTGTCACAGGTCTTGACACAGGATGGCGTTCAGGTTTCCCAAGGTACTAGAAGGGAGATGCTTAGAGGCTGAACCAGTCTGCTGAAAAAAACAAAAGAAGACCTCCACCGAGCTTTTTACCTTACCACTTATATCATCATCTGTTCCGAGAGGGAAAGACTGTAACCCGGGATTCTCTTCAGAGGGCACGTAAGACCTCATGGCGAAAGCTTGGCCGTGTCTGGAGTTGTACCGTCTTCATCTATCAGTGGAACAGCAATGAGAGAGGTTGCGGCATGCGCACGGCAGTTGCTTGGCGGTGACGTGTTTTCATAGCAATACGGGCTGGTACACCCATGGGAACGCTTCCGTGGAGCTTCTGTCGTGTTACATCCAGTGGTCATTACACAAAAGCATCTGCCAGGGAGCCGTTATGTCCCTTGACGTTTTAATGGCATGCCCTGTGCGTACCTGCACCCTTTGCGAAACCGCTTCCAAGGATGGTGCAGGATTGCTCCCAGCTGGTTTGTTTGACTGTTGAGGACAGTACTTCTCTGGGTCCCATCTGCACTTTCAGGAGTATCTTTTCCTGATCATCTGTTCCGCGAGTCGTGGGACAGGCTCAAAAATGCAGAATTCGCAATAAGACAGACTGGGTGTGATCGCTGAGAATGCGACACATGATGCAATAGGTCTCTCCCGCTCCGGTTCCTGACGGTGTTTAAGACTTTAACCAGTCTTTTAAAAGGGAAAGAGATCTTGTTGATGTTAGTGGCACTGAACTTACGAGGTACAAGAGTTCAACAGATGTTGCACTGAACAGCAACAAGAAAAGGACACTGGTGAGAAATGCCGATACCAACGGCAGATGCTCTTCGCCTCTGTGACAGTCTCGTTTACCCCCACCTCAACAAACTGCTTCGGATCTTCGATCTGCACTTCTACTTTAACGTCTGAGTATGAACACACCTCAGCCGCCTGAGAACACCCGAGACCTATTCAAGGTCCGTCCTCCAGGAGACTGAACTGGTAGGCATTCATGATGACACCTTGGGACATCCCATTCAGCCTCAAAGGGAGGTGACTGCAGGCGGAAATCAAACCAACTTAAAAGAAAAATCACTATTCCGCCGAACGAAAGAGACAAACAAATGACAAGACAGACATAGAGACGAACGAACTACAAGTCTTGTGATGTTTTTGTCTCTTTCGTTCGGCGGAATGGTAATATTTCTTTCATGTTTAGGACATCCTAGTGGAGATGTACACAGATGTCGATGTTTTAGCCGTGCGAAAAAACGACACATACGACGATGCTTCCACGCAACACACTTAACCAAAGACAGGTTAACGAGAGGTAATGATTTTTTTGTGCGTGGTGGTTTGTACGTTTGCATCTGCTTCAGATATTTTGATGGACTAAATGGTGGTTTTAAGCAGTCTCTGTGATAGAGGTCATGACCATGTCCTTCTCATTGTCAGGTGAAAAGAGATGTTTAAGAAAATTCCCAAATGGTTCATTTTCATTTTCGGCTTGGGGGTTGGGAGCTTTATCCTCTCCCCTTCCTGTCCACCCTCCCCTCTCTCCAGCTCCCCCGCCCCCTCCCCCCCCCCCCCCCCTCCTCCCCACACCTCCTCAACATTATTTGATCCGAGAGGGATGTAGTAACTCGTCTCCCTTCATTACAATGATTATGTCGCTTTTGGAACTAATATCTCGCCATAAAGGTTACTGGTAGCGAACTCGGTAATTATTCTGACTCACGTGCATGTCCACGAGGCATTGTTTTGTAAGGCAATAATATCAGCACGTGGAGTCAACGAGCGTGCTGATTTGCCAGAGGGAAGGAAACAATCATTACCACGGGTAAACTGCGGATTTATCGGAACGTAGGTCGCAAAGTAAACATGAAATGAGGCAGGGAACAGTAAACAATAAACTACAAACAAGTAGGGTAACTCTTGCTCCCACAAGAAAACAAATCATGCCCATAACTCCAAAGGAATGCTGCTTACTTGTGGGAGCAAGAGTTACCCTACTTATTATTTATTGTTCACTGTTCCCTGCCTAATTCCATATTTACTTTCGTTTGAATCAAATGGAGGTTACCTGTATTTGTTTCTGTTCGTCCATGTACTTGCCTGACTATAATCAAAATCGAAAAGGCTGTCTCAGTCTTGAAGAAAAGTTACATCTACGTTCGTTCATTTGTCCAGTTGCTGTTGCTGTGTAGATGTGTCTGGTACGGGGTATATAGTTAAGCTTGGAACATCCTTTTGGGGGGATGTCTCCGTGTTTGTTCTGTGTGCTCTGTGCTGTCATATCTGCTAGGCGATTCGGTGTCGTACGCAGCATTCCTTTGGAGTTATGGGCATGTATGTCTTTTCTTGTGGGAGCAAGAGTCACCCATATTGTTTGTTGCTTATCGTTTACTGTTCCCTGTCTCATTTCATATTTGCTTTCGTTTCAGTCAAATCGAGGTTACCTGTATTTGTTTCTGTTCGTCCATGTACTTGTCTGACTATATTCAAGATCGGAAAGGCTGTTCTGAATAAATGTTAACTCATGTTGGTTCATTTCTCCAGTTGTTGTTGCTGTGTAGATATGTCCACTACGGGTATGTAGGTAAGCTTGGAACATTTTTTTTTTTTTTGGGGGGGGAGGGGGGGGGGGGGCGTTTCCTTGTTTGTTCTGTGTGCTCTGTAATGTCATATCTGCCAGACGATTCGTGTCGTAAGCAGCATTCCTATGGAGTTACGGGCGTGTATTTGTTTTCTTGTGGGAGCAAGAGTTACCCTACTTGCTTGCTGTTTGTAGTTCGCCAAGTTAGGTGAATCGTAAGATTCGACATTTGTATCAAAATATATGAGTAAAAGAGACAGAGTGGGAAAGGCAGACGATCTTAATCAATCTCAACTTCGAAAGAAATGTTTTATCCTTCTTGGGGGATGTCTCCTTGTTTGTTCTGTGTGCTCTGTGTTGTCTTTTCTGCTAGGTGATTCGGTGTCGTAAACAGCATTTGTTTGGAGTTTTCGGCGTGTATACTTATTTCATCGTGGAGCAAGAATTACCGTACTTGTTCGTTATTTACTGTTTACTGTTCTCTGCCTTATTCAAGATTTCCTTTCCTATCAATCAAACCGGGGTTGCCTGTGTTTGTTACCGTTCATCCCTTGTTTATTTGAAAACATTCACGATCGAAAAGGCTCTGCGTTTTGAATAAATGTCGAAATGCAACGTGTCTTGTCCTGTAATCTGTTTGTCTGGATTATCTTGCGGATCCAAGAACTGATCTTCTTTTTGCATTTCAATTTGCAGACACTGATTTGAGACATCATATAAAAAGAACCCTAAAATGCACTCATCGGAGCGCAAGCCTCTGCGAAGGTTGAACGGTGCTTTCAAATTCCGTGTGTCATAGCCCTTGATCCTGATCTGCACCAAAAGTCAACAGTGTGCTCCTGGGTGGCTTTCCTTACTTCAACCAAATTTTGTTAACATCCATTCAGAAGGTGTGTGTGTGTGTGTGTGTGTGTGTGTGTGTGTGTGTGTGTGTGTGTGTGTGCGTGCGTGCGTGTGTGCGTGCGTGCGTGCGTGCGTGTGTGTGTGTGTGTGTGTGTGTGTGTGTGTGTGTGTGTGTGTGTGTGTGTGTGTGTGTGTGTGTGTGTGAGCCTCTGTGCGTGCGTGGTGTGTGTGTGTGTGTGTGTGTGTGTGTGTGTGTGTGTGTGTGTGTGTGTGTGACTGTGTGTGTTGTTGTTGTTGTTGTTGTTGTTGTTGTTTTTGTTATGCTTGTTCGTTTGTTGGTTTCTTTGTTTGTTTTGTTTTGTTTTGTTGGGTTTTTTTTTAGTCAACCTTGTGACAAACAGACAAACCAGCCAACAGAAGCCAGTGAAAAAGAAAAAAACAAACCCATTGTCCTCACCATAGTTCAAAACACATATGCTGCATCACGTTACACTGAGAATGACTGTCTTTACAACAACACATTACAGCTTACAGAAGATCAGATCGAGTACGGTACGGCTGGCCTCTTTCTTGGCTAGTCGCAGCTGTTCTCATTCCGACCGTACTGATCCTGTGGCTGGAGCCTCTGACTTCAGTCCGCCCCCTGCAGCCAGGTTCAGCGACCTCTCTCTCTATCCCTTCCATTGACCGCTAGCGAGTTTCCATCACCCTCTCTCTCTCTCTCTCTCTCTCTCTCTCTCTCTCTTTACCCGCTCCTACCTCCGTCTCCTCCTTTCCATTCCCCTTCCCCCCTCTTTTCTTTCATGCCTCTTCCCCTCCCTCTCCACTTCCCTTCCCTTCCCTCCTCCCCCCCCCCCCCCCCGCACCCCACCCCCGTCCCTGCTTCCAGTTCACCGGCTCACGCGATATCGATCGTGTGTATCGATCTGGTAGAGAGAGAGAGAGAGAGAGAGTGGAGAGAGAGAGAGAGGGGAAGGCTAGGCCAAGGGGACGTGTGTGCTGGCGTTGGGGGGGGGGGGGGGGAGGGGAGGGGGTAAAAACTTGTGGAGGCTGTATACTGTGTTGGGAGACCACCACACGCAGTCAGCTACTTGGGTACCCGGGGATATTCTGACACAGTCACGGAGAATCTTTTTTGTTGTTGTTGTTGTTGTTGCAAAATCCGCCTCGTCAAGAAATTGATCAATAGAGAAGAAAAGGAAAGGGAAAACAAAAAACATCGAGAAAGAATAATACGTACTAATGACATTGTAATCCTTGCACAATAGGCGAATCATGATGGAGTAGTAATAGTGGACTAGGCTTTTGTCTGATCAAATGTAACCCCCCCCCCCCCCTTCCCCCCCCCCTTTTTTTTTTTTAATCCTTCCAACTATCCCCCTTTCTTCTCCTTCCTCCCCTCCCCATCTTTGTTTTGAGTTGTCTTGAGTTCGTTTGACACGTATTCCTGACAAACCTCTCTCACCTTCCACCCCCAGCTCCCAGACCCCCCCCCCCACCCCCACCCCCTCCCCCTCTTGTCCTGTCACCAGGGGACAGTTCTGGTCTTGTCACTGAATTCCGATTCCGAGTCAATAACCTGCTGAATATACAACTCAAGATTTGCCACAGACCATACAACATTATGCTATCAAGATTTGTCACAGACCACACAATATTATGATATCAAGATCTGTCACAGACCATACGATATTATACTATCAAGATCTGCCACAGACCATACAATATCATGCTATCAAGAACTGTCACAGATCACACAATATTATGCTATCAAGATCTGTCACAGACCATACAGTATTATGCTATCAAGATCTGTCACAGACCACACAATATTATGCTATCGACCAAGATGGAACCCACGATTTTCCACTTATCTAGAAACATAATAGCGTTTAATGACGATAATGTCTGCTTTTCTCGGGCAAACAGCTGTGACCCTAAATACTGAAGAGACGGGGAAAATTGGGGAAAATTATCATCGTACAATCGCAGCTAGTGTCCTACGGGTCACAACTGTTTTGACCTTTTTTTTTTTTAGGATGATAACCGTTTTATCTGTTTTCCAGAAGGATCTCAATCATCGTCCCTATTTTCCGTGGGACAAGTCACTAGTTATTCTTGTTCATCTGAGGATAAGTGGTGTTCTCGCGAGGATAACGGCGTCAGCAGAGAAAACAGCTTGTGATCTCTGTTGACTGTGTGGCAAACGCAAACGGGGGTGTCTCCCTGTTTGTTCTGTGAGTTCTGTGCTGTCCTTTCTGCTAGGAGATTCGATGTGGTAAGCAGCATTCGTTGAGAGTTACTATGGGCGTGGATGTATTTCTTCATGGGAGCAAGAGTTACCCTACCTGTTCGTTCTTTGCGAACAGGGTCGACAAAATGGTGGGAAATCGTTGTGATCTGGAAGTCCATGACTGGGTTTTTTACTGCCATTTTCGTTGCTTTTTCTTAAGGATAGAGAAAACAGTTGGATTCTGAGGGATAACACTGATAATAATTCTTTCCCTGGAGAAAATAGGGAAAATACCAGGCATCCTAAGAGACATCAAGGAAAACAACCGTCATCCTGAGGAAAACAATTGTGTCCTCAGGAATCATAGCTTAACCCAGTTTGTTTTTTCTTTCTTCTAAAATATGACAGCCATGTTTCCTTAAGAAAGAGCTATTATCGGCTTTTGAAGCTAACATGCTCCCATAACTTATCCATCTGTCATGCTGACCACTGTGTCTATCGCTACAGTAGCCACACGACCACCTGCTGTCAGAACGCCACAAAGACCGCTTGATACAAGTATGCTGTGATTCAGTTGTGTGAAAGTCTGTGTATTTTCTTTTCAGGTTTTCCCTTAAATTTGAATAGTACAATACAAAAAAAATTGTTTATCTTTAAGGTGGCGTATAAATGAGAACTAGTAGTTTCTAGTAGGTGCTATAGTTACAGCCTTGTCAATCTAGTTAGTAACCCTCAATAGCAGTGCTGTGCAGGAATAAATGTGCTGCGCAACCAGTTTTCGGTGAGTTTGTAGCCTGGGGATAACCTAGCCATGAAAGGGTTAAAAAATAACTGGATGCTTAAACATGTAAGAGCTGTGCCGCTAAACAACACATGGTACCAGAATTAGCATGTAGCATGGTGTTTTCCTTCGTCTTGTCTTACATGCTTGCGAAAAAAAAAAAAAGCAACAGGTTTTGAAGCTATTCCGAACGTGAAATCATTTCACATACGTACTGTTAGCGAGGCGAGGTACATTTTGTTGCATTTCACATCATGAGCCAGAGAACAGCGTTGCGGGTAGATACCTGACTATGTTTCTCTTGATATTCAAATAGCAGTTGAGAATTGAAAAGGCCCACTATAAATTCTTAACATGAAGAAATTTGTTCCGGGTCGATTTACTCCTTCGCCGTTTAACCTGTGGGACGCAATATTGAAAACTGAAAGAAACAAGCACCAAATGCAAGCAAGTAGATCTCATTGATGATTTATTATGTGCACCAGCTGAGCAGTCTACGGTGCAGTGTCACGGCTCTATCGGTGGCATTTTGCAGTGAGTATTTCATCGTCTGACAGACTTTAAAGAAACGGCTCCGAGATACTAACTGCCTAAAAATTGAGCAGGGTTCCATGGAATGTGTGTTTCCCATGGAAACAGTGTTGTGTGACATTGGTCAGACTCAGCCTATGAGCCAAGTGATAGCAAACAGACGTCATTGTCAGCTTGGTCGTTTTCCAACTATGTCGACTGCCCGAGGCCTTAACTTTATGCTGGGAAAATCTGTCTTTCTCCATCATTGAGCTCTGTTCAGCACAACACCCTGAAGATCAAATACCCTCAACACCTGGGCTGTTCAAAACCAAGTAAAGATCTCCATGGTGCATCACTTGAAAAACAAATGTTCTCAAACAATGAACCCCTTCACTGACTGCCCCAGCCACAACATGCATTGTGCAAGGGGGGGGGGGGGGGGACTATTTCCCGTCTGATTTAGAGTTACTTCCCTTCAGTTGTAACCATGGAAATTGGCTTGTTTAAATCGTGTCATCATCCTAGACATAGTCCTTGTTATAGCTGCACAGAATACATGTTTGAGCTTGGACAATGTCCAGGCAGGGGCAATGAAGGTGTTACGTCTTGTCCATTGCAGTAGGGGTTTTGTTTGCTTGTTTGCTTTTGGTTTTTTAAGCCAACACTTGCAACGAAATGTAAACTGTCAGAGACAGGATACTGAGAGTCCTGCTGTAAGTTGTCCCCCTTGCTTAGATAGTCAGTCGGTGGGAAGAACGAGTGTTGCATGTAGGCCCTGAATCATCAGCTGTGAGTAATGGGGCCTTTTATCTCTGTACCTTGTATAGTGGGTACCAGACGTAAGCAACTTAGTGCTTTTCTTGTTATCGCAAAGCAGCAGTCGGAGGAAGTAGGTTGCGGGTGGGTGGGTGGGTAGCAAAATATGACAAGCTCTGTATGTGATTTTGAACGTTATTGTAAAAGCGAGGGGGCTGTGACTATGAGGAGTTCTGTGATTGGTTGTTGTATCGGAGGCCTGTACTCTAGATGTAGAAAGGTCTGTGAGTTGGTGTCACAAAAAGAACGGGGTGCTCTACATGTTGGAAGCTGTGTGAGTGGTTGTTGTCGCAAAAACGAAGGAGGATGAAAATACGTGCAGCTCTCTCACTGTTGATGTAGGAAACAGTACAGATGGTAAACTTGTGAGGAGCTCTGGCATTCGCTGTTGCAACAAAAGCAGGATGCTTGTAAAAGTTGAGAAACTCTCTGATCGGTTGTCAAAGCGAAAGCAAAGGGAGAGGGGGGGGGGGGGGGGGGGGGGGGGGGGGGGGGGGGGGGGGGGGGGGGGGGGGCTCGGCATGTGAGGAGCTCTGTGATTGGTTGTTAAAGCAAAAAAGCGTAGGGCGGAGGGGGGGGGGGGGGGGTGAAATATGAGGAACTCTGTGACTGGCTGATGTAGCAAAAGCACAGGAGGAAAAGGATGGGGGAAGGGAGTGGGGAGGGGCTCAGAATCAGAGGAGTTCTGCGAATGGTGTTAGAGCCAAAGGAAAGAGGCTCGGGCAGTGAAGAACTCTGTCATCGCTTGTGAAGAACTCTGTCATCGCTTGTGAAGAACTCTGTCATCGCTTGTGAAGAACTCTGTCATCGCTTGTTGGAGCACAAGCAGGGTCTCAGCATGTGAGAAGCTCTGTGACTGACTCTGACAGCAAATCGGAGGAGTCTGAACGAAAAAATTAATGTCATTTGTGCAGGAAAAGAGACCTGTTGATCTCACAGTTTTGATCGGAAGGCGTCCGTTCTGAAGATGTTAAATCTGATTAAGATAATGATAGAAATAGCCAAAACAGTAGAAAGAGAGCTTCAGCTAGTGGGTCTCGTGCAGACGTGTGACCAATCAGAGAAGATGATGTGGTGTGTTGGCGTGCACCCACCCATGTATGAGAGTGGGATTTACTGTTAAGTCGTGATCCAGTGAAGGAACGTTACTAATTATCATGCATGACATAACATAATGACAGAAGATGACCTCCAACCTCTTAACCTCTAACCTCTAAATCTGACCTCTGATCTTCACGGAAAACAGGTATGGTGTTTGCATCCAGGATCCAGTGGATTTCACACTAAAGACTTTGCATCCTCAAGTTTTGGGATCAAACGTTCTTTTATTTCGATTATTCGTGAGTTATTTTTGCAACTTATTTCTTTATACAACTTTCTTCTATTTCCCCACCCTATCCTTCACTGGGCCTCATCGGGAGTACATCGGACTGTGATGTTGTTGTTGTTTTTTGCTATTGTTTTTTTTTAACTGAATACATTATAATGCCATTCAATGCTATGAAAAGCATCACAATATCAGCATTACATACACAAACCATTGCACAAAATAAATACAATGAAAAACAACAATTCAAATGATGCAAAAGAATGCCAAATAAGACAGTGCAGTACCAAAACACAATAATTATTTACACTACTATACAACTCAAAACAGCACAGAATAGTAATAAACAATGTAACAAAACACTAAAAACATAACACAGTGCAAAACAATATAGGACAATGCAATATAAAAAGTTGTGTTTTTTTCGTGCACACATACATATACTGCTGCAGTAGAGGAAATTATATACATTTTTATGACATCATAGTACATTGGATTTCATACAATCTGGATGAAGACAAGTCTACAAAATTATGTTTAAGATGTCACGTATACCAGTCTAAAAGAATAATAATAACAAGAAGAAGAAATGATGATGATGATGATGATGATGATGATGATGAAGAAGAAGAAGAAGAAGAAGAAGAAGATGATGATGATGATGATGATGATGATGATGATGATGATGATGATGATGATGAAGAAGAAGAAGAAGAAGAAGAAGAAGAAAGACTGCGATGTTCTTCCCTTGCTGTTGAAAATATGTGATGTTTTAGATAATTAGAAGTAATGGATGAACTGTAACACAACCACAACCAGCCATGTCTGCTGAAAAGTTCTCACCCTGGAGACTAAAGCCCACTCTAGACGAGCATCGTCAACAAATGATTCTGTTCTGTGACAATACAGAAGTCAAAGATTCCCCGTCGCTGTCAGTGAAGGATTTAATAGATACTTACACTTTGACACCCTCTGTTATACCCCGACACTTCAATTCTTTCCACACCTCCTCCCAACTCTCTCTTTTCCACCGACCCTGTTAAGTCATTGTCATAGTGACTGATGATTTTGGTTTGTTTATACATTTATATATGGTGTGTGTGTGTGTGTGTGTGTGTGTGTGTGTGTGTGTGTGTGTGTGTGTGTGTGTGTGTGTATGTGTGTGTGTGTGTGTGTGTGTGTGTGTGCGCGCGCACAAAAAAAAAAAAAAAAAAAAAAACTTCGCTCATTTTCATTGTTGGTTTGTTTCTTCGCACTCAATCTATAAAAAAAGACCAACCAGCAGAGACTCAATGCTGTAGTGTGTGTAACGTTAGTTGGCGACTGAGTATTTCAACATTCATGTTTAAGTGGATTTTAAACAGAAATTCGTTGTCTCTGTTTCCATATTTGTAAATCTTAAAGGGGTCCTCACCCATAAATAGCATGTTTGGGTTGTTCAAAAGTATGATCGAGCGCGTTTCGATGTACGTGTTACTTTTCTTCTGGAACTCACTTCTATCCGTGTTTCGGGTCGTGCAAGTAGCCAAATCGTGACTCGCCACGGAGATTGCCGAGCACAGTACGGAAAGAGACGAGAGTCGGGGATTCCGCAAGTGACGTATAAATGCCAACACCTCGAGGCGATAATGGCAGATGCTCCCACATTTTACTTGAGATAATAATCAGGGTTTCCAATTCGATTAATATTTTAAAGGGTTTCTTCACTCTATGTTTGCAGTTTGTTTGTCGGAGTT
This sequence comes from Conus canariensis, assembly GCA_033310375.1. Classification (NCBI taxonomy): domain Eukaryota; kingdom Metazoa; phylum Mollusca; class Gastropoda; order Neogastropoda; family Conidae; genus Conus; species Conus canariensis. Next base: position 40,976,739 of record CM065734.1, on the reverse strand, counting down.
TTGTTTAACGTCCACACCCAAATTAAGGATATGCAAACGGCTGGATCGTCTTAACCTGACACCAGCGGGCCAGGGTGGATATCGGGGCTAAACTATGGTCATTTTAACAGGAAAAATTCAACATGAAAATTTCCAAGACCAACCCGGGTCGAACCACCGACATTTCGGTCATGAGTCCAGCGCCTTATCCACTAGGCTGACCGTAGCCTCCATGTTTGCAGTTTTAAGAGGGTGTTTTCACCCTCAGGTAGACATTTTACAGGTTGACCATATTATGTACATGTACACACATACGCACGACACAGATAGTACATGATATACATATGCACATACATACATATGTTTTCACACACACACACACACACACACACACACACACACACACACACACACACACACACGTTACCGTAGTATCAAATAACTTTAAAATGATTATGTGATAAACCACATTTTCCTTCAGTTGTTTAGATCTATCAGATAATGCCTTTTCCTTTGAACAGGAGTATGTCAGCTACTGCATCATCACACTAATTCTCTTCCCTGCTGTAGAAATCTTTTCAACAGCTGTTCACTTTCAGTACCCCCCCCCCCCCCCCCCCCCCCACACACACACACACACACACACTTTTTTTTTACATTCCTCATTTTCAATCTCACTCTCTCCACTTAAATTCTGAAGTCCCGCAATGACTATCAGAATCTGAGGGGTCTTTTACTATATATTGCAGTCAAAGATTCTGGCTGTTATTTTGAAAACTGATGCGTGACGTGCCGTACATCAGATCTAAGCTGCAGATCTAAGCTCATTATTCTCTTACTCACCAGGGCAGTTTATAGCATACTGACAGACCACACCTGCATATAGCTTAAAATGCACACCAAGTCACCATCCTGTATCCAAATGCTCATAAATAATTCACTTACTAAAGCATATGGTTGTTGGGCGGAAACTTGAACTTGCAGGGGTGCCTGATGTTCAGCAATGTCCTGAAAAATAAAAACCCAAACTATTATTCACTGGAGTCCAACAAGTTGTTATTTGTGGACATGGACACTTTCTTGTTAATAAGAATCATAACTTCAGTATTGTTGGAAACAGCAACAGCAGGGGGAAAAATCAATCACAAACATGCAACAGTTTCAGTGGCAGCAGGCATTGTGACTGACTGACTGCCACTATGACTCTGGCATGTGTGACTGAAAGTAACAATGTATGTTTCAGTTTGATGCCAACACTCTACAAAAACCAGCAACTATCTTTACAACCAACCATGCACTGAGAATGAAATGAAACACAAAAAGATCAACCACCCATTCCACAAACCTTACCTTCTTTACGTCTCTGAGTTTGGCTCTCTTGCTCCTGACACAATCGGTGTCACTGTTGCGTTTGAGGCTTGCACTTGCAGCTGGCGAATGAACAGAGAGTGCTTTTATACATTTTTCTGTTATAATAGTTGGCACAGCATCCTCTTTCAGCTGTCTTCGGACCCGAATTCCAGCTTCCACCTTTACCTTCCAGGTGTGTTGGTCTTGTAAACTGTGCTCTTCGAAGTGACGACAGCAAATGCCATGATAACTGTCCCGAAGAACAAAATCTTTCCTCGTTGTGGTGACAAAATTTATCCACAATCGCCTAAACTGGCTGGAAGCACCTGGAAAAGCATGAACGCTTACTCTTTGCTTATTTCCTGGTGAAATTCCGCAACCAGACACAGCACACATTCGCCCCGTCTCACTTCAGCCGAACACGAAGAGCGACTTGGCTTTTCAACGTCATCAATCGGGAAACCCCCCTTTTATCGAAATCGAGGCTCTCGTTCCTGTTTTAGCCTCTCGCTTTCCCAATCTGCAGGAAATGCTGCTCTCACTGCAAGATGAGAGCACAGGCGGCTGATTCGGGGCTTGGTTTCGCAATACGACCACATACCAAAACCGTGTATTTGGTCAAAATAGATTTGTAAAAATGGGTGAGAACCCCTTTAACATACGTGTCGAGGCACGCCGTTCACCGGTATCTATAAACCTGCTCACGACTGATGCAGGAAAGCAGCCAATGACATCTATCGGCATACCATAACATCTGCTGTTGCTGTTGGAAGGACTCGAGGACGGCTTGAGCCACCATTTAACAGGAGTTAAAATGTCGGACTGTTGTCACGCAGCAGAGTGTGACGAGCGGTGCGATTCTGAACGAACCTAGGTGATGACGATGATGATGATGATGATGACGATGATGATGACGATGATGACGATGAGGAGGAGGAGGAGGATGCCGATGATGATGATGATGATGATGATGATGGTGACGATGACGATGACGATGATGATGACGATGATGATGATGATGATGATGATAATGATGACGACAACCACGACTATACTACTACTACTACTACTACTACTACTACTACGATGATGATGATGATGATGATGATGATGATGATGATGATGATGTAAGAAGAGACTCTAGGGAGAGCTTGACGGCAGGTCTTCAGAGAAGAAACAACCGCCACCCTACCCCACCCCACCTTCACTCATACAAGTGTTTCGGCCCTGAACTCGTTACATTCTAAGGGGGCGGGCCGCGTCCAGGTCATGACTCCCAGATGCCCTTCCAGTTGTTGTTGTTGTTGTTGTTGTTGTTCTTCTTCTTCTTCTTCTTCTTCTTCTTCTTCTTCTTGCTCTTGCTGTTGTTGTTGTTGTTGTTGTTTCTTCTTCTTCTTCTTCTTCTTCCTTCTTCTCTCTCTTCTTCTTCTTCTTCTTCTTCTTCTTCTTCTCTCTCCTCCTCCTTCTCTCTCCTTCCACTCCTCCTCCTCCTCCTTCTTCTTCTTCTTGCTTTGTGTTGTTGTTTTGTTGTTGTTTGTTCTTCTTCTTCTTCTTCTTCTTCTTCTTCTTCTTCTTCTTCTTCTTCTTCTTCTTCTCTCTCTCCTCCTCCTCCTCCTCCTCCTCCTCCTCCTTCTTCTTCTTCTTCTTCTTCTCAGCCTTCTTCTTCTTCTTCTTCTTCTTCTTCTTCTTGCTATGGTGTTGTTGTTGTTGTTGTTGTTGTTGTTTTTGTTCTTCTTCTTCTTCTTCTTCTTCTTCTTCTTCTTCTTCTTCTTCTTCTTCTTTTTCTTCTTCTTCTTCTTCTCAGTAGTAGTAGTAGTAGTAGTAGTAAGTAGTAGTAGTAGTAGTATATCATTATGACCACTACTACTACTACTACTACTATCAGTAGTAGTAGTAGTAGTTGTTGTTGTTTTCTTCTTCTTCTTCTTCTTCTTCTTCTTCTTCTTCTTCTTTATTAGTAGTAGTAGTAATAGTAGTTGTAGTAGTAGTAGTAGTGATAGTAGTAGTAATATCATTATGACTACTACTACTATTACTACCAGTAGTAGTATAGTAGTAGTAGCAGTAGAAGTAGTAGTATCATTATTATCATTAGTGGTATCATTATTACCATTGTTATTATCATTGTCGTAAATATCACGTGTGTGTATATATATAACAAGAGTGTACTATGTCTTTCAGTTTGTCTGTTGTGCCTTTTCTGATCCAACAAACGCAGAGCACCACCTACTGACGACAATATTTTGCTCAGTCGCGATGCAGCGTGTGAGCCCCTCCCCACCCCCCTCCCCACCCTCCCTCACTCCCAACCCCCTCCCCCGTCCTCCTCCTCCTTCTCCTCCTAAGGGCGCCAACACGCCCGCTATCAGCAGTGGCCAAGGAATTTGCCGATATACGCGCGATGCCAACGACCGCAATACGAACTCATCAAGGTGCATAGACGATACGGAGAGGAAATTGAAACAGAGGTCACCATGATAACGGGGCATGAAGGACCACGATATTGGAGACATTTTTATACATGTAACAACTAATCGATAACAATGAGTATGATGAAGATGAATGCGGAGTTCCATATCCGGTCAGAGACTGCATGATAGGGCTGTACTCTCACGCTTACTTTCATAACATACCCCGGCGTCAACCAGGCTCGAGAGACACTGGCACCTGCAGTGTTGGTTCGGAAATGTAAACAACACTGTTGGGGACGCACATACATTAAAAGTGGATGAAACCTGGTACAAGCTGAACAATGTTTACATTGTAAAGTAAGATATAATATATATATATATATAGATATATATATATGCTGTGTGTGTATGTGTGTGTGTTTGTTGTGTGTGTGTGTGTGTGTGTGTGTGTGTGTGTGTGTGTGTGTGTGTGTGTGTGTGTGTGTGTGTGTGTGAAAAAACCGTACGGCAAGCTGACCAGTAAATGTAGCACAAAATAAGAAAACATAGAGAAATCCAGACAATACATGTAGAATACAGTTGGAAATTTTGGTACAATCTGAACAGCACATGTAGCAGACCCTGTAGGGAAAAGTAATGCAAGGCGAACGACGCACGCAGTATAAAGTAGGAAAATATAGGCCAGACTGAACGATGTAATCGATGTAGTATATAGCTTTAAAATGTCATGGAAAGCCGAACATAATGTTGATTGAAGTGGGAAAAAATAGTTCAAGCTGAACCGTACTGGTAGTATGATTTAGGAAAGCGTTTGCGCAAGCCAAACAATACATATAGCATAAGGCAGAAAAACTTTGTGCAAGTTTTACAAATAGTACAAAGAAGGAAAATGTAAAAGTGTGAACTGAACAATAAATGCAGTACAAAGAAAGAAAACGTAGTGTAAGCTGAACTACACATTTAGTTAAAAGTAAGAAAAAAACAGCGCAAACTGAAAAGTATGATTATGTCGTAAATATAAACTAGGAACATGCTATGGAAGCAATAACTATAACATAAAGAAGTAGAACGTGCAAGCTGACCTTATTTGTAGTATTAAGTATGAAACTACGGTAGCAACATGATCAATATATGGAGTACATCATACACATAATGCAAGCCGAAAGGGACGTAAAGCATACAGTAGGTAAAAGCATAGTGTAAGCTGAAAATACATACACCAACAAACGAAGAAAAATATAGTGATCGCTGTAGATGTTAATTTTGTACTAGAAATGGGAACACGTCGGTCTATGTGCACCAAAAAAGAAGGGCATAGTGATCGCTGTATATAGTAATTTCGTACTTTAAATGAGAAAAATTAGGGTCTGTGTGCATCAGAAAAGGACATAGTGATCGCTGTAGATATTAATGTTGTACTACAAATGGGAAGGTCTATATGCACCAAAAAAAAAAAAAACCCAGAAAGACATAGTGATCGCCGAGGATGTTAATTTTGTACTATCAATGGGAAAACGTATGTCTACATGTACCAAAAAAGAAGGACATATTGATCGCCGAAGATATCAATTTTGTACGATAAATGGGAAAACGTAGATCTATATGCATCAAAAATGAAGAACATAGTGATGGCTGTAGACATTAATTTTGTTCTATAAATGGGAAAAAACGGGGGTCTAGCTGAACAGTACATTATAACGAAGATGGAAAAGATAGGACAAAGTTAAATCAAAGTATAAAGTAGGGAAATAGTCTGCAAGCTGAACGCAGCATTAAGTAAGAAAACAGAGCGCAAGCTGTACAAACAACGCTCATGTAGCTTCAAGTAGGAAAACGTAGACTTTGGAAGTTGAACGACACAGAGGAAACACATCTCCTGACGAAATTTCCGGACAAGACTCCAGAGCTCTCCTGCTCTGCTCCGTGACAATGGGAAACTGCAGGATCCACACAAAAAGTTGACCCCGAGAGAAGGTTCTGGGAGTAGGTGGGTGGGGTGGGAGGGTGGGGTGGCAGGGAGGCGGTGGGGTTGAATTCAGAGTATTCATTCTAGATGGGCTGCCAATCAAGGCTGACGATCCGAACCGACCTGAGAGAGACACGTGAGGTAGGAAGCGTCCAGTTCCCAAACAAGTTAAAAACTTTGCCATTGTACAACAAATACACTTGTCGGGGCCGTCCCATATATGGCAGCATCTGCTGCGCCTGTGGAACTTCCAGCGTCAGCCAGCGAGAAGGTGGGGGAAAGGACTAAACACTCATTCTCCACTTTAAAAAGTCCAGGTCAGGAACGCAGCTTCGTCGGAATCAAGAGAGGCACGACTACCGGCTTTTCTTTTCTTTTCTTTTCTTTTCTTTCTTTCTTTTAATGCTGAACGGTGAGAATGAGGATGATGAAGATGATGCTACGGATTTCTATTCCGGTCTAAAACTGCTGGACAGGGCTGTACTCTATGCTTACTTTCATAATATATCCTGGCGTCAGCTAGGCCCGAGAGATACAGACGCCTGCAGTGTTGGTCAGAAAATTTGAGTAGCACCTCAAAGATGTATCCATTAAGTGGATGAAACTTGACTGTGTGGTCCCAGTCTTCCCAACTGAGCCCGTAGCAAACTCAGCTCTGGGTGGGAGCCGGTCAGAGCAAAAAACCCCACGTGACTCTCATGGGAATCGAATCCAAGCCTTCCCAGCCGGGAGTCCGCGACGCTAACTACTTCACCAGGGCGGCTGATGCCACCATTACCAGCTTTATCTTCAAGTCCTGCGGCGTTGGAATCGTGTGGGCGGGTACAGGGCAGATGCTGATGAAAGTTCTCAGCCATGACCCTCCGCGTAGAGGGCTGTGGTGTGATGATCGCCCACGATACGTTGGGGCAGATGCTGTGAGCCTGTACCCTAGCACCTAGTGCAGCGACAGAAGAGAGATTTTTAAGGACGGCTGTTACCGCACAAAAAATCACCACTGCACAAAATGTCACAAGAAGGAAATTTTGTGCTAATTGTGACATTTTGTGCAGTGAAGGACTGCACAAAATGTCACAACTCGCAGTTGCGACAATTTGTGCACCAATGCCCCATTTTCGAATTCACTCTTGCACAAAATGTCACAACATCTGTCAATCTTGTTAATCCGCCGCTTTCAAGAAAGCGAGCAGACTATTAAGTTCGTTCGTGACCTGTTTTTTTTTTTTCGTTTCTGTGTGTGTGTGTGTGTGTGTGTGTGTGTGTGTGTGTGTGTGTGTGTGTGTGTGTGTGTGTCTGTCTGTCTGTCTGTCTGTCTGTCCCACGTCGGCCAAAACGGACATTTATGGCAATGTCTCTTCAACCACTTAAGACAGCCTTCTCAAATTTGTTTGTTGATTAGTAAGGTATGCTAATACTACTCGCAAAAAATCAAGGTCAAAGGTCAAGGTCACGCTGATCGTTGAACACCCATTTCCTTTTTCCTGCAATATTTCCCACATCTTTCAATCTAGATTTTCCAAACTTGCTACACAGGTGCATGGCCTTGGGGACAACAACTGACAACAACCCGTGTGCGCTGCGCACCCTTTGAGCGCAGCGACACATACCCAAATTGGCTACTTTCCGTTTTTATGACCTTGGCAATATCTCTTAAACCACTTAAGATAACCTTTTCAAATTTTGTTTGTTGACTAGGTAAGGTAAGCTAATACTGCTCGCAAAACATCAACGATCTGCTTGATCTTGACCTTGGACCTTGGGTGTGACTTTGACCTTGGACCTTGAGCACCCATATGAGCGTAAGTGGATGCACAAATTGTCACACCCTCTCTCTCTCTCTCTCTCTCTCCTCTCTCTCTCTCTCTCTCTCTCTCTCTCATCTACTATGACTCTTTGTATCTTATATGCTTCAAATATAACTGGCTCAGCATCTTCCTATCTGTCTGAACTTGCAAGTCTCTACATTCCTTCTCGCATTCTTTGCTCTTCTTCTGACTCCCGTCTGCTTCGCCACGGGCGTTACAAACGTCAAACTCATGGCTATCGTTCTTTCTCAATCTATGCCCCTCAGCTTTGGAACTCTCTTCCCCTGCACACAAGACATTCTAACTCTCTAGCTGCCTTCAAATCAAATCTCAAAACATTTCTGTTCCAGAAGCACCACAGTTAGAATACTTTCGTCCATACTATTGACTCTTGTTTGGACATGTGTATAGTGTATTACTATTACTATTATTGTTATTTCTAGTCTTGTTTGCATGTGCTCGTATGAGTGTAAGTGTGCAAATTGAGTGCATGTATTGTGCATCACTGAAGTGTACGAAAGGATTGTATGTTTCACATTTCGACCACCCATGGTCATATGGAACCTAATATATATAAAATATACACACCTTATAAACCGAAGGTGAAAAAAAAAGATAGAGGGAAAGACACCAAGAGACAACACAGACAAATAATGACATAATAAATCCCGAGAGAAAGAGAGAGTAAAAAAATAGAATACAAAGAAAAAGAAAGGGAAAAGGAAAAGAGAGAGAGAGAGAGAGAGAGAGAGAGAGAGAGAGAGAGAGAGAGAGAGAGAGGAAGAAGAAGAAAAAAAGGGAGGAAGAGGAGGGGGAGAGGAGAGAGAAGAAGAAGAAGAAGAAAGAAGAAGAAGAAGAAGAAGAAGAAGAAGAAGAAGGACCTGCTCCCCTGCCAGAAGAATAAAGAAAATTCGTGGTCTCTAAATGAAGAAAACGGCAATATGTATCTAAAACTTGTATAAGAAAAAAGGGACAATTATAAACACATGTGAAAATGACATAGATACTTGCATAGTACGGATGTATATGAGAACAATTGCTCAAGACTAACAAAGTGCAAAAGAGATCAGCATGTGAATCAAGACAAATCGTGTTGTTTCCATTAGCCTCATCAACCAACATGGGCCATCTCGTCTGGGCTGTCACCTCGTAAACATGTGCAGTGAATACAGACTAAAAGTATATATTATATGTAAAATTGAAAATTATGAATTGCAAGGCAAACTGAAAAACGCAAAGAAAAAAATATGTGGACATCATAGAGTATATCCACACATCCATCCACCCACCCACACGCCCACGCCCACACCCACCCATACCCACACAGATAGGAGAGAGAGAGTTGTGACAATTTGTGCAGCAGTGATTTCAAAAAATTTGTGCAGTGAATTTTGTGCAGTGGTGACATTTTGTGTGGTAGCAGACGGCATTGACCTCCACGCATGGGGAAGGGAAGCTAAAAGAATTCCAGAACAAAGGCTACCTCACGAAGCACTTGGCAGAAAACCACAGCTGCTTGAGAATCCAACTATGCGGTGAAAACAAGAGAGAGAGAGAGAGAGAGAGAGAGAGAGAGAGAGAGAGAGAGAGAGAGAGGAGAGAGAGAACAACAACAACAAAAACAACTGCAACAACAACAACAACAAAAACAACGACAACAACAAACCCCTGACGTTTAGGGTATGACATATACGAACATCGTTGGAGAAGAGTGACAGTTCAGATCGACGCAGTGATCGGTCTCATGGCCAGGATCTTTAGCCGTCACCAGATCGACATGGCCGCCATGAGTGAGACCAGCCCTGCTGGTGGCAAGCAGCTGGGGGAAGTCGGCGGAGGTTCGCCCTTTACTGCGTTGGGAAGCCCCAAGATGCCCCCAAGAACATCTGACGTTGGTTTTGCCATGCGGAGGCTTGCTGTGAATCTGTTTAGCCTGACTCGAGGCATCGACGATTGTATCATGTAGGTCTTAGGTTAGCAGAGGGCTGCTTTGACACTGTCACTGGTGCCGATGCTCAACGATGACAAACCCTGATGATGTTAAAGAAGATTCTGTGACGACCCAAATCGCCTCCCTTGTAAAATCAGTCACACAGAGACAGAAAAGTACACACCTGAAGGTGCGGGCAGGACCCAGAGAAGTAACTGTCCTCAACTGCCAAACAAACCAGCTGAGAGCAATCCTGCACCATCCTTGGAAGCCTGCGCTGTGTTCAGATAGGGTGCAGGCACGCACAGGGCATTCCATTAACACGTGAAGGGACATGATTGCTCAATGGCAGATGCCTTTGTGTAACGGCCACCGGATGGGACACAACAGAACATCCACGGGAGCATTACCATGGGTGTACCAGCCCATATTTCATGACTGCAGAGCCAGCCGGCAAAAAAAAAAAAAAAAAAACTACCGCCAAGCAACTGCCGTGTGCATCCCCGTAGCCTCACGTGTTGCTGTTCCGCTGAGACAGGTGATGACAGTACAAATCATCACAAAGAGAAGTTTATAATTTTAAGAATTTTAATGCCAAGGTAAGCCCGGGTTATTCCTCTTTGTAAAACGTGCTTGGGTATCATGGCACTGGACGATGCAATTCCGATGGATTGATGCCGTTCATTCTGTGCGCTCAGCACAAAGTCTGCATTCCCAGCACACTCGTTCAACAAGCAAGTTTTAAAACACATGGATACATCTTCGCACCAAACAGTGGTATATGGTGAACTATTATCGTCCGCCAGAGACGCAGACGTGATGTGTATCATCACAACGCTGTGTGAGAGGAGCTGAATGTTTGTCCGATCACCGCCTGCTCCGGAGTCAGATGAACGTTCAGCTAGCTGAAAGGAGGAAATCTGCCCGATAAAAGCATCTGAACGTTTGTAGTGTGTGCTCCAGCATAGTGCTGTTGCAGGAGAAGGCCTGAAGTCCCCGAAGTTTTGTGAACCTTTGGAGGAAGACACAGGAGAAGATAGTAGTCCTTCAGAAATTATGTTAACAGTATTGGAGCAGATGCCTTGAGCTTTGTGCAGCAGGAACACAGGAACTGATTTAGTCCAAATGTTCAGGGAGCTTATAGATTAGCTTCACCAGATCCCCGGGGACGATCTCAGGGACAGGACCTACAAGGAGCAACAGCAGAGCCACCAACAAGCAAGTCAGCACCTTCAGCAGAAGTCCAGACAGTTGATGAACCAATGGTGAGAAAGGAGAGCTGAAGATTCCAAGCTACAGCCGATGTCAACGACTTGAAAACCTTCTACGATAACCTCGTACCGTGGGGTCCTCAGGTAACTAGGTCAACTTCTTTCGATGTTCTGACCTGTCTGTACCATTGTAAAAGAAAACTGACACACCTGCACGCTGACGAAGGTGTTTCAGCACACTCCTGAGCAGTGCCATCTGTATAGAAAGAAGCGATTGCAGCACTGCCACAACTATCTGTGGAGGAATCTCTCTCAAATGCATGGCAGCCCGCTTCACATCAGCCTGCACATATCGTGGCCTCGCTATCAGTCTCTGCCAGACCGAGGCCGTGTTCAAACTTCTAGCACCACAGGTCACCAGTAATCCATCTCCACTACTTCTAACATCACAGTAATCCATCTCCACTACTTCTAATATCACAGGTCACCAGTAACCCATCTCCACTACTTCTAATATCACAGGTCACCAGTAATCTATCTCCACTACTTCTAATATCACAGGTCACCAGTAATCATCTCCACTACTTCTAATATCACAGGTCACCAGTAATCCATCTCCACTACTTCTAAACACAGTCACCAGTATCCATCCACTACTTTACCAAGGTCACCAGTAATCCATCTCCACTACTTCTACCATCACAGTAACCCATCTCGACTACTTCTAGCATCACAGTAACCCATCTCGACTACTTCTAACATCACAGTAATCCATGTCCACTACTTCTAACATCACAGTAATCCATCTCCACTACTTCTAACATCACAGTAATCTATCTCCACTACTTCTAGTCTACAGGTCACCAGTAATCCATCTCCACTGCTTTTTTGTCATTAGCAACACAAGCAATCAAACCGTGGAAAAGCGATGCTGCCTTCTCAGCATTATGGGTGTTCACCAACGATCTCTGGATGCCCACGTGATGTTTAAATTAAAAAAAACCGCTGCCTTTGATAGGTTTAAGACGGAACCCGCTGCCTTTGATGGGTTTAAGACGGAACTGTGTGAAAATCGCGGCATTAGGCCCTCCACCAACATTACCGTGTACTTCGTCTTCTTCTTCGTTCACTCAGGCAGGAACCCCAGAGGCACTGACTAAGGCTCCTGTACGGCGGAGGCCCTCCAGTAATCTATAAAGCTTTTCTCTCGTCGGTGTGTTTGCAGGCCAGGTCTCTGCTCTTAGCTTTTTTTTTTATGTGTGGGACAGTCCTACATGAAGTGTTCCACGTCATTGGGGCTGTACCGGCATGGGCAACTTGAAGACTCGCCAATGTGGAATTTTGTGAAATGTGATGTCTCAGTCTGGAGTGCCCTGTCGTCAGTCTCAGTGCTCCTCAATGTTCACAGTCATGCTCTGATCTGGGCAGTAGGTAGTATGCATCCTCATATGACAGATATTACAGTGTACAAGGTAATGGTCATGAGTGCTCTCCTCCATCGCTGCAAGAACAGGACCACCTACCGACGGTACGTTCCACAGCTGAAAAGAGTCCTCCAGTGTTTCCTGCACAAGGTCCTCACCATCAGATGGCAACTCAAATCGTCCAGGCTCCAGGTTGTGGAAAAGTGCGATCCTACATACATCGAGTGTCTTCTCATGAATCGATTGCGATGAGCCTGACATGTCATTCCCACGGAGGACAACAAGATCCCCGAACTGCTCCTATACAGTCAGCTGCAACATTGGCAGCGTGACCCAAGTAGACTTTTCATGTGGTACAAGAACACACCGAAAGCCAGCCACAAGAGAGAGCTGCTGTAGGAATGAAGTTTTAGCGTCCTCACAGCAAAAGCTTTTTAGAGACAAGTTGGTAGCTGCAACAAACGGCAGCGCGTGGAGTCATTTGTCTGGCAGACTCGTCAGCTGGCAGGCGTGGTTGGAGTCAGTAGTACCTGCAGACGGGAGGAGGTACCCAGGGTAGCCGGTTTCCTCAGCAGTGTTGGCTGGTTGTTGTTTTTCATGGTAAGCCGTGATGATGGGGTCTTCAAAGACGCCGGGCGGTCGTCTTCGTGCCGAGTGGCAACGGTCCTGTGCCGCGTGAGGTCGACTCGGGAGCTGCAATGTCTTCCCTGGGTTCATACCGTGTGGACAGAGCTCGCTGAAGACACCTGAATCATGAGGGCGCCAAGACACTCAGGCTGAACACAGTGTCTGGCATTGCAGGCGAAGAGGAATAGGAAAGGAACCAGACAGGGCCCTGCTCTGCTGACCTCCTTCCCCTGCAACATCTGCGGCCGACTGTGCGCCTCCAAGACAAACCTCCACTCCCTACCTGTGGAATCATCCTGGCAAAATAATGCCGTATCTGTCTCCTCGTCTGTCGAACCGACAGGAGATTCAACCTCAACAGGAAAATTGTGCAAGCTGAACGATACGTTGTCTTATCACAAAGTTGGAAACATCGATAGGAAAAACCTCCACTCCCTGCCCGTGGAACCATTGTGGCAAAACAACGTCCTGTCTCTCGTCTATCGAACCGACAGAAGATGCAACCACAGTAGAAAAACGGTGCAAGCTGAACAATACATTATATCACCAAGTCGGAAACATCGATACGAAGGCGTTTTGCAGGTTGTATTTCAAGTTAGAAAACATAAAGAAAACAAGTCGAATATGTAGCATAAAGTAGGAAAATATAGTACAAGGTGAAAGATAAAAGTAGACTAAGTAGAGAAAACAAGCCAGATATGTGGCATAAGTAGGAAACGTAGTACAAGCTAACGATAAAAGTAGAGAAGTAGGAAACGTAGTACAAGCAAACGATAAGTACAGAAGTAGGGAACGTAGTACAAGCTAAACGATAAAAGTACAGGAAGTAGGGAAATGTAGTACAATGACATAAAGAACTAATGGAAACAAGCGAAGTGCAGAAGTAGGGAAACGTAGTACAAGCTAAACGATAAAATAGACTAAGTGGAACAGGATAGTGATGAGTAGGAAACGTAGTACAAGTTAAACGATAAAAATAGACTAAGTGGGGAAAACAAGCCGGATATGTGGCATGAAGAGGGTAACGTAGTACAAGCTGAACGATGAAAGTAGAATAAGGAAGGAAAACAAACCGGAGTAGCTCAGTTGGTAGAGCGCCGGACTCGTGATCTTGGTGATCCTGGGGTTGCGGGTTCGAATCTCCGCCGGGCCGTTTCGTTACATGGGTATGTTTTCCCTCGGAGTTAACATTCGTTCTGACTCCATTTCCCATACAGTCCTTCGAATGAGACTATAAACCGAGGTTCCGTGTGTGAACGCACGCATAACATCTTACACACACGTAAAATTCCATCACCACCTTTCGGAAGAGAAGGCCAGTTTGGCCGTTGGTATGGATGACACGTTACACATAATGCACCTGCACACCTGCATGAGAAATGGAAAGAATGAAGGAAGTAAAGGAAACTGAGTGATCGATATTGAACGATATTGACTGGATGACACGGGAAACGACTGAATGAAGCGCCAGCTGGCAGCTCTTCAGTCGACATTGCCCAGGTAGGCAGCCCGTTTTGTAATCGAGTGTGGATTGTAAAGTGCTTAGAGCTTGGTCTCTAGCCGAGGACAGGCGCTATATAAGTAATAATAATAATAATAATAACAATAATAATGATAATAATAACAATAATATGTAGCATAAAGCAGGGAAACGTAGTAGGAGCTGAACGATATAAGTAGAGTTAAGTAAGAAAACGTCGAGCGAGTTGAACGACCCCTGCTGTATAGTAGTAAGTAGGAAAGCGTCATTCAAGCCTTCAAGACACTAGAAGCGGAGTGTCAGGGAGTGCACAATGCAGTCGTGAACTGCTCCCGCCCAGGAAATAGAGCAACTCCACCTTGTGTTAATGACGTGCGCGTGCGTGCCTTCGCCCTTGCACAGTGCATTGTGAAATGTCTGGGATCACTTGTAATAGCATCGTCACAGCTCAAAGTGCGATCGGCCGGCTTTTTGTTTTTTTTGGTTTTTAATTGATGCTAAGAGCTCTGTGTGTGTGTGTGTGTGTGTGTGTGTGGTTGTGTGTGTGTGTGTGTGTGGTTGTGTGTGTGTGTGTGTGTGTGTGTGTGGTGTGTGTGTGTGTGTGTGTGTGTGGCGCGCCGCGCGCGCGCGCTGAAGAGGGGGGTATGTTGTGTGTGTGTAGGGGGGGGGGGGGGGGGGGTGGATGGGTGTGAGGGGTTCGTGTGGTGTGTGTGGTGCGGTGTCTGATGTGTGTGTGCGCGCAAGAGAGAGAGAGAGAGAGAGAGAAGAGAGAGAGAGAGAGAGAGAGAGAAGAGAGAGAGAGACAGACAAAGAGAGTAAGAGGCAGACAGACTGACATACAGAGAGAGAGAGAGAGAGAGAGAGAGAGAGAGAGAGAGAGAGAGAGAGAGAGAGAGATGTAATGTATACTTCTGTATGTTATAGTTGTGAGTGAGCGTTAGTGCATGGTGTATGAATATGTAACAGACAGAAGGCAACTGACAAACTGGCACCGCACCACACACACATAGGCACACACACACACACACACACACACAGCACACACACACTACCACACACACACACACACACACATAGGCACACACACACAACAGGCACACACACACACACACACACACACACACACACACACACACACACACACACACACACTGAAAAGAATCATTCTTCCTTTAATAGTATTTTATTTTCTTTCTTTTTTTTCCGTCAGTATAAAATATATCTTACAACATCGTCATTTGTCAACAAGATACATTATGTTTCAACATTAACAAGCAACAAATACAATAATCATATGATGCTTCAGTCGTTCTTTCTCCAGTTTAAAAAAAAAAAAAAAAAAAAAACAGAAAAGAAAATCCATCTCCCAAAAAAACTGACTGCACCTGCGGTAACGCGTCTCCAAACCAGTCTGCATTGGAAAACCCAAAAGATGCAGTCTACAAGCCATTCCAGAAGAAGCAAAGCAGCATCTTCAACAAACGATGGAGAGTGTGAAACTGGGACGCCCTTCAGAAATCATGGCTTTCTTTACAAACAAACACACAAAAAAATCAGAACACTAAAGATAAATTCAAAGCCCACCCACCAGAAATATCCTGCCTCCTCACCCATCCATCCACCTTCT
Organism: Conus canariensis; assembly: GCA_033310375.1. Classification (NCBI taxonomy): domain Eukaryota; kingdom Metazoa; phylum Mollusca; class Gastropoda; order Neogastropoda; family Conidae; genus Conus; species Conus canariensis. Next base: position 40,960,929 of record CM065734.1, on the reverse strand, counting down.
CTCGAGTGTTGTTGCTATGACGACGTGAGAGGTGGGGTGGAGATTAGGGGGTGGGGCGCTTTCAGCTAATTTTTCTTCTTTTTTTAAACCAAAATTCAACTAGTTGTGCCTAAAAAAAACTTTTCATATCTTCAGCCACGATTTACTGTACTTTCAGACATAATTTTTTTTTTTATTCGAGTTTTTTAGTCTAGATTTTCCTGCATCTTTCTGTTCAGCAGCGAGTGATACACTCTTATCTTTAGCCAGAATTTCTTGTTCTTCAGCCACGATGTAGTATTCCCAAACAATCCTCTCTCCCACCAACCAACCATATTCCCCTCTCTTTCGCCACGCATTCTCATTCACCATATCCTTCCCCCCATTATTCAGATTCCTCTCTCTCTTTCGCCACGCTTTCATCCTACCTTCACCCATGATTCCTCTCTCTCTTTCGCCACGCTTTCATCCTACCTTCACCCATGATTCCTCTTCTCCTTTTAGCCGATAAACCATTTTCTGAAACGGTGTCCCAGTTCCAAAACGGGTAAACAAAAATATACCCCCCTCCTCAAAAAACCGGCAGATGAGCTTTGCAAGTTCTCTTTCAGGGGTCTTTCGACACCAAAAGTTACGAACTCGCCAGCCAACCAACAAGCAACTCGAGAGAACACTGGTCAAGAAACAGGTGGAGTAGAAGTCTTCTGTACCATCTGAATCCAACAAAACCATGCCTCACTCCTCAAAACGAGGACCAAAGCCACTCGTGTTTTCTGTCCAAGAAAAAACAAACCAAACGCACTCTAATCATCACTCTCTTGCCGCTGTGTCAACAAGAAAAACCGACACACCCAGAACCTTCTGTCTTCACAACTGCTCTTTGGGACAAAAAGTCTGTTCAAAAAACAAGACCCATATAGAAAATATATGCAAAACATCATTTAGCATATGCAAGTAAAGTTAATTGTTTGGGAAACTATGAAACTGTCTTCTTGTTTCTTTTTTTCCTTGTTTTTTTTTTATTTGTTGTAAAGAATGAAAGCATTTTTGTGTGTTAGACCACGAAGTTCTTCCAAACCAAACCAAAGTGGTGGTGTAAACGTTTCTTAGCAAGCCAAGTAAAACTCCAAGCTAGGTTTGTTTTTTTTCTGATAAAGTCACATTTTGAAGGAACTTTTTTTAATCTTACTCAACCATGACTAGTATATCTATGAACTGCCCACAACTGTTATCGTGTTCAGTATTTTCTTCTTTTCCAATTCAAATCTTATCAGCAACAGTATGTTTGTAGGACGGGTCATCTTTAAAACGTTCACTTCCGTTTTAAGTTCACTTCATTTTCAAATAGTTTCTCAATTAGTTCAAAACTGTCCAAGCAGAATATTCATTCCCTTTCATCGACTTACAGCAGGGAAGAAAATTCGCACGCACTGCTGAAGCCAGTGTCGTCTGGTGGTATTCTTCACCACTACATTTCTTTTTGTTGTCGTTGGCTCTGCTGACTCGAACAACGCTTACCGTTGCTACCACTGACCAAAAATTAACACATGGCAGAACAGCCGAGTCGGAGGGTTATGTTCGAATAACGTCTGCCTAACACACACACACACACATACACACACGCGCGCGCGCGCGCGCACGTACACACACACAAACCTTAGTGACCGATGCGTGGTGGTGGTGTTGGTGTGGTGGTGATCAGTAGAATAGAACAGGGGGGGGGGGGGTAGATAGGATCGAGAAGAACTTTTTTGTTTAATTTTGTAGTGTTGGGATAAAAACAACAACAACAACAACTCTGGAACCGAACTCTGGAACCGAGCTCAAGAACCGATGTCTTTGATTTTACATGGCCTATCTACCCTAGTGAACACTACCGTGGGTGGGTGTAAGCTTCGTCTCTCCCTGACAAAAACACAGTGAACAAACAACGCAAGGCATCACTTCCAAAGGTCTGTCAGCTAACAAAGATGGCAAAGAGTTCTTAACGTCACAGGACGCTGGAGGGGAGGGGGGGGGGAGGGGCGGAGGCGGGAAAAGGGGAGGGTAATGGATGGTAGTCGGCCGACCGCATGGCAACAAACCAGATGAAAAATGAAAACATCGTCCATCAATGGACTGGTTACCAAACACACATACACACAAAAAAATATACAATAGCTGCCATTTAGAATGCCTCCTTTCGCAATACGGTGTAATCCCACTCTTTGTTTGTTTTTTCATTATTACACCAGTTCATCAGTTTGAAAGACTTTTTAATTTCCTATTGACATATATATTACAT
>CM065734.1:40951166-40953666 GCA_033310375.1 Conus canariensis | reverse complement strand
CCGCCGAAATGAAAAGGCTCATAAGAATGCAACTGAAAATTCAATTAACAATTTTGAGGGCTCCGTGTGTTGTGTGTGTGTGTGTGTGTGTGTGTGTGTTGTGTGTGGTGTGTGTTGTGCGTGTGTGGTGTGAGCATGTAAATATTTGCGCACGTCATACTGTCTCCTGGCAACACTTCCTTTCCCCTAACTAGCACTTCGCTGGCCTACCCCATTTTCAGTCAACCCTAACCACCACCACCACCCCCCAAACACTGCATCCTCTCCTCCCCCCCCCCCTCCCCCCCCCCCCCCACTCCAAGAGCTTGCAACTGAACCAACCATCCATCCACCCAGCCATCCTTCCTTCCTTTGTCAGTTCTGGATCCACGCCAATCGGGTCTGGAGGTCCAGCCTTATATATTATAAGAACACATATCGCCCAACCTGGAAAATAATAGAACCGCCAGTCTCTCTCTCTCTCTCTCTCTGTATGGCCCATGTGTTCATATGATATCGTTTTTCCCTGCATAAGTAGCCCTGCCGCCCCCCCCCCCCCCCCCCTCCCTCTCACGTACTCATGGCGAGGAGTGGTGGTTTTAAAAAAGGGCACATCAGCGATTTATTAATGAACCCAGTAAACACAGCATTTTGTCGTGTTTCATCTGATCTCGCCTTCCGAGGCATCCACTGAAGAACTACGGAGGTTTCAAACGTTGTTTTCGCTCAGTTCGAATAGCCCATCTTCAGATACTGTGAAATGGAAAAACAAAAAACAAAACAAAACAAAAAACTATCAGACGGTATCAGGTTCACACACACAGCATACGAAGCGCTACGAACTGCTTCTGCTAAAAACTTTCTTCTTTTTTTTTCTTTTTTCCTTCAGGAACGCGTAAAACCGTTGCACTGACGTCAAACGCTGGCTTCCACAACACATTACTCTTTGAGCGTTCGCAGCCATGGGGCCAAAAACGATCCAAAACAATAGTCATAACTCCTTGGGTTTTCTTTTGTTGTTGCTTTTTTTTTTTTTTTTTTTTTTAAGGTCGGATCACTGCTATAATACGGTGGAATCTTGTACCATAGAGACTGTGGAAAAGGACTAAATACACACTCTAGATGGAAAGTCTGCGAATTGCGTCGTCAGGAGTGGCGAGAAACTAGTCGTTTCCAAGTGTTCGATGTGCCAGTTTGACGAAAGACGGGGGGGGGGGGGGGGGGGGGGGCGAATGGGTTTGTTTGCACATCTCTGAACTGACATCAATCATGTATAGACACCATGAACGTTTCTGGTTTCGTCACAAATCATCCGCGCTCGACAATGTTACGATTATCACTTGTAGGATCGCTTTATCTGAAAATTATGCGCTCGCGTCTTTCACGTCACCACCGGGTTTCTGTTTTAGGAAGATACCAAACAGCGGAGGCCTATCCTCTCTCTGTCATTCTATCTGTTGTTCCCGTTTTTAACTACCACACTGGCATTTTTTTTTCTTCTCTTCCTCTCTCTTTATCGAAGGAAAGTCGAAAAATGAAACCCAAGAGGGGAAATAGGAAACAAAAGAAGCAACGCAGCAAAACATTTGATAAAATACAGTCTTTTGACAGCAAAACATAGTTACAATACTGTCTTTTGACAGCAAAACATAGTTACGATACTGTCTTTTGACAGCAAAACAGTTACAATATTGTCTTTAGACTTGAAACGTAACAAGATTTCGGCTCTGCTACTTCAGTTTCCGATGACGTTTACTATGGTCACATCTGCAGCGGAGACGCAGAAACCCACCCGTTCTGTTTGTGAAATTCCCCCGTTTCGAGCACAGTAGATGACGCTCGAATTAAACTGAAGACGAGCAGTAAGCAGAAGGGTAGACAGAGCGCTCACTTCCTTTTTGCTCTTTGTTTTGTTTTGTTTTGTTTAGCTTTCACTTTGTACTGTAAAACATTCAGAGCGTTTCCTGTTCAATGCACTTGGATCACTGACGAAAAGGAAAGATAAAGATGAATTACTGCTGCCACCCCTCACCCCATCCCCACCCCCTCCAAAACACACACACACACACACACACACACACACACACACACACACACTCATATCTCTCTCTCTCTCTCTCTCTCTCTCTCTCTCTCTCTCTCTCTAGCTCTACGTAAACCATTTCTGTCTCTGGCTTCCTTCTCTCTTTCTCTAGCTCTATGTAAACCATTTCTGTTTCTGTAAAAAGTCGGGCCACACAGTGCAGAAGCAAGCGGAGGAAAAGTCGAAATTTCGAAGCAAAGAGCAAACGAAAACAAGAGAGAAAAACCACACACAGACAAACAAACACAAAAAAGCCTAGAAGGGGGAGACTGAAGTGGAGCGGCAACAGATGCTGGCAAGCAGTTGCAGATGTGCAGGAAGCTGGTCGGGGGCAGGGTGCAACACCACGGGTTTGGCTATAGCTGCTTGGTGCTAGACTGTCTCTACTGTCAACAACACGGGTCTGGCTATACCTGCTTGGTGCTAGACTGTCTCTAC
>CM065734.1:40943666-40948666 GCA_033310375.1 Conus canariensis | reverse complement strand
TGTGTGTGTGTGAGAGAGAGAGAGAGAGAGAGAGTGAGAGAGAGAGAGAGAGAGAGAGAGTGTGTGTGTGTGTGTGTGTGTGTGTGTGTGTGTGTGTGTGTGTGTGTGTGACTGTGTGTTGTTGTGTATGTTAGTTTGCTTCTTATTTTCCTCTAGCAGTCGGCTGGGCTATTCTCAACATGAACTGAATCTTGGATGGGGGTGGGGTGGGGAAAATATGGGTACCATACTCTTGACATAACTAAATGGCTGTCAGGCCAGATGTCGCCATTAACGAGGCATAACCAAAAGTTAACATATGAGAGAGAGAGAGAGAGAGAGAGAGAGAGAGAGAGAGAGAGAGAGAGAGAGAGAGAAGAGGAGAGCAGAGACAGAGACAGAGACAGACAGACAGTGACAGAGAGAGAGATCTGATTCCCTGACTCCCCCCCCCCCCCCCCAAAAAAAAAATAAATAAAATAAATAAAAAAATGAAAGGTACGCCTGACACTTAAACATATTCATGACGGTTTGAAGCAGTTACACACGCGCGCGCGCGCGCGCGGCACACACACACACACACACACACGCACGCACGCACGCACGCACGCACACACACACACACGCACGCACGCACGCACTATTAACCTAAATGCTCACCTATAAAAGCAATGGCATCAGGGAAAAAGGACGAGAGGTTCTGGGACCAGTGGTCGCTGATGGGGATCTGCAGGTACTTGAAGTCGCCGTCGTCCTCGAACATGTTGGGCACGTTGGGCGTCACGTTGAGGATGTAGTGAATCCCGTTCTTCTTCAGCTGGCTCAAGTCTGCCGAGTTCTTGGCGTTGCCGAGGTACAGGTAAGGGAGGACCTCCACGGGGAAAGGGGACATGTGCGGGGTGTTCTCCAGCTCGCCCGAGCTCTCGCAGGAGCCGTAGGCGGAATCGTCCGATATTCTCAAATTGCACAGTCCCAAAATGGTATTGTCCGTGATTTCTTGCGTTTGGCAGTACTCGGGGAACCGTTCTTGAAACGTGGAAAAACCCCCTGGAAAGCGTGAAGGAAAGAAAAGAAAAGAAAAAAAAGGATGGTGATTTAGTACACAGTACAATCTCTGATTCAGGTCATGGTGAGTTTAGTACACAGTACAATCTCTGATTTAGCTCATGGTGAGGTGCTTTGCTTGTGTCTGGCTAGAAAGTCAGTGTGGATGTGCGCGCATGTGTGTGTGCGAATGGGGGAGGGAGAGAGAGAAGGGAGGAAGAGAGAGAGGGAGAGAGAGAGGGAGAGGGGGGGAGACAGAGATGCAAAGTGATCGAATATTTGTAATCTCAACAACTAAAGATAATGAACAACAAAATCAATTTAGCTACAAGAAAGAAACGTGAAAAAAAAAAATCACACTACCAAATGTGAATTCTTTTGAAAAAACAGTGAGAAATGGGTTGGGGGGGGGGGGAGGAAGACAGAGAGAGAAGGACTGAGACAGACAGACAGCTAGACAGAGTGAGACATACGGACACAGAGAGAAAGGCAGACAGAGAGACAGACACAGTCGGTCAGTCAGAGAGAGAGATGGTGGAAGAGACAGAGACAGATTATCACACACACACACACACACTGTGTGTGTGTGTGTGTGTATACTGAGAGAGACAGAGAGAGAGAGAGAGAGAGAGAGAGGAGAGAGAGAGAGAGAGAGAGAGAGAGAGACAGAGAGACAGAGACAGAGAGAGGAATGAACGGGAAAGGAGGTTGTTTACAAACAACACGTCCAACAATGGCAAGAGAGTACGAGTGTCACAATACGAACAAATCCAACAATCGACAACCGATACTTTTCATACATGTTCAAAACACACGCCATGCAATCCTTTTCTCTCGACACGGACTGATGACGGTTAAAGAAATTTTTTTTTTTTTTTTTTTTTAATGAATGTCAACGGAAAACAAGACAAGATGGCGTCGGCATTGATGGAAAGCAAAGGTCAATGTTTGTGTGACGTTGGGTCGATCGTCTGCTTGCTGTGCGCTTGATGATGAAGCTAAATGACAGGAGTGTTTATGAATGTCAACACAACCGCCATTTTGTTCAGCTTTGACGAAGATGTAAATTGATCTTGGATTCTGCGTCCTTAATTAAATTGCACAAACTACCTTTCACTTTTTTGTTTACAGTTTTATCATCATTTATCACGAGTGGTTTTATCATTTGCAAGAATTGAAAAACAAAAAAAAAGCTGCGTTTACAGATTTGCTGATCTTCTATTTATCACGCTCTCTGCAGCCTGTGTAACAGATTTCTGTAACTTCACATCCACATTTCTATCAACTCGAAGGCAGACCGCTGAATCGACAGCCTGAGGAGGCATGATTTGGCAAGAAATGCTTGAGTGAATAAAATGGAAAAAAGCACCGTTTTTCCCCGCATTTTAGACCTGTTTCAAGTTGTGTATGTGTTGCATTAGAAATGTGAACAGATATTATGCGTAATGCTGGCAATGTAAAAAAAAAAATATATATATATATATATATACATGTGACAGTGACAGAATACAAATGAGATACTCAAATTTCAGTTTTGAAATATTCAGCGTCTTGGACAAATCCAGACTTCCTAACGGTTAGAAATGAATCTGGTCTTTGCAGTTCTTGAATAAAACAGTCTGAACCAAATTCAACGAAAATGGTCGTGTACATGCGTTTATACTCTAAAACAAAATCAGCAATACAAGCTCGACAAAACATCCCGTGTTGACAATATCATCATGCTCTATAAATATGACGCAAACAAACAAACAAAACATAAACAGACTACGACTCATGACCAGAAAAAATGTTTGAAGCAATGGACACAAAATGACATGAGCCGAACTAGCTTCATCACAAGCAAGACATCTCCGAACCAGCCAACCGCAAACCTACCGATGAGAAAGGCCACCCTGCCGCCATCCTGACGGAGCTTCTTGACCAGCAGGCTAAGCACGCTGGAAGGGTTGGAACTCATGTCTGTGGTGCACTCATCATACAGCACAACCTGGTGCGACTTGCAGCCCCGCGAGAACCGCTCTTTGGCTTCGTTGTTCTGGATCACAGTGGAAATGTTCAAACTGCCCCTCTTCAGCCTCTTTTGCATCAGCGACGGCAAGCTGATGTTGATGGCCCCGCGAATATGGGCCCTCATGAAGTCGGCCTGGGCTCGGCAGTCCACGATCAGCACCTTGCCGCTGGTTCGAATCTCGTCGCGGAGACGCTCGGGGCTACAGCAGTCGTGGGTGTCGCAGCTCATCTTGTTGATGTAGAAGAATTCCCGTGAAGGCATCGGAAAGAAGGGCAGGGAGGGAGGGAGTCAGCACAAGTGAATGGAGAAGGGGGATGTGGCACTGCACTCGGGCAACATCCAAGCGGTGGTGTCAATCAACAACACAAGCCAAGCTCGGGTACAGTGTCCGTGATGCAAACTGGCTGTGTGACTCCTGCAGTTCTCTTCCTGGGAATCTATCCACACGTTCGTTGTCGTCTGCTTAAATGTACAAGAGCACAAATCTTTTTTTTTTTTTAAAGAAACAAAATCCCACTCTCGTTTGGTTAAATGTAGTGTTGGGTCAGACGTGGTCACACACACTGTGTTGCAAGACTGGACTAGGTAGGCTGCTTTATATATTCTTCTCGCTGTGTATGGCGGCCAAGCCTTTCCCCCTCTAGCTCCGTGATGGCGGCCTACTCTTTCCTTCGCCGCTGCGCGCGCTCTCTCCAACATCCCCCACCTCGTACCACAGACGGGAGAGCGCGCAAGGAAGCGAGCCCTCGTTTCTCTCCCTTGATTGACAGGTAAACAAACGCTGACCTCGATTCTCCACCAATGCGAGGGCCGGAAAGGCGCTCGAGCTCCGCCCCTCCGCTTGCCATGTATGGTGGGGAAAATGAATAAATGCAGTGACACAGTTCACGGCCAAAAATATTGTCCATTGAGAGAGCGCAGAAATTACGAGATTTTCTAAAAATACCACCGGCTACGCGCTGGCGACGTCATATCCACTTGATCCCGAGTCGGCTGGCAGGCAGCCAAACCTCCTCCCTCCCCCTCCCCCCACCGTTCTCCTCTCTCTCCATTTCCTCCCCCTCCCTCCTCTCTCTCTCTCTCTCTCTCTCTCTCTCCACCACCACCACCACCACCACCACCGCCCCCACCAGCTACTGAACTGAGTGAAAGGCCAGCGCTATGGTGAATGATCGAGCACGATCGTGGAACAATGGCACGAAACAGAGAGCCGAGAGAGTCGTTCCATTCACTGTCGCGCCTCGACCAGCTAAAGCCATTCCCCAGTGGTCCGTTCACCATGTGACTCGGCCGGCATCGACTCCACTGGTGAGGCATTGAACGGACTGGGGCTGTGGTGGTAGTAGTGGAGGCCGCTGATGGTGAAACGATGGTGGTATAGTGCTGGTGTTGTTGAGGGGGGTGGTGAGTAAATGGGGCGGCTGGGTGGAAGGGGGGGGGGGGCGGAGGGAGAAAAGTTGAGGGTGGGGTTGGGGAGAGTGGGAGGGGGTGGGTGGGGGAAGGGGAGGGGTGCTTGGCGAGGGAGGGGGGAGATAGAAAGCGATGGTGGGATATTGTCTGATGATCAGGTGGTGGTGGTGGTGGTGGTGGTGTGTGTGTACGTGTGTGTGTGTGTGAATGGATTCCACTTCTTGTCGTTCGGTGGTGTTGTGGAGCAGAATATTGAAGACGGTGGAGGTTGTGTGTGTGTGTGTGGAGAGAGAGAGAGAGAGAGAGAGAGAGAGAGAGAGAGAAAGAAAAGGAAAGGGAGGATAATAGTATGAAGACATCCGGTTGTCGGCCCTCACCGCTCGACAACCCCTCCACCCACCACCCACCCACCCCCGCCCCCGCCCTACTTCCTCTCCTCCTCTACCTCTCACGTCTCCCATTTTTTTAAGGTGAGGGGGGGGGGGGGGGGGGGGGGGGGGGAGAGGGGAGGAGAAGGGGAGGGGAGGTCGTCAACGCTGCGTTTCGCGTATAT
>CM065734.1:40916166-40923666 GCA_033310375.1 Conus canariensis | reverse complement strand
AGAGACAAACACTGAGTATACCTGGAATCTACCTATCTGACTAGATAGACAGATAGACTGAGATATGTTGAAGTCACAGACATTATTTTTCAGTTAAGGCTGCATTCAGGCAGTGGGGCGCCCTCGCTGATCACTGGACGACAAGAAGCTGGCATATGCGGTTACCTCAGAGGGCAGTCCGGCCACTTGAACAATTCTATCATGGGGCGCGGTCACAGTGGTGCCTGGATCCTGTTAGTGACCTGCACGAGTGAAGGGGACTCCAAAACAGGCAAATGTTGGAGAGAGAAAAAAAACGATATGGCATACTTATCATGTACTCTCCTGATCTATGATTGCAGCATTTGAGATACATGATCTGCACACCACGGTGATTAATGAGGATTATTGCCCTGATGTGGATTCCATGATTGGGTGGGTTATTGACTATGCCAATGACTTAAGGATGAGGACGATCACAGTCCTTTGAAGAACCATTTCGGTCTGAGACTATATATGACAGGGCTCTATTCTTGAGCCACTTTTTCTTTTATAATATTACCTGTCGTCAGCCAGGCCCGAGAGATACGACGCCTGCTGTGCTGGTCAAAAACCGTGGAATAACATTGTCAAATTATGTCCCATTTTGAATGTAATGCACACTAGAGTCCAGGTAGGAGCCAACAAGAGGTAAAATTAAAATCCCACAATGACGTATATCTAGGTCAACTTCTCATGGGATTTAAACCCAGGACCTCCCAATCGTCAATTTGTGGCGATAACCACTATACCACAGCAGGAGATCGTGAACCAGATTCTATTGTGAACGTCAGACAAAAGTGATCCATCGGTTCATACAAAGCAGCTGCCGACATGTTGCGACAGAGATGCACCTGCAATGGAAACAATTGGCACACGCTTGAATAATGAACCTGCAGGGAGAGAAATGCACAATGGATCACTCGGCCGCACCCGAAAACTGACAATGCAAAGAAACAAATGAACAGTAACAGCAAATCGTTGGTGCTTGCATACTGAAACAGCGATGCGACCTAGTGCACAATGAAGAAGAAAAAAGAAATAGTTTTACGCTCCCTGACTAGTTAAAATGTAATGTCGTAGCGGTTTCAGAAACACAATGGCAGCGCCATCACCAACAGCCAAAACTATTGACATCTCGTCTCCCCGAGTTCCATCAGCAACGGCCAGGGCTGACAAAGGGTTCCCGTTCCCGTCATGCCAAGCGGGTGGTTCCTCCATCGTGTTGGCATTGTCGGTCACACGTTGGGTAGGCTCTGGTGACCCCTACAGTATCTATCTGACCCTGGGAATGGCCTGTTGGCGTTGATTGACAAGAGATAACGAACTTGAGTTTGACCGCCAGGTGGTATGATAATGGAGTTGCTGCGGTGGTGGGTGTGTACACATGTAAGCGTGTTGGAGTGTGTGAGTTTGTGCGTGTGATTGTGAATGAGTGTAATGAGAGAGAGAGAGAGAGAGAGAGAGAGAGAGAGAGAGAGAGAGAGAGAGATTTCGCTTCTGAACCCGCACCCTTAAAAGAACTTTCGTCTGGGATGTATGGAAGATGAAACTGGCAAGTAACTCCAACAGAGAGAAAAGGAACGAACTAAGTTTCTTTCCACAAAGCAGTGAAGCCCATTCAGCAACTCGGCGAGATGTCCAGTGACAAAACGCGACTCAATTTCTGGATTTAATTGACTTGGAAACCATAACATTGTCTCTTTCTTTCATTTTACATTATAAAAAATGTGAACGAGAAAACGTCACTGGTATGCGTTCACTGTCAGTTCTGTAGACGACGGTCACCCCAGGTAGAACTGGATCAATGCGTGGAGGGCGTGCAGCCGCCGTGGAGCACGTGCTTGGGTCTCTGCATGTTCTGTGTTGATGGCACGTCTTCCTTTCCGAAGATTGGCCAGTTTAAAACATTCCTCTAATGACATGTGTCTTTCTCTTTCAATCGTCCTCCGAGTTTGGATCGCAGGAATATTCCAGAACAGCATCATTTGACTCACACAGCAGCACACCCACTTCTTCTGTTCGATGAAACACAACGTTCCTGAATGCTTTGTTCTTGTGCGGATCACGCAATCGTCTCTGCACCTGTCGATCTGTCAGAGTAGCGACGTAATCCATAGCCACTCCTGTGTCAAAACCGGCGACTATTTTGTCTGTGGGTTGTTCAAGGCCTATGTCATAGTCCGACGGGTGGATTTCTGGACCATTGATGTTACCACACTCCGACTGATGAGAATGCAAAGACAGGAGAGCATCCTGAATATGCGACGTGTCATCATCATCGCGTTTGATGTATTCTTCTGTAATGCTCTGTGTACTGTACTGTGTACTGTGTTCGTCCAAATCGGGAACACAAACGCACACACACACACACACACACACACACACACACACACACACACACACACAACAGAAGAGAGAGAGAGAGAGAGAGAGAGAGAGAGAGAGAGAGAGAGAGTAATTCAGTGTTGATGTTTCGGTATGTTTCTTTTAAGTGAAAAAGATTTTATGGTTTTCAGTTTCATTTTCAAGTAGTACAGCCTGTACAGGTGAACCAGAAAATAAACTGTCCACTGCTCCTTGTGCGTGTGTGTGTGTGTGTGTGTGTGTGTGTGTGTGTGTGTGTGTGTGTGTGTGTGTGTGTGTGTGTGGTGTTCTTTCCTCTTTTCCCCCCACGTCTTCTCTACCTTCTCCCCCCCCCAAAAAAAAAAAAAAATAATAATAAATAAATAAACTAACCGACTGTTGTAATTGTAAGTGGGGGTTGGACTGAGACAGTCGAACTGTGCGGCTAAAATACGATCCAGAAACAACCATCCACAGCCCAGCTGCACTCTTTCGGCAGCCTTTGTTCTTTTATGTCCATAGCTTTCATTTTTCAATTTATTTATTTATTTGTATTTACTTTACTTTCAAAAATGCAACGAATGCGCCACTCGTGAAACACGAAATACACGAGCACTTTTTTTTTCTTGTCAAGTCTGCTTGTGCATTGGAAGTGAATGGCTGATTGGTTGAGTTACGTTAATCGGCCAGTGAACTTCCCTCGGTGTCGATTTTGTGTCAGAATGGTTTCAAATCAGCAATGCTGCACACAAACCATCGTCTGAGACAGAGCAGATTGAGAAGTAGGTAATCATATGAAGGTAAGTTAAAAAGAAGCATGGAAGTCTAATTCAGACTGTTCTGCATCTTATGGTTTTCATCTTAGGATCAAAATGAATTTGTTACATTATGAAACAGTCCCCACATGTCTCGTAGCAGCTGGACGAGAAAAAACCTCAAACATGTTCAAAAACATTTGAATTTCCAATGGATCTTTTGGCTTTTTGGCTCCAATGCTGAGTTCTCGTGCAACTGTCGCATGACACGTGATGTCAAAACGGAAGTATAAAACGAAACTGCGATCGAAACTGAATGAGTTCTGCCACAGACTTATTATAGGACGTTGATCTCAACATTCTCTGGCACCATCGAGTGTAGAAGGTATTGTGATTTGTTCGGTTGAGTTAGTGTGCGGTGGAGAGGAAGAGATCCCGGTGTTCACCTATGGCATGACCTTCAGCTGCTGTGGTCTACCACAGAAACACTGCAGAGACGAGTTTGATAGACGTCAGAACTGGCATGGTGGCTAACTTTGATAGACGTCAGAACTGGCATGGTGGCTACTTGATAGATTCAGAACTGGCATGGTGGCTAACTTTGATAGACGTCAGAACTGGCATGGTGGCTAACTTTGATAGACGTCAGAACTGGCATGGTGGCTAACTTTGATAGACGTGAGAACTGGCATGGTGGCTAGCTTTGATAGACGTCAGAACTGGCATGGTGGCTAGCTTTGATAGACGTCAGAACTGGCATGGTGGCTAGCTTTGATAGACGTCAGAACTGGCATGGTGGCTAGCTTTGATAACGTGAGAACTGGCTTGGTGGCTAGCTTTGATAGACTGAGAACTGGCATGGTGGCTAGCTTGTCCTTGCAGGCGAGGGACGTGAGAGCGAGGGGAAGGAAACAACAACAACAACAACAAACAAACCCAAAAAAAAAAAAAAAAAACGGGCTCAAGACGAAAAATTCAAATGAACAATGTGACAGCTTCTTCGGGCTCTTGTTGCTGCTGCAGGGCCCGGCGTTTCGATCGTTTCATGAACCAATCAGAAAACAGTACTACTTTTCGTACACCCAGTGACAGAACCATACAACACTACTGTCAGCCATTTTCCCCTCGCACGCGAGAAAACCCCAAAGACAGTCTAATGAATTCTGACCTTTTCCTTGCCCTTCTTGCTGTTAGCGTGCGCTAGGAAACGGTGACACACGCGAAGCAGACAGGAATTCTCACCACCTCACCCCTGTGACTGTGGAACGCTGCTCTGGGCTTGTAATCATCCACTGTTTCGGGGACTTTTTGCATTATCCGATTCATGATCTGACCGTGCTATGGAAATCTGAGAGAGAAAATCGCCTATGCCGACAGTTTCATTTGATACGGTGGAATGTTTCTTGACAATTACGACAAGGGCTGGAAAGGAGCCAAAAGTTTATACAGGCACGACACACAGCGCAGATCGGTTTATACTTCCGTCTTTATTTCAGACCCAAAGGACGAAGAGCAGACCAAGATCTTGTGTCAGGCGAGACGACAATGGCAAACACTACGTCTGGAAAACTCATTCGCTTCAATTTTACTTTTAGAAATCTTTAAAAAAAAAAAAAAATAATAATAATAATAATTACTGTATTCGCTAAACATGAACAAACGAATCAAAAGACAAAACACGACGCGTTTCGACCTCGAAGATCTTCTTCAGGCAAGAGAAACAACACTCTGAACAACGAAAATTAAGAACGAGCAATCATTTATCTTATCGGATTCAGACTCCATGAAAACCGCGTTCAGAGTTGTCCAACCTGATGTGATCTCTGAATTTCTGAAAGAGATCAACATTTTTCATCTGACCTAAGATTTTTACGGAATAAACATTTTTAACGAAATTTCAGGTGTTTTAAGGTGTATTTGTAATGTGTTGTGTGGATGTGTGTGTGTGTGTGTGTGTGTGTGTGTGTGTGTGTGTGTGTGTGTGTGTGTGTGGTGTGTGTTAATACGACTTGAGAGTTGACTTCAACGCAGTGACAGCCCTGATATGGCCGTTTGCGGTCGGCTGGGCTGTAAGCAACAATCTCTCTCTCTCTCTCTCTCTCTCTCTCTCTCTCTCTCTCTCCTCTCTCACTCTCTCTCTCTCTCTCTCTCTCTCTCTCTCCCACACACACACACACACACACACACACACACACACACACACACACACACACACACACACGAGCTGTACTTCTCCATCATGTTAAAAAGCCCTTTCCCAAAAGAGCTTCCAGTAAACACTGCGGGTAACCTTGGTAACGAAGGATGCCAGGCTCATCAACCAAAGTTTTGCCCTATTCGGCAGTGGTATCCTTCCAGGGTGCATAAAACTTTTATTGATTTGTCTGGGACCCTCTCCGCTCAAGGAAATAAAATTAGGAACTCTCCCCCCCCCCACTCCCCCCACCCACAACCCCCACTCCCCCCTCCCCCACCCCCCTCAACCCCCCCCCCCCCCCCCGGCCCCCCATTTCTGTGACGGTTGAAGAAAAGCCCGGCTCAGATTTCTACCATCTCCTAACGTAGCCTTCTGTTACCGAAGCCATGCTCTTTCTCCTCACTGTTTTGAAGGCCTCTGGCGTGCTAGTAAAGGAACAACATATGTGAGTGAGTTCTTTAATTTAGAGTGCTCACACTTGGTGATATTGGACTTTAAAGAAAAGGAGCAAGGGGAAGGGGAGCGTTTATAACAATCTATTAATTTGGTGCATGGAAAGCACTTTTGCTATTTGCACAATTTCTGGTTTGTTGGGTTGTTGTTTTGATAGAATCATCTGCAGTCACATCCGCGTTCGATTCTTTATATAATGAAGTTAATATTGAACAATGAGAAAGAATATGGTCACCTAACAGAAGATTTGAACGATCACATGCTACATTTTGGGAAAATTTGGTTTTCCACGAATTCAGTGGAAGCTTGTATAAGATGACAAATATCGTGGACATGATAAGATTTCATACCTCTCTGGAAGGTGTTCACTGTTCACGCATTTTCTAAAAACGAATTAATTTCTTGAACATCAAGTTTTAAATTGCATATGTTAAATATTGTGTAGTGTATGGTTGAGAGTTATCATCACTAGTCCAGCCGACAAAACAGAGGCCTGTCGTGCTTATCACCGAACAGGCAAAAACAAAGTTCTGCGGAGGGCTGAGCCGGGCTGTGGCTGTGGAGGGACAGGGGGGTCGGGATGAGCGGCGTGGGTGCAATGCCACTGAGGTGGCACAGAAGATGGAAAAAAAAGAAAAAAAAGATTAAAAAAAAGTTATTTCCTAAAAGAAATAATAAATGAAAAACAAAAAACAAAAAAACCAAACAAAAAACAAAAACAACCAAGAAATAAATGCAGACAGATGTGAGACCTGTCAACTGATCAACTGGTATTATTAATCAAGACTGATTCAAACCTGGTCATTTAAAAAAAAAAAACGGCACCCCTCACTGTCACTTCACACCCCCACCCCCACCCCCCTTTTTTTGTAGTTCCAATGAAAAGCGATAAGGACGTGGGGCAAAATGAAGGGAAATGACTTCAAAACAGATGAAATAAAATGAAAGGAAAGGAAGGGAGGGGGACCGGAGCAGAGGGCGGGGGGGGGGGGGGGGGGCAAAGAGACTGGCCCAGAATGTACATTTAACACACACACACACCACACACACACACACCACACACACACACACACACACACACACACACAGCTCTGGCTAGTTTCGAAACTGTAATAAGAAACGAAAAGTACAACGATCTGCAAGGAGAAAGAAGGAGGACATCTAGTCACAGACCATACAGACACGAAAAAGGGCAGTAACAACAGAAAACCAAGACATTCACACAGACTAGAAGGGCGCTATCTATAGGGAATCGCAGACCTCTGCCATGGCTGAAACAGATTCTGGACGCTCCTCTTTGACTCTTTGACTCGCAGCCAGGGGAAGTAATAGAACGTACAGACTGAAAGAGTAACTTCCCACTTGTATTTTCTTTTATTCTCCACGATATCTATCTATCTATCTACATCTATCTATCTATATCTATCTATCTATCTATCTGTGTGTGTGTGTGTGTGTGTGTGTGTGTGTGTGTGTGTGTGTGTGTGTGTGTGTGGACAGAGAGAGAAAGAGACAGACAGACAGACAGACAGACAGAGAGAGAGATTGGAGGCTAGGCGATTCACAAACTTGTATACACTTTCTCGCAACTGGTGTAGATCTTTGTTCATCTGTTGTCAAGCTTTCCTGTCTCTGTCGTGATTCTGAAAGGACTTGTGTGTGTGTGTGTGTGTGTGTGTGTGTGTGTGTGTGTGTGTGTGTGTGTGTGTGTGTGTGTGTGTGTGTGAGTGT
>CM065734.1:40901988-40911066 GCA_033310375.1 Conus canariensis | reverse complement strand
AAAGAAAGACAATGGCCAATGGGGAAGTTGCAGTAGAAACAAAGGGAAAACGAAGAAGAACAGTGTGCGTCTCTTCACACAGGCTGGCTGGCTACCCCAGTCATCATCTTTCAACAGTAACCAAGTAGGGCCCCGATTATCTGCAGGTCTTTTCTCTCTCTCCTTCTCTCCTCTCTCTCTCTCTCTGTCTTCTCTCTCCCCCTCTTCTCTCTCTCTCTCTTGCTGGGGATGCTCATCAAATGGGTGTTAGCCCGCGCCTTGGTGTAACCCCCTTGACTGGTGGATGGCTTGGGCGGACATTATGTTATCTAGCTAACAGGACATCATCATCACTGACCACTGGCCATTTATCACTGTCACCACCGGTTTCTTCAGTTGTGGTCAGTTCTTTAGGGACGTCTTACACGAGTGAAGGGCTTTCTCATACGAGAGTCGTCGTGAAACGTGATTTTGTGCCGAATTAAGAGTGCAGCGCGGCGTTTTACTGTGCTTCCCGTGGGACATACTTGGGTGTAAAGGAAGTTTTCATGCTATTTCGCGCATGAATTGCTTTCACGATAGTTGAGTTGTGTCTCGAGATGCAACCCAAAACGTGTGACCCGAAATCTCACTGGTGAACCACTGTCACAATATGTACAAAACGTTTTATTGCATGACTCTGACGTCGAGTTGATCACGATTTAGCGTAGAACTAGTTGGCAGGTCCTTTTTTTTCCCTGTCAGAATCTATGTAAACACGATAAAACAGAAGGACGTGAACAGAAGTTTATGATCCATCTTCCTTCAATTCTATAATACGTTTTCTGCGTTCTCTTTTGAGCTCACGTACCTTTTGGTGCATCAAGAGAACGTACCAGTTAGTTCCTGAACTGATTTATGATCAATTTGGCAGTCAGGTTTGTCCAGTTTGACATTTTGTGTACCCCGTTAGCAGCAACACCACTAAAGACTTGCTATTATCATGGACCGGCCAATGTCAGGACCTCTTTTGAATTTTGTGGCCTCCTAGTCCACTTTTTCAAATTGAATTTATTTTGATTTAATTCATTTTTCATTATTTGTTTATTCATTATTCATATATTTATACATTTTTTATCATTTATTGTTATTTGTTTATATATATAATATATAATATATATTGGATCAGCATCAAACCATCGACTCAAGGGCACAACGCAGCAGGTGTTCAGAGTCCATACGACACTCACATCGGTAGTCGACTGCAATGCGCGCGCGCCATCTGCCTCTCCAGTCATTGTCTAAAAGTGCGAGTGATGGGAGTGTGTGTGTGTGTGTGTGGGGGGGGGGGGGGGGTTATGGAGGGCTGGGCAAGGGCGGTAATTCAGCTGTTGATGTTTTGTGGAGAGAAAACGGCGAGAAGCATGCAGGTGACAGGCTTTATATTTCAAATCGGAATAGATGAGTGCAGCAGGGCAGGAAAAAGAAACTCCAGGGAGAGCTTGACAGCACAAAGTCTTCAGAGAAGAACCCCCCCTCGCCTCAGACAAGCGTTTTGTCCCTGAACTCCTTACATTCTACGTGAAGTCGGTTCTGTTCTACGGCTGCGAGACTTGGAGAATGACCAAGGCAATACAACAACAAAAATTCAGACCTTCATCAACACCTGTCTGAGGCGCATCCTCAAAATCAGATGGCCAGAGAAGATCAACAATGAAGATCTATGGAAGCAAGCAGGACAGGAACCAATTGCCAAGCAGATTCTGCGGAGGAAGTGGGGCTGGATTGGACACACTCTCAGGAAGCCAGCATCCAGCACCACACCCCAAGCCCTGACATGGAACCCGCAGGGGAAAAGGAAGAGAGGCCGACCTCGCAGCAGCTGGAGGCGAGACACTGAGGCAGAGATAAAGAGGCAGGGGAACAACTGGACAGGCATTCAGCGAGCAGCCCAGAACCGAGTGCGATGGCGGAGTGTTGTCGATGGCCTATGCTCACCCTTGAGCTATCGGCCTAAGTAAGTAAGCCCTTACACTCTAAGGAGGCTGGGCCGCATCCAGGTCATGACACCCAGATGCGCTTCTACTGAAAACAACGGTACACGAATTGTAACAGGGAGAGGGTTTACGGGAAGGTCGGGGATGGGCGATGAATCAGGTGGAGATGCTTTATAAACAGAAAACGATGGTAAGCATGTATATGACAGAAGATGGTTTTAAATTGGAACGGACGGTGGCAATCCAACAAAAGAAAACAAAGTGTATTCATATAGGGAGTACAGTGGCGTTTGTTTCCAATGAAATGAACCAGGGCACTGTTAGAGAGCGGTTTCTTTCCTTTTGTTTCGCGTTTTTCCGATTAATATGATGTTGAAGTAAGTGTTTGCTACATAGTTATTATATCTTCTTGTTCATCCTATTCATTAATCATCATTTAAGATTTTTTTTTTTTTAAAGGTAAACTGATTAGAAGAAACGGATGATTGTCCATTGTCACTTCCTGATTTTAGAGCTCAGTTTCTAGGAGTGTTGCAGGAAATGTTCTTAGAGAATCAATATCTATACACCACACAATACGACTTCAATTACTGATTGCGAGCATTAAATCTTACTCCCACCCCGCTACACACACACACACACACACACACACACACACACACACACACACACACACACACACACACACACACACACATGCAAATCACAGTTCAGCGGGAGGGACAAACATATGTTTAAACCAGAAATACTGTTATATGATCTCTGAGAGAGAGAGAGAGAGAGAGAGAGAGAGAGAGAGAGAGAAGAGAGACAGACAGACAGACAGACAGACAGACACACAGACACACACACAGACAGTGTGTGTGTGTGTGTGTGTGTGTGTGTGTGTGTGTGTGTGTGTGTGTGTGTGTGTGTGTGTGTGTCTGTGTGTGTCTGTGTGTGTATGCGTACATGTGTGTGTGAGTGTGTGTGTGTGTTTGTGTGTGTTTGCGTGTGTGTGTGTGTGTGTGTGTGTGGTGTGTGCGTGCGTGCGTGCGTGCGTGCGTGCGTGCGTGGTGCGTGTGTGTGTGTGTGTGTGTGTGTGTGTGTGTGTGTGTGTGTGTGTGGCACGGCACGATATCTTCAAGCAAACTTCCGCACATTCGGTGAGACTTGAGGGCAGAAAAAAGAAATACAAAAAGTAAGGCTCCATTGTACTGATCGCTAAATGGTAAATGGACAATATTCACAGCACCGCGACTAATGTCCTTTCAGTGAAAAGTTAAAGACTGCATCTGTCTTCAGCTTTGCGACTCGTGTGAGGGCCGCCTTTAGTTTCCCCACATGTACTGATACGTGCCTTGACTTCCGTATGCGCACACGACACACACGAACTCCGACGCACGCGCGCGCGCGCGCGCGCGCGCGCGCACAACACACACACACACACACCAACACACACACACACAACACCACACACACACACACACACACACACACCCCTCTCTCTCTCTCTCTCTCTCTCACTCTCTCTCTCTCCTGTCCCTCTTCTCTCTCTCTCTCTCTCCAAAGAGATCATATAACATTGTTTCTGGTGCATAAGTTAAACACATTTCGACTCTTACTTCTGCATGCAGACTTACATTTTTAATGTCCTGGGTCAGTTAGTCGCATACTTTTAAACATCTGACGCATCGTTTACATTTCTGTCCGTTCACCATCCCTCCCTTCTCCCTCCCCCCCCCCTTCCCACCCGCCCTTCTCTCATCCCGAAATACGTTCCCTCTTTTGTGGGTACTGGGGAGGCGGTTTACCATACAATTTGTATCCCCGCCGTGTTTTAACGGTTAACGTCGTAGATTACTGGTTTGGAGGTCGTGGATTCGATTCCCATCAGAGCATTTATTTGTGTGTTGGGGGGGGTGGGGGGGGGGGGGGGGGGGGGGGGGTTCGGCTCCAAGTACCTCCTACCCGGGTTGAGTTTGTTTCAGTCTTAAATGGGAAGACTGGAATGATGAAACTGAGTTTCTGCTATCTAACAGGCGGCTGTTTGAGTGTGTTCCTTAAATTACCCTGACCAAGGATACAGGTGTCTGTATCTGCCAAGCCTGGTGAACGCTGAGATACATTATCATAATGTAAGCGTGGAGCCCAGTCCTGTCATGCAGTATCTGACCAGAATGAAACTTGGCAGCAGCATGTTCATCCTCACACGATCAATATACAAGAAAAATAAGAGTCTCAGTTCTGTGAGTCTTCATGCCCATCTCTCGTGACCACCTCACTTTCGGTTCCCTCATCGTGTCTGTGCCTTTGGTGAGTTAGTTTGAGGTCGTGAACACGGCACTGGGTAGAGGACCCTTACTCTTCACGCTTGCTCTGCCACTTAGCAATGATTTTCGTTAGTAGGGCGCTTAGTAGCTGGTGTCCTACGTATATTGGATCAGAACAAGCGCCTCTTATCGGCACTGAAGTAATTTGGCAGCAGCGCAGTGTCTCGTCTGGTGGGTGGCCTTATTGCGACTTGAAACTGACTGCTCCCTTAATTGCAGATACCGGCACTGCGACAGGACAAACCAAGATGTGAGTGAGTGAGTTCTTTAATTTAGAGACTGTTCACACTAGGAGATATTAGAATTTAAAAAATAACAAAAAAGAGCGAGGAGAAGGGGAGCATTTATGAAAATCTATTAATTTGATGCGTGGACGGCACTTTGGCTATTGCACAATTTCTGGTTTGTGGGTTATTGTTCTGATAGAATCATCTACAGTCACATCCACGTTCGATTCTGTATATAATGAAGTTCATATTGAACAATGAAAAAGAATAGGGTCTACTGGTAGAAGATTTGAACGATCGCATGCTACATTTTGGGAAAATTTGATTTTCCACGAATTCAGTCGAAGCTTGTGTATTAAAGATGACCAATATTGTGGACATGATCAGATTTCATACTTTTTCTGGAAGGTGTTCACTGTTCACGCATTCTTCCATTAACGAATTAAACCACGATGTGGCCATGAACCGGTTGCTGAAATGAATAGCGTAGGAGTAATACCACCGAGGTAGCAAGGAAGATGCCACAAACAAAATAGATAAAATCTTCGTCTTCTGGAAGTTTTGTGTTGGAAATTTTCTGTTTCTCTCTTTGATTGACTCTATGTGGCTTTATGCAAGTATGGAATGATCCACGTCATACGGTTTACCCCTGGCAAACTCTTCTGCCATCATCCTTTCTTACAACTTGGTTAATGTTAACCGAGACCATTACCAAGTGAAGTCAGGTTGTAGATGTCGCAGTCAGCCACAGAAACATACATCTCAGGCCTGAACGACTTCTTCGCCGATGCTCAGGTCGTCACAGGGTTCCAGAGAATAAGGAAGACCGTAAACAAAGGCATAAAAGAAAGCAGCCAATGGTGGGCGAGCTAGGAATGCCTGCCATTTACCGAATTTCAGGAACGAGTGCCACGAGACTGTTCAGACGGCACTATTTGTCCTGCTGTGGAAACCTCTTGGACTTCAAGAACTGCGTAGTCAGCGCTTCTTCTTGCTGTGGACAACGTGTTGCTACCTGTATTGTTCAGTTAATGCTACTTCATCTTGCTGTGGACAACTTGTTGCTACTACACCTCTTGTTTCATCAACACTACTTCTCCTTGAATTGGACAACTTGTTGCTACATGTATTGTTCAAATAACACTACTTCTCCTTCATTTGGACAGTGTGTTGCTACATGTGTCTTTCAGTTAATACTACTTCTCTTTGCTTTGGACAACGTGTTGCTACATGTATTGTTCAGTTAATGCTACTTCATCTTGCTGTGGACAACGTGTTGCTACATGTATTGTTTAGTTAATGCTACTTCTTCTTGCTGCGGACAACTGGTTGCTACATGTATTGTTCAGTTAATGCTACTTCATCTTGCTGTGGACAACGTGTTGCTACATGTATTATTCAGTTAATGCTACTTCTTCTTGCTCTGGACAACGTGTTGCTACCTGTATTGTTCAATTAATGCTGCTTCATCTTGCTGTGGACAACTTGTTGCTACATGTATTGTTCAAATAACACTACTTCTCCTTCATTTGGACAGTGTGTTGCTACATGTGTCTTTCAGTTAATACTCTTTCTCTTTGCTTTGGACAACGTGTTGCTACATTTATTGTTCACTTTCATACTACTCCACTATGATTCGGACAATTTTTGCCACGTGTATTGTTCAGTTAATAATTCTTCACCATGATTCGGACAACCTTTTGCTACATTTATTGTTCACATTAATACTACTTCACTAGGATTCGGACAATTTTTTGCTACGTGTATTGTTCAGTTAATTTTACTTCCTCTTGCCTTGAACAACTTTTTTGCTACATGTATTGTTCAGTCTCCACAATTTCCCCCAGCTTTTGGACAACTTTCTGCTACATGTATTGTTCAGTTCACATTACTTCCCCTAGGTTTTGGACAACGTTTTTGCTACATGTATTGTTCACTTCACACTACTTCCCCTAACTATTGAACAGCTTTTTGCTACATGTATTGTTCAGTCTACACTACTTCCCCTAGCTTTTGGACAACTTTTGTTTTTGCTACATGTATTGTTCAGTCCATGCTACTTCCCCTAGCTTTTGGACAACTTGTTTCGCAACATGTATTGTTCAGTCTACACTACATCCCCTAGCTTTGGGACAACTTGTTTTGCTACAAGTCTAGCCCAGTCAGATCAGCTTCTTGATTTGACGGCTTTCTGCGGCACGTTCATTCAGCTCTACGTCCTGTTGTTTCGGAAAACTTCTTGCTGCACGTATCGTTCAGTCATCAGTACTCTACTGCTTTGCACTTTGTATCGTTCAGTCATCAGTACTCTACTGCTTTGCACTTTGTATCGTTCAGTCATCAGTACTCTACTGCTTTGCACTTTGTATCGTTCAGTCATCAGTACTCTACTGCTTTGCACTTTGTATCGTTCAGTCATCAGTACTCTACTGCTTTGCACTTTGTATCGTTCAGTCATCAGACTCTACTGCTTTGCACTTTGTATCGTTCAGTCATCAATACTCTACTGCTTTGCACTTTTTTTTCTACTGTATGTCTTCTTCAAGTCATCACACTACTTCACTGCTGTGGACAACATTTTACTGTATAGCCATCGCTACTTCTTTGCTGAGGACAGCTTTTTTTTACTATGTGCACTGCTCCACTGTGGACAACATTGTCCTATGTGTATTGTTCTGCTGTGGGCAACATTTTACTGCATGTGTTGTTCTGCTGTGAACAACATTTTACTACGTGTATTGTTCTGCTGTGGACAACATTGTACTACGTGTATTGTTCTGCTGTGGACAACATTGTACTACGTGTATTGTTCTCTGTGGACAACATTGTACTACGTGTATTGTCTGCTGTGGACAACACTGTACTACATGTATTGTTTTGCTGTGGACAACATTGTACCATGTGTATTGTTCTGCTGTGGTCAACATTGTTCTATGTGCATTGTTCTGTTATAGAAAAGATTATACTACTTGTATTGTCTGCTGTGGACAACATTGTGCTACGTGTATTGTTCTGCTGTGGACAACATTTTACTAACTATATTTTTCTGCTGTGGACAACATTTTACTACGTGTATTGTTCTACTGTGGACAACATTGTCCTATGTGTATCATTCTAATTTGGACAACATTTTACTACATGTATTGTTCTACTGTGGACAACATTTTACTATGTGTATTGTTCTGCTGTGGACAACATTTTGCGACACTCATTCCGCCGCCTGTGTCTTACCTGAACTGGATCTGGTACCCATTCACTGCTGAATGGACATAAAGAGTTTTCAAGCCGAAAAAACAACAAAACAAAAAACAAAAAACAAAACAAACGACCTAGGAGTGGTTCGAACTGACGACCGTCAGCTAGACAGGCAAATGCTCTGACCATTTGGCCACGGGGCCTCTCTAGTGGCCAAAGTTGTATGAAATGTCCCATCAGTATAAAGTAACAGTGAGCGTGGGTCGGTTCCATGACTGATAGAAACGATAGATATGTAAGGTGTGTGAGAGTCCATAGAAAAGGAAAGAGAGGGGGAAAATTTATAAGAAAAAAAAAAGAAAAAAGAAAAGGTAAGAAAAAAGTTAGGAGGATGGAGGTCCCACCTTAAAAAGAAAAAAAAAAGAAAGAAAAAGATAAACAAAAGGGGGTCGGGGGCGTGGGGGAGGGGGGGGGGGAGAAAACAATTGTAAAAAGAAGGTTGGAGGACAAAAAAAAAAAAATACAAAAAAAATACCAAAAAAAAAAAGTAAAAGAACAAACAAAACAAAAAAAAACAAACAAACAAAAGCAGCGAGCGTGTAGATCCGATGTTTGGTCGCTGCTCCAGAAAGGCTTTGAACAACGTTGAACAATACCACTTGTGTATAGTGAAGGTTGGTCGTTGTTTCTCTCTCTGGCCAACCAAACAGCAACCTGCAGTGGCCCATTTTTAATAGAAGAAAATCGTGTCCAGTCGTTTTCTTCCTGGAAAATCCAAACCTCGGAACAACTGACCTATCTCCTGCCCACCCCCACCCCCACCCCCACCACCACCCTACCCCCACCCCACTTCCACCTTCATCAGTCCAAAGCATAATGGCACCTTTGGAGGAATTTAAAAAAAAAAAAAAAAGTTTATAAAAGTTTCACCTTCAGTGATCCCAGTGAGTGATACGTCTAGATCCACGCATTTCAAATATTTCTAACCACTGAGCTCAATATCTCAACGTGTCTCTCTTCTGTGTACGAGTCAGTAAACTGGGCACCCGCTTAACGTCTACTTTTTCGTATGAAGCTCATCAATGAGACCGTGCGTGACATGCCATGCGTGTCAGATGAATGTTATAATTATTATAGTGCTACGTGATTCATCCTGTATTGCTTGTCTTGGTTATTTCGTGTGTACATCTGCTTTTTGACCTCTGTTTGGTAAGGCTTGAACCTGATCCAGTTGTTTTTTTTTCAGCCAAGTTTCAACATCAGCAAAGGCATTGAAAAAGATGGAGATTGACTGAACTCGGTCGAGTATCAGAGGTCCATGTTGGAGCTGTAGAAGAAACCTGTCTGTCTGTCTGTCTGTCTATCTATCTATATGGCCCTTTGCGGTCG
>CM065734.1:40884488-40894488 GCA_033310375.1 Conus canariensis | reverse complement strand
GATGACAGTCACTGTGATTATGTGAGAATAGATTATCAAAGTTATGTGAGTGACAAGGACGGAGATAGCTTTTTGAGTGAAAACTCTGGAAATGTTGACAATCCTGTGAATACTGTATCCTTTCTGCATTGGAATGTATGTGGTCTTTTGTCGAAAATGAATGATGCAGATTTTGTTAACTTTGTTACATCCTTTGATTTTGTGTGTTTAGTGGAAACTTTTGTAGAACATTTTGATGCTGGCATATTCAAAGATCATAAATTGTTCCTCAAACCTGCGGTAAAACTGGCAACGCAAGGGAGATGTTCCGGGGGTATAATAGTCTTGGTTCGTAAATCTCTTCTTTCTTGTATCCATCCGCTTGATTGTGATTATAAATATTTTTTTATTATTTATGCTGGAAAAAGATTTTTTGGGACTGAGTAAGAATGTCCTGCTTATATGTGCTTATGTCCCCCCAGAAAATTCCCCATATTACTCATACGGTTACAATAATGGAATAGATATGTTGGAGGAATGTGTCGTGGAGAAATCACTGTGTGTCGATGATTTTGATTTATTATTATGTGGTGATCTGAATGCAAGGACTTCTGATATTTTCCCTGATATTCTACATGATTGTGAACTCCACATTAACCATATAAAGGATGTGGACAACAAAATACAGAGGTGTTCTGAGGATACTGTATTGAATTCATATGGGAAAAAACTACTTAACATGTGTACTGTATTTGGTTTATATATTTGCAATGGTGTATGTACTGGTGACCTTGAAGGTCGTTACACGTTTATTTCGGACTCGGGAAGTAGTGTCAATGACTACTTTCTATCATCTGGGAACTTGTTTAATTTCTTGAATGACCGTTTAACGTTAAGAGTTCTGGAAAGAATCGAATCTGATCACTTACCCCTTTTATTATCCATTCAAAGGGAAACAGAAAAAGAATGTATTAATAGAAAACTAAGCGTAGAAAGAGCTCAATTTATAACAAAATATTGTTGGAAAGAAATGTATGCGGAACGATTTACTATGTCTATGAGCTCTTATCGTGTGCAGCAGAAACTAGATATGGCAGAAGCTTTTATATATAGAGATGTGAATAAATCCCTTGGCATGTTCAATCAGATTGTTAAAGAACAAGCTGTTCATATGAAGAGAAAAATCTTGGTAGGTAAAAAAGTCAAAGAGAAGGAATGGTTTGATCAAGAATGTACACGGGCAAGACGTGGAGTACGAAGACTGCTGAGAAGGTTCAGGACAACATTGGATATTAACATTAGAAGCCAGCTTTGTATTGCAAGACGTGAGTATAAGAACCTAAATATAAGAAAACAGAAAGATCATAACGAATCGTTAGTAAATGAATTGGCAAACTCTTTAAAAAGTCAAAAGAACTTCTGGGACACAATGCACAAGATCTCGAAAAGAAAATCCCAGCCTTTAAATGATATATGTATGAATGAATGGTTTGATCATTTCAAAAGTGTTTTGGAAAAAGACGAAGAAGAGATAATTGATATTAACTACGTTGAAGACAATGAAGACAATCTGCTGGACAGGCCAATTTCGAGAGTAGAAGTTTTACTTGCCATTAGAAAGCTAAAGACTGGTAAGTCAGCTGGTCCAGATGGACTTATAAGTGAGTTCTTAAAAAATTCCGGTGAATCAGTTGTTAATTTCCTGGTCTCACTATTTAATTATTTATTTGAAAAAGGAATTTTTCCGAAAAATTGGACAGAATCCGTAATCATTCCTTTATATAAGAAAGGTCATGTCAATGACGTTAACAATTATCGTGGTATTTCCTTATGTGACATTAGTAGCAAATTATACAGTTCAATTGTTAATAGTAGATTACAAGAATGGATTACCCAGAATGATATTACAGGTGAGTTCCAAGCCGGATTTAAAAAGGGATATTCGACAATCGATCATATTTTTACTTTGTTTGCTGCTATTCAAAAACAATTCGCCTATAATAGAAAGTTATATGTTGCTTTTGTAGATTTTGAAAAGGCGTTCGATTCTATATCTAGAAGGTTACTGTGGCCAATTCTAATCAAAAACGGAATTAAGGGTAAGTTGTATCGTTGTGTTAAAAGCATGTATAACGAAGTAAAGGCAAGAGTAAGGTCTGGGGCAACACTGTCTGAGGCGTTGAACTGTACACGAGGGGTCAAGCAGGGTGATGTTTGTAGTCCTATTTTGTTTTCACTTTTTATAAATGAACTGGCTTTGGAAATAATTGAAAATGGTCTTCATGGAGTTACGTTTGATCTCATAGAATTATTTATCCTACTTTTCGCTGACGACATTATTCTATTGTCTATAACAGTAGTGGGTTTACAGAGACAGTTGAATAATTTATATAATGCTGCAAGTAAATTAGAACTGAAAGTAAATATGAAGAAAACTAATATCATTATTTTTCGTAAGGGAGGGTATTTGTCGGCAAATGAGAAATGGACGTATGGAAATGAGAGAGTACAAGTAGTAAATGCGTATAAGTATCTTGGAATCTATTTCTCAACAAGACTCAGTTTTAGTTTTGCGTGCCAAAGTATAGCTAATAAAGGGAAGAAAGCGGTTATTCTCTTGCTTCATGTCCTATATAAATTAGATTGTAATGCTTTCAGTGTCTTTAGTAAACTGTTTGACTCTCAGATTCAGCCAATGCTACAGTATGGTGCGGAAATATGGGCTTTTGAAAAACCGACAGAAATAGAAAAAGTACATTTGTTTGCATTGAAACGCTTTCTTAATGTCGATAGTCGAACGCCAAATGATCTTGTTTATGGTGAACTAGGCAGATTTCCAATTTACCTTAATTCATACATGAAATGTATTAAGTATTGGCTGAAACTGACCAGAATGAATGAAGATAGATTGCCGTTTAAGGCATACAAAATGTTATTAAATCTAGATTTTCATGGGAAGAGGACTTGGGTTACAAATGTTCGTCATTGTTTAAATTCTTATGGATTTTCTTATGTCTGGGACAACCAGGGTGTCCAAAATATATCAGGTTTTTTTAACATCTTTTAGGCAAAGAATTATTGATTGTAGATGGCAGGACTGGCATGATCACATATATACTAGCGACAGATTTGCACAGTACAGGTTGTTTAAAAATACTCATTTGAGAGAACTGTATATTGAGCTAAAAATGAATAGATATATGAAAAGTGAATTGACCAAGTTTCGATTTGGTGTGTCTCGTATTGCATGCCATTGCTTTAGATACAGCGTCAGAAATGAAAATATGCTTACATGCCGTCTATGCAACATAGGAAAAGAAGATGAATTACACTTTTTATTTTGCTGCCCTGCCCTGAATGATCTTAGAGAAAAATTGATACAACCGAAATACTATAAGGTTCCATGCAATTTCAGGGTAACTTTACTTATGTCGTCACAGCATGAGACTACAATGAAAAATTTAGCAATGTATATTTATCTGGCGCAAAATAGGCTGAAAATCGTTACTTCATAGAATGTTAGTTTTTAGTGTATGCAATGAAGAATGTTATTTCGTCTATTAATTGTTGATTTAGTATATGTCACTGGCTTTTCTCTCGCTTAGTTGTGTGAACATCCCCCTTCAGTAAGGGGCCTAGGCCTTTATCTGAATAAAATTTTTGAGTCTTTGAGTCTCTCTCTGTCGATCCTGTTCAAACAGGCCTAGAATCTGTATCTTTTACCGTCAGAACAAAGATTATTGGTCTTGTGAGCAACAAAGGACCTCATTCAAATAAAGCGGAATAATGACTTTAGTACAGACTTGGCTTTGAATCACGCTCGCTTTCTTGACGTCCAGCCTCTTCCTTCATCATTAGAAAAATAGTCAGGGACTCAGAATCAAAAACTTACTGTCGAAATATTCTCCAGTAAGGTTTTTATTGTGAGTCCTTAACTACTTTTCTAATGTTGAATCCAGAATCCAGAATCCTACATTCTTATTTATCTTCCTTCATCAGTTTCTTTCTGCTTTCTCTTCTTTTCTTAGCTGTCTGTCCCAGTTTGTTTCCCTGTCTACTTGAGGCATGAAGAGACCAGGGAGGGACTGTGGGGGAGAAGGACACCTAACCATTCACATCATCTTGCCGTCCACCGTCTGGCAGACCAAGCGCTCAGTCCAGTACCGCAGCCAGACTGAGGAGAGACAGAACTTTCATTTTCCGGGTTCTGTCTCTCTGGTCCTCCACAGTGAAACATGTTCCTTTAGAGCGTTGGGATGTGCACGATGTGAGACATAAACACTTTACAGCAGACTCCATAAAAACCCTGTTCAGAGATGTCCCACCTGATGTGATCTTTGAGTTTCTGACGGAGATTAACATTTTTCATCTGATCTACGATTGTACGGAAGAAAGGTTTTCAACGAAGTTTCTGGTGCGTTTTTAGAAGGTGTGCTTTAAAGGGTTGTGTGAATTTTTTTGTTTAATGACTTGAGTTGACTTCAATGCGGTGAGAGCCCTGATATGGCCTTTTGCGGTCGGCTGGTCTTTAAGCCATATTATCTTACCTTACCTCATGAGCGGAACCTGGCTGTTTAGCTGTCTCCTGGTCTGTTCCAATCACAACTGATGACGTCTGTTTGCTCTGTGTTCTCATTTCTGCTAGGTGATTAGGTATCGTAAGCAGTGTCCGTTTGGAGTTATGGGCCTGTAATTATGTCATCATGGGAGCTAGAGTTACCTTACTTGTTTGTTATTTACTGTTTACTGTTTTCTGCCTCATTTGAGAATTTCTTTCACATCAATGGAACTGAGGTTACTTGTATTTGTTACTGTTCGTCAGTGTGTTTGTTTGACTATACTCAAGTTTGCAAAGGCTGTGCCAGTCTTGAATAAAAGTTAATTTGTATTCGTTCATTTCTCCAGTTGTTGTTGCTGTGTAGGGGGGGGGGGGGATGGGTCCTTGTTTGTTCTGTACGCTCTGTGTTGTTATTTTTGCTAGGCTATAGCAACATTCGTTCACAGTTATGGGCGTGTAATTATTTTATCATGGGAGCAAGAAATTTCATTACTTGTTTGTAATTTTCTGTTCCCCTATGCTTCAAGTCTTTATTGTTTATGGAAACATTCAGCAAGCCTTAAACTTCAGCTTCAGTTATGGACACTGAGTATGTACACTCCAACACTGGATGGGACAAAAGGGCTCCAGATCCAGACATTAGAGTCAAGCTTGGAACGAAGACAAGAGAAGCTAAGGAAGATAAATTCCATGGAGCAACTTTTCACCAGTCCCAGAGTTTCTGTCATCACATTTCTCATGTGAAACCTTCCCCCCCCCCCCCCCCCCCCCCCCCCGCCCTCCTTGCTGCGAATGTCCTCTGGGTTGCGGGGGTTATGCGGGGCTTTGGTGCATTTCAAACTAAATCATGGCTCTGTTGTGTTCCACTCTGTGGAAAACCCACGCTTTACATTATCTCAGGAAACCTGTGTGACCTTATCTCCCCCTGCATGCAGATATTGACGGTGGAGCTGTCCTAGCTGTATGAAAATTTCCAGAGTTCTCTATGGACATTTTAACCACCCGTCCTTTTTGAACTGCCTCCTGCAGAAAAGGTAACACCGGTTCACTCACCTACCACACAGTTTCGCTGAACTAGGTCCAAGTTCTCTGAATTTCCAGGAATCTTACCTGACAGACATGAATTACACAAAGATGCTGCATCTACCGTCTGCTTCCATACGTCCATCCATTCTCCAGACATCGCTTCTGACAGCTTCATGTCGGTGTTCATTTTTTTTAAAAATCTGATTCTGGCACTGAACACAGTGTACTAGTCTCAGCATCAAGATTTGGGGGGAATATCCGATTCCCTTTCTGCTCTGAAGCCTTCGTCAGCTGTTACATACACCATTCTGTGCTTTAAAAAAAAAAAGATTTCTAATGTATTCTCGCTTGGATTCCACATCATGTTTTTTTTTAATTTTTTTTTTATTCCAGACAATGAGGTTGCTTACCAACTTGCCGAACTTCTCTCAACTTTCACGGTGTAAACAATAAACAAGTAGGGTAACTCTTGCTCCCACAAGAAAATATAACTCCAAAGGAATGCTGCTTACGACACCGAATCGCCTAGCAGACATGACAGCACAGAGCACACACAACAAACAAAGAAACATCCTCAGTAAAAGGATGCTCCAAGCAGTTTCTATACTATTTAGAAGAAGAAGAAGAAGAAGAAGAAGAAGAAACGTCAGGCTCGACTTGGATGGAATAGGATTTATGTTTCTAGAAGAAAAAAAAACAAGAAAAAAAAATTGCTATACGAAGAGTTCATTACCCTTTGACGGGCCACGAGGTTGGATTTTGGCAGTTTCTCTGCACATACTTGTGCACTAAAAGTTCAGTTTCTCGCCACATTGCCAAGATGGATGTGGAGTCGGTGGAATATTGTTGTGCTCCCCTTCTGTTTAAACGGGATAGATTCCATATCTGCTTAAAATTTAATAAATTGCGATGTTTCTGGTTTCAAAGAAAGCAAAATGTCAGACAAAAGATGGTTGACAAAAACAAGTGAAAACTGTCCTAGATATGGCTTTTGTTTTTCTTTTCTGCATTTGTCAGGACATGAATTAAGCATACTTGTGTTCCACTTTTTGTTGGAACTGGTGTAATTTTTTTTTTCTCATTCACTTTCCTGATGTCCTGCTGGTATACTTGCCAGCCGTCAGCATAGAATGCTTGATGTTGTACCTTTGCTCCTTTTTGTGTAGTTTGGACATTGACTTTCAATGCTGGTTTTGATGGCGAAAAACGTTTCTGGGTCAAACTGATAGAAATCCGCCTTGGCTTAAGGTGGTGTCAGGCCAATTGACATAGGCTACAACACCAAGGCTACATCAAAATGTTGTTATGCTCTGCATACTTATGCGGGGATTGTCTTCAGTTGTGACAAGCTCATAGCATAACATTATCAGCCTCCAAAATCCCCCGAAGTCGGAGTGTGGCTACCCATGTGGCGGGGTAATCAAAAACGGTCACACACGCAATGTTCTCATCCCCAGCTGATGCATTTGCACCACAGTGTTCAGGTGCTTTGGCTGTTTGGATGATCCCTGGAGTCTTTGGCCAGTGTGCGACAACAACAACAGCAAACTGATAGAAATGGATATAACAATGGCCAGTTTGTTGCTGATCCCCTGAATAAAATCTGATGAGAAAACGGAAAAAAGCAACTCAATTGGTGGGACAGGGTCACATATTCCTGGTCGGTTGGTTTCACACGTGAACCTTGAGGGGGTGGGGGGAGGGGCTAGTCCTCGTAGTGACTGTGACTTAGAGTGGTCATCAGACAACAGCAAGTGGCCATCAGACCACGGGTCAGGGAGGACTGGTGGACAGAGAGGATGGGGTGTTAGATAACCTGAACTCGGTCAACTGACCACACGACGCCTGTCCCTGTCCCTTCCCCTGTCAAGTGTAGCGGTCCGAGTCACATTCCTGGACCGGCCGTGCGTGTCCTGTGGTCACGGTCACTCGCTTCGCACCGCTGGTCAAGTGGGTGTGGGAAGGTGTGGGACAGTGAAGGAAGGAGTGAGTGTGGCGGTGGGGTGAGGGGGTGGGGTGGGGGGGGGGACTTGGATGATGCAATGAAAGGATGTTTGTTCGGTGCGCTGGTCGAAAGGGATTGGGAGGAGGAGGAGGAGACAAATATGGGAGGGACGGGGGGAGGGGGGAGTGGGGGCGGAGGAGGGGCAGGGGGAGGGGAAGGGGATGGAGGAGGATGCACTGCTTGACTTTTCCGGTGTCTTTCGGTTCGAGTCTCTCTCTCTCTCTCTCTCTCTCTCTCTCTCTCTCTCTCTCTCTCTCTCTCTCTCTCTTCGCCGTCTATATTTCTATCTCTAAGCTCCTCTCTCTCTCTCTCTCTCTCTCTCTCTCTCTCTCTCTCTCTCTCTCTCTCTCTTTTAATTTTTCATTCTGCCTAGCAACTTTTTTTTTCTAAATGAGGCCATCTTACATTATTTTGTTTCATATTCTGTGTGGTTTAAATGGTACAAAATGTAAAGCCGAAATGTCGTTGGAAGTAGTTTGTCTTTTAACATATCTGATAAGTGTGTGTGTGTGTGTGTGTGTGTGTGTGTGTGTGTGTGTGTGTGTGTGTGTGTGTGTGTGTGTGTGAGCGTGTGAGAGACATATCAATTGTCAGTTACTTGGTGCGTGGAGATGATTTTAGAAGCCTGGAATAAAAGCAGAATCAGGTTGAAATGACAAACAGCAAAACAAACAATAACAATGGTAACAACCCTCAATTAAGTATATCGTAAACCTCATACCATCAACATTTCTAACGGAGATAGCAACAGCAAGAAGTACAAGCAGACGAAGGCCACGTAGGAACATGTGACAAAAGCTTGGCTGTGGTTGGGAGTTGTACTGTTTTCCCCTGTCGGCAAAACAGCAACGAGTGGGAGCAGCAGGATACGCGCAACAGTTCGCCAGCTGATGGCGTCTTACGCCGGCGGGCTCTGCAGTCATGAAATATTGCTGTTACACCATGGTGGCGCTGCCATGAATGTTTTGTTGTGCCCTGTGAGGAGTTATATTCCTTGACGTCTTAACGGAATGCTCTGTGCGTGCCTGCGCTTTGATGTGAACGCAGCGCAGGCTTCCAAGGGTGGTGCAGGATTTGCTCCTTGGTTACTGGTTTGCAGTTGAGGACAGTACTTCTTCGGGTCCCACTGGCATCTTCGGGTGTGTGTCTTTCTTTCACGGGTATCACCCTTTCCGACGGTGATAGCAATAGCCAGAACTTAAGTAGATAGAGAATATGGTTTGAGTTCGTTTTTAATGGATACGGAATAGCTGAAGGCCTTGACGAATCTGTCAAACATGTGGCATCAGTGTGGATGTTTCTGCATCTGTGCATATTATCAACACACACACACACACACACACACACACACACACACACACACACACACACACACACGTTAATACAGAGCAATGATAACCTAACACTGAAACTTTCAGACAGATCGAAGATGTAAACATTTTGAACATCTAATCAACCTGTAATGCAGTTAGATAATTTGTCATGACTTCAGATTTACAGTAGAATATGTCCGTTGATGAACATTCTTACCCATATCAAAGCTGGAACCAAACTCATCTACGAGCGAATAACTCACTGTTAAGTTGTTCGGGAGGAAGAAACGCTTTGAATTCACACCGCATGAATGCATGCGTTCCCACACGAACAATGAAGAAAAAGTGCATTGTCGCTCCTGAGCATATGAGTGACCCGGATGACATCACTTAGGCAACAATGTCTGCATTTTTGTCACCTCAGAGAGTGTGACTCTCCGTGTAAATGTGGCTGATGTCCATAAGTGGACCCTGTCCTAAACAGAACATGGGCAAGTAGTGAACCTCGAATGACCGATCATCCGAGTAAATGTGAATGATTTCCCCTAAGTGAATCCTGTCCTTGACAGAATATTCGCACGTTCTTGTCGCCTAAGAGCGTAAAAATTATAGATGCTGTCTCTGATTGCTGTCCCTGACGGAATGTCCACACGTTTAGTCTTCTGTGAGAGTGTGACGACCCCTGCACAGGTAGGTGATGTCTCTAACCGAATTCTGTCCAAAACAGGATTATCTGCACGTTTCGTCACCATGAAGAGTTCTATGCGCCGTGGAACTCCAAGGCGCTAACTGTAACAGTCTA
Organism: Conus canariensis; assembly: GCA_033310375.1. Lineage (NCBI taxonomy): Eukaryota > Metazoa > Mollusca > Gastropoda > Neogastropoda > Conidae > Conus > Conus canariensis. Next base: position 40,884,805 of record CM065734.1, on the reverse strand, counting down.
ACAAAATATCAGCACGCATTGTCTCGTGGGACAGTGAGATGAAGTGCACACAAGAATACATACACCCGAAGGTACGAAGTGCTGTCCACGGAGAAGTACTATCCTCAACTGCCGAACAAACCAGCTGGGAGCAATCCTGCACCACCCCTAGAAGCCTGCGCTGTGTTCACATAGGGTGCAGGCACGCACAGGGCATTCTCTTTAAGACGTCAAGGGACATAATTGCTCCCTGGCCGACGCCATTGTGCAATGGCCACTGGACGTGGCACAACTAAGTCTTCACGGGAGCGTTCCCATGAGTGTACCAGCCCATATTG
>CM065734.1:40856988-40866988 GCA_033310375.1 Conus canariensis | reverse complement strand
CACCAAGAGCCAAGCTGGTTGTCAACTTGAATCCTTGTCCTCCCCTGAAAAAAGAATGTAACGGTCTTCTTCTCACCAGCTCCACAACGCAATAACAGCGTAGCAGGATTTAACACGGAGGAAGAGAGAGAGAGAGGGAGGGAGGGAGGGAGGGAGGGAGAGAAGGACAAAAGGGGAAAGGGGATGAGAAGTAAACAGAAAAAAAAAGAAAGAAAAGAAAAAAAAAAGGCAGCTCAAAGTCTTTATTTACAAGGTGTGTGGAATGGAAGATGCGTTGGCTTTCTCCTTTCCCCCCGACATGCTGTCGCCCACGAAGATTCGCGGAGAACAAAACAAACAGATGTTTATTTTTCGATATGCGAAGCGTAAGAAGTCATGTGAGAATTACCTGTGGGTTGGTTTAATTCGAGGAAATACCACTAACGCAGACAGACAGGAGAGAGAGAGAGAGAGAGGAGAGAGAGAGAGAGGGTCACGCACAACAGTAGTTAGAGCAGTAAGTGGCTCGCCCAGCCGGACTGAAAGGCTTACTAACTTTTCCCAGCTCGCAAAATTTAAAACGCAAAAAGCGTGCAGGTGAGATTGGGGTTTTATGAAACCTAAAATGTGGGACTGTCAAATGTACTCTAAGTGTAATAAAGTGTAGCATTGTACAGCAGAATATAGTATAGCATAGTGTCGTATGGCATACCATAACACAGAAGAGTACAGTACTGCTGTAAAGTACTGTGCAGTATAGTATATGTATAGTATAGTATAGTATAGTATAGTATTAGTATAGTATAGTATAGTATACACTACTAAAAACAATTGAAGTACCACCCCTAATTTTTGTATGCAATTTTTAAAAAGCTCTGATAAACCAATCAATACTGATAATTGAATAAACTCTGATGGATAAGCTTACCCGGTTCTCAATTACTACTCCTCGTGCATTTTTGTTATGTTAAAGTCGGTCAGCAGTTATCTACCGCGTCGCATCTGAGGCAAAAAAATCCCGAGAAATTATCGAACTTGTGTCGCTCCCAGATTTTGACACAGACACAGCAAGAAAAAAAAATGTGATGCACGTGAAAGCAAGGTCTTTTCTGAGCAGAATTGCAATCAGTTAGCACATTTGACGGGTATAAAAAGTCGCGAAATTTAGGAAGATTTAACCATGCCTGCGAGACAACGACTAAGCAACACCGACAGAGGAAGAGCGATAGCATGGTACCAAGAAGGTATTGGCTTGAGGGAGATTGGTCGACGGCTTGGAGTGAGTCACCCAGTCATTCTGAGGCTCAGAGACCGTTGGCTTAACAGTGGAAGTGTTGAAGAACAGCAGGGACGTGGACGGACGAGAAGCACCTCCAGACAGCAGGATCGGTTCATTGTTATCGCTTGTCTGAGAGACCGTTCAGCCAGTGCCACAGTACTCCGAGACCAGCTACGACAAGCCAGCAACGTCAACGTCAGTACCCAGACAGTTCGGAACCGGCTCCACGACGCCAACTTGAGGTCAAGGTCCCCAGCAGTGAGATCAATACTGACCCCAACGCATCGAGCTCATCGTCGGGCCTGGGCAGCATGTCATAGAAGGTGGACAAGAGCTGAATGGGCAACAGCACTCTTCACAGACGAGTCAAGGTTCACCCTCAGGTTCAACGACGGGCGGGTTCGCGTCTGGCGACGTCCTGGAGAACGCTACGTTGACGCTGCCGTCAGGGAGCATGACCGCTATGGAGGTGGCTCCGTGATGGTGTGGGGTGGGTTCAGCCTACGTCACAGGACCCCCTACACCGTGTTGAAGGCCGCCTGACCGGTGCCACCTACCGCGACACCATCATCCGCCCCCTTGTGATGCCCGCCCTGAGGGCAGTTGGCCAGGGCGCCCAGTTCCAGGACGACAACGCGCCGTGCCACCGCGCCGCCATCGTGAATCAGTTTCTACAAGGGCAGCAGGTGACAAGAATGGACTGGCCTGCCAGGTCACCAGATTTGAACCCCATAGAGCATCTGTGGGACGTGCTGGGGAGGCGAGTGCGGGCCCACAACCCTCCAGCAGACACCGTGGACCAGCTGTTTCAGTTGCTGGAGCAGGAGTGGCAGGCGATCCCCCAGGACACTCTCCGCCGCCTGGTGCACTCCATGAGACGTCGATGTGACGCTTGTTTGAACGCGAACGGTGGTCATACCCGTTATTAACATCATGACATCTACCATAGACTCTTGTTACTTTTCATTTTGGGGGTATGCCTCTTTAATCAAGTGTAAAACAAAGATAATTTTTTGTCACGGTGTTTGAATAAATTTGAATGGATTGAGGAATAATAAAAATAAAATATTCAATCATTAAATTATGTTCAGCTTTGTTTTCTTTCGAATGACAGCAGTTTTCCTAAGTGGTACTTCAATTGTTTTGAGTAGTATAGTATAGCGAAAGAAAAATTGGGGGTGAGGTACGGGAGGGGATAGGGGGGAGCATAGGGGAGACAAGTCCGGGCAAAACAATTCCTTTATCTTTAAGACAGTGACCTGGCAAATGTTTATAAAGACACAAAGGTGGGGGATGGGGGGGGGGGGGTGGTAAAGGGACGGAGCGGGGAGGGGGATGAGGAAGGGGGGAGGGGGGGGGGGTCTGGATGGAAAAGGAAATCTTTGAGTCAAGCAGTGGCACGTGTTGTACAGCATTGTACTTCACTATCCCGAATGACTATTCACTGTTGTCTATAGCACTGTTGCTCAACGTTACCTCACGTATCTCTCGCTTTTTCTGTATACTTTATCTCCTTTTTTGTCTCTTCCCCCTCCCCCTTCCATCCCCTCCCCCATGCTGTCCTTCCCACCACCCCCTTACCTCCCATCCTTCATCTGTCCAAGCGAATGCATGCAGTGGGAGGAAGGGGGGGGGAGGGGGGCAGGGGATGTGTGTGTCTCTCTTCTTCTTCTTCTTCCTGCACGGAGGAAACCATGTTTTATAACCTCCCTTTGGAGGGCCATGAACATACATTACCGCTGTCTGGTCCGAGGCGACAGGAAAACGTATGGGCCACCACTCTCCTGACAAAGGTCGCAGTGCTCGCCCCTGATCTGTCTCTGTCATGGCTCCCTGGTGACCTGTCCAAATGCAAATGAAGCCGCCTGCAGCCGTGAAGCCTTGTGACCTGGGCCGCTGAAATATTCATACCACATGTGCATTACTTCTTCGCCCCGACCAGGTTGAGAAATGGATGAAGCGGCATCGATCAACAGGGATTCAGCATCGGGAGAAGAAAAAAAAAAAAAAAGAAAACAAGCAAACAAACAAACAAGCAAATAAACAAACGAACGAACATTCACGTTGAAATACTAAGCTGGCTAACGAACGCAACAAACAATAATGTAACGAGCCTCGAATGTCACGCAGAAGAAGAAAGAAACAAACAAACAAACAAACTTTACGAATAAATAAACAAACACACAGTGAAGATAGATAAATGTGTAAAGAGGAAAAAAATCAAAACAATTCAGGTAAACAAGTGTTCCGTCACTCTGAAAATGACTTTAGCATTTGAAAAGGAACAGGGGAGGGGGAGAGGTGGGGTTGGAGAGGGGAGACGAGCAGGAAGAAGTACATTAAAGTGTCAGTTTTCACTCGTCGAGACAAAAATGGGAAACGTCAAGGTCTGTACTGTGTACCGAACCATTTGCTCATGCCCGGCTGGAGTCGTGTTTCGTCTTACAGTTGATACTCGTCAGTAGACACGACTGATTCCGGTTATGGCAGTCCACTTGTGCTAGCCAACACAATACAAGGTGATTCTGAGCTATTTTCAACACCAAGGGAAGACCACTGCAATCCAGCGAGCTCCGCAAAGGAGCCAGTTGCGGGCAGAATGAGAAACGGAAGAAAGATAAAGCAATGTTACCTAAAGTAAGTGATGAGTGATCAAGTAAAAGAACATAAATTTTGAGGCTGGGAATCCAAACCGAATGAAGGAATTACATGAAAACAAAAAAAATAAGAGACAATACAACAGGTGTTTCTCACGTTCGCTTGGCGACTTAAGCATTTCAACATTTATCTATTTTCAATCAATAACAAACAAGTAGGGTAACTCTTGCTCTCATGATGAAAAAAAATCAAGGGCCCATAACTCCAAACGAATGTTGCTTACCACACTAAATCGCCGAGCACAAAGACAAGCGAGAGCACACGGAACAAACAAGGAGACATCCCCTGATCCCTCAATCGTTACTCTTCGAAAAAGAAGAGAGAAAACCTTCGAAGGTTCTCATTCCTTTGTCGCTGCCATCTTTGTTTTTAAAACTGCTGCTAATTTCTTGTAAAGCTGTCTTGACATTTCGTGTTACTATTTTAATTTTTTCTTCATTCGAATTACGTTTAGAGTAACACCTAACAGAGTTTTCGTAAATCCAGAGGACATGTCGCAATGGCTTGAACCAGAAGCAGTCGAAGTGATCCGTTTGGTTCTCTGGCGGTTATTTTTGTCGAGGATAAAATGGAAACAAATGAGTACTGCGTCGTCACAAACATTTCCCTTGTGCTTGCTGTGCGAGTTTGGTGTCGTAAGCGGCTTTCGTTTGGAGTTAAGGCCATGTGATTCTCTCATCATAGGGATCAAGAGTTACCCAACTTGTTTGTTATTTACTGTGTTTTGTACTGTTCCCTGACTGCGATGAGAGTTCCTCTAAGTTTCCGTTAGCGACCTCTACGTCTAGGAAACTACTCGTGTCTTCCTCACTTGAGAGAAGAAGGTGATGGAAGAAATGGAGAGAACTATAAAAGGGATTCTCTCTCTCTCTCTCTCTCTCTCTCTCTCTCTCTCTCTCTCTCTCTCTCTCTCTCTCTCTCCGTATTTTGAAAAGTATGTTTGTTGCATGCCGTTAATTAACATTTGTAACTCCACGAAACGAATCATGGAGGCTAACCCCATTGTCATAAGGACTTTTTAGCTAGTTTCAGTTTCATTTTCATCAAAGAGGTAGCACTGTGTGCGGACTAGTCCATACACGCGATACCACCTCAACTAAGCTACGAGACAACAGTGCACAGAATTTACAACTGATGGATAAATAAATAACTGTGGTGAAAGGGTTTGAGACGAGCATCTCGTGGCTACGACTTAGCCGATGTCTGATCTGCGCATTAGCTTACTACACTGGTTAGACCTCGGTTACCTACCTAACATTGTCTGCGCCATTATCATAGTTGTATGTATGTGTGCGTGTTTGTGCGTGTGTGAGTGAGCCCGCGAGTGAGTGAGTGAGTGAGTGAGTTCTTTAATTTAGAGTCTGTTCACACTTGGTGATATTAGACTTTCAAAGAAAGAGCGAGGGGGAGGTGAGCGTTTATAAAAATCTATCAGTTTGACGCATGGAACGCACTTTTGCTATTTGCACGATTTCTGGTTTGTGGGTTATTGTTTTGATAGAATCATGTACAGTCACATCCACGTTCGATTCTTTATATAATGAAGTTAATATTGAACAATGAAAAAGAATATGGGCCACTGGTAGAAGATTTGAGCAATCGCATGCTACGTCATGGGAAAATTTGGTTTTCCACGAATTCAGTCGAAGCTTGTATATCAAAGATGACAAATATCGTGGACATGATAAGATTTCATACTTCTCTGGAAGGTGTTCACTGTTCACGCATTTTTCTAATAACGAATTAATTTCTTGAACATCAAGTTTGAAATTACTCTCAGGTGGTTTTCTTAACGCACCATCTGTAGCTAATTTGGCTGGTGTTTCATTACCAGATATGTCACAGTGTGATGGAATCCGGCAAAAAAGATATCCCAATTCCCTTTAACATGATAACATATTTATAATGTCTTATTTCAAAAAGTACATCTTTTCTTATTTTTTGATTCCCAGTTTTGCAAGCTGTATAACACTGACTTGGAATCAATGCAGAAAAGTTTATCATAGACAGCAGTGTTATTGTCACACATAAAAATCAACGCCATGAGAATAGCATACAGTTCCGCCGTAAATATGGAGAACCCTTTCCCAAGAGAAAAGGATCTACGAATCTTCAGCAATGGAATCACAAAACCGGACCCTGCATATGAGTCTGAAACCGAACCATCTGTAAAAATCTTCAAATGATTTGCATACACGGTTTCGATGTGTCCTTTTACTTCACATGACAGAATATTAATGTTACCAACCTTTTTCATGTCAGTGTAATCTATATCAAATTTAGCTTGGATATGCTCCCAATGAGGTATGCTTTAAACTGTTGTGTGCATGTGTGTGTGTGCATGTGTGTGTGTGTGTGTGTGTGTGTGTGTGTGTGTGTGTGTGTGTGTGTGTGTGTGTGTGTGTGCGCGCGCGTGTACCTGTGTGATCTGTCGGCTTGTGTGAAAATGCACACCTGTGCGCGAGTGTGAGTACATACGTATGTGTGCATGCCTGCGCACATAGGCATCCAAGCATGTGCATGTGTGTGTGTGTGTGTGTGTGTGTGTGTGTGTGTGTGTGTGTGTGTGTGTGCGCGCACGTGTGTATGCGTGTGTGTGTGTGTGCGTGTGCGTGTGTGTGGTGTGCGTGCGTGTGTGTGGTGTGTGTGTGTGTGTGTGTGTGTGTGTGTGTGTGTGTGTGTGTGTGTGTGGAGTCAGGGCAGATCATCTCTGTCACTGGCAGCTGGGTAACCCGACACTACCTACAACACACACACACACACACACACACACACACACACACACACACACACACACGCACGCACGCACGCACGCACACACACACACACACACACACACACACACACACACACACACACACACACACACACACAGTACAACTCTCCACGCTGCAAGCTGAGGAGGGAATGGGATGGATTATTCTCTCTATGCGCGTGGAAAGAGGAAGCGAAAATTCAGAGGGACGGGGAGATGGGGAAGGGGTAGGAGGATGGTAGGTAGGGTGGTTGGTGAGGATAGCATTTATCGGAAAGCGGTCACATGAAATATTCAATCACGTCTGCTTGCAGCATCAACTCAAATGAATTGCTCGCGCGGCAGTAGCCGCTGGCATCAATCTGTCTGCAGTTGTCTGCATCCAAGATTCTGACTTGATGAACGATCTTTGCTCAGGAAATTACACAAAGCAAGGGATTTTTTGTTTTGTTTTGTTTTGTTTTGTAAAAAGGTAGGTCAACAGTCATACCTGTTCTGACATGAGTATGAGATATTTTGTTTGTTTCGTTTTGTTCGTAACTCGGGTTTCAACAGTGGATATAATTCTTTCCGTACTGTCACGACCAGATGGACCGAAGAAAATTCTGAATTATCTGCTGGAAGTTTTTTTTGTTTTGTTTTGTTTTTTAATGACAGTTAAAATGGAAAGAAGGCTACTCGATAGTCAAAGGCTTTATTTTGATTTTTGTTCTGTTTTTGTTTTGCTTTAAATTGTTTTGTTTTGTATTGTTGGTTGTGGTTGTAGCTGTTGTTGTTGTTGTTGTTGCTTTAAAGAAATGTAAAATGAAAGACACTACGGAAGACAGCCACAAATTCACAAATTAAGACACAAACTGAAAGAGAAAGAACGAATTTTCCTTTGACCCAAATGCACATTAAACGATTGACACAAATGGAAGCAGACGGAACGAATTATCCTTTAACCCAAATATACATTATAAGATCAAGCTATAAATTGAAACAGAAAGAACGAATTTTCCTTTAACCCAAATATACATTATAAGATCAAGATATAAACTGAATCAGATAGAACGGGTTTTCTTTTAATCCAAGTACACATTGAAAGATCAGGACATAAATTGAAACAGAACGAACTTTCCTTTAATCCAAATGCACATTAAAAGATCAAGATATAAACTGAAACAGATAGAACTAATTTTCCTTTAATCCAAATACACATTAAAATATCAAGACACAAATGGAAACAGACAGAACATATTTTCCTTTACCCAAATGCACATTAAACGAATAAGACACAAATGGAAACAGACGGAACGAATTTCCCTTTAACCCAAATATACATTATAAGATCAAGATATATATTGAAACAGATAGAACGAATTTTCCTTTAACCCAAATGCACATTAAAAGATCAAGATATAAATTGAAACAGATAGAACTAATTTTCCTTTAATCCAAATACACATTAAAAGATTAAGACACAAATGGAAACAGATAGAACGTATTTTCCTTTAACCCGAATACACATTGAAAGATTAAGAGACAAATGGATCCAGACAGAACGAACCTTCCTTTAACCCAAACTGCATGTTAAAAGATTAAGACATAAATGGAAACAGATAGAACGAACTTTCCTTTAACCCTGTAACTGCTGAATCTCGATGAAAAAAAAACAGGTCAGTGAATTGGTCTGAAGGGTGGTAACTCTAGATTTTAGAAGCAACTTAAAACGTGTTGCTGATTCACCTGAAGAACAATACACCATCCTTTTGTGAAAGGTCAAAACAAACAGTAACTCTCAGATGACCTGACTTACCTGCCCTATCCAGTCAAAAGGTGGATTCATTCCCTCGCCATTGAGCATGTTTGTCAGTGTCAGTTACGGGGTTAAAAGTCCAGGCGGGTCCGGCTGTGGCATAAGGAGACAGGGGTGGTAAGTAATACGGCCGTATGAATGTAGCATCTTTGAAATAGAACAAAATGGTTATAACACATCAAACAGAGAAAGAACCACTTCCCTGAATAACCATTAACTCCAGCATCATGGTTTCAGTCTACTAAAACAACTGGCTTCTGAAAGGTAGTGGTCTTCACGAAGGCAAAAAGGGGCTTTAAAAGGGGACTTCCTTCAAAGAAAGCAAAAACAGAAGACAGGCACATATTTATACCACATAACAGCAAAAATTAACATGAAGACGTTTAGTGAGGATTAATGTTCTTTTCTAATTTCACAAAACAAAACAAAAACATATACACTGTGCACAAGCCGGACAAAAAATATGGTCCTGATTCTTCTATACACAGCAGACAAAAACAAACAAACCGAACCAGAGATGTTTCCTTGTTTGGATGTTTAGATCTGTTAGGCTGAAACTAAGATACCCAAGTCTAATTCTTGTCAAGTATATTTTTCGGCTGCAGACTTCCGATAACTTATAAAATCTAAAGTATAAAACATAAAAACATTTAATGTTTTCGGGTGTCACACAGTTTCCTGAAAGAGGAATCCACGTCTTGCAAATGGAACTTAGTCTGTTCTCTGTGATGGAAACGAAGACTTTAAAAGCATGCACGCCTCGGCTATCTCTGACATAACCACAACCATTGCCTGTGCAAATGTAACATAATGGTTATCCACTCTGTGAGAGAGAGAGAGAGAGAGAGAGAGAGAGAGAGAGAGAGAGAGAGAGAGAGAGAGAGAGAGAGAGTCGAGTTTGCCATGAACTCTAATTGATTTAAAAACAGGACCCAGACAGTTGAATTCCATCCACATGACAAAAGCCTCTCTCTGAGAGTTGTTCCCCTTTCCTGACTAACTGTGCAGGGATTTGTGTCTCTCGGCTCTTGGCTGGTATTTGGATACATTACGATAGAGAGCGAAGAATGTATTTTCATTCAGGAAATAAACATTAGAAATGGAGCGAACTGTGTGTCCTGCTCTCTTGGTGACGTCCCTTTCCATTCGTTTTCTCTGCAAATCCCGTCACTGTAATAACTTGCTGTCCAAGACATCAGAGCTGTCAAGGTCATGGGAACTGCTCTTGGGCAGACCTTGCAGCGATCTGACTCTGGAATGGAGACGTTCACGAAGTCTGGCTGAAAGACGGAGGAATTCAAAGCGCCGCCGAAAGGTCGCTTGGCGGGTGATGTCCTGCGCACATTGGATCGGAACAGGCACCAACTACCAGCAATGCAGTGTCTGCTTTTGCGGGGTACCTCCTGACGACCTAATCTTACTAGCTCGTGGTTGAGCATTGGTGTTGTGACTGTGACAATACGAACCTTGCTGTGGCTTTGTGTAGAGAAGCCGATAGGAGAGATGAATCTATCACTCAGTAACCAAATAC
>CM065734.1:40839488-40844488 GCA_033310375.1 Conus canariensis | reverse complement strand
GGGGGTGGGGGTAGGTCTGTGGTCTGACCCTACATTTCCAGCACTACTATGGCAGTGTTGTACTATTACTACTATACCATGGCTGTTACCACTACCACTACAGTACTGCTTCTGCTGCACGTCCAACAACGCGGCAACATGATGAAGGAAAGGGGGAAGAACGAGGACTAAGATAAAAGCAGTGAAGCAGAACATCCATCATTCTACCAGGTGCAAAGATCAGCATCACGGAGTGTGACCACTGAGGGTTTAGGAACGACCCCCCCCTTCAGAAACTGGCAATTGTTTTGTTTTCAGGATTTGTCTGCCCCTGCCACGACCCCGCCCACAGTTGGGTGGAGGAGGCTGAGACAGGATTCTGACTGAGACTGGTGTCATCAAGGTCTCTGCATCAGGGACAAGTGGGAAGAAACTCGAGGGAGAACTTGACAGCAGAAGGTCTTCAGTGATGAAACTCCTCTCAGACAAGTGCTTCGGCCCTGACCTCCTTCAGTGTGTTGCTTGTATTTACTGATGCAGGAATTAGTAGGGCTGCCCTCACTCGGTCTGTCTCCGTGGCACGACTGTATGACGGCCAGGCAGTGGCTCAAAAGATGGTGTCCCATGGGATCTTACAAGCCTCACCGACCAGTAGTAGCTCTTTTCCTCGAAGAAATACAGGTATTATCCCTGTAGAAAGCAGTGATGTGAGGGAAATTAGTACTGTTGTAATCCTTAAGGGCTACTACTGTTTTCCTGAGGAAAAAAAAAATATTGTTCTCCAGGAAAACAGCGATTTTTAGAGAAAACAGCTGTTCTCGCTGTTGCCAGTGTCAGCCACAATTGTCTTCCCTGTCAATTCCTCCAGTCTTGGCTTCTGGCACAGAAATACCAATGATGCCAGAGTGTGTGCATGTCAGAGATGTCCCTGTTGCCGCTGTTTTCCTAAAAAAAAAAAATAAAAAAAACAAGTATTGTTTTTTCACGAAACTAGGAAAACAGGTATTATCCACCACACCAAAAGGGGAAACGATTGTATTCTCGGGGAAAACAGTTGTTATCTTTGGGAAAGCAGGGAAAGCAGCTATGATGCGAAGGGATCACATCACTACTACTGCTACTACTACTACTACTACTACTACTACTGCTGCTGCTGCTGCTGCTGCTCCTACTACTACTACTACTGCTACTACTACTACTAATAATAATCACTGATTTTTCTGCTATCTCCATTTTCCTTCAGGATAATGACTTTGGTTCTCTAGAAAACAGTAACACGACAAATATAAACTTTTGACGCCAACGTATTTCCATAGAAAGCTTACCACCACCACCACCACCACCACCATCATCATCATCATCATCCGTCCTTATCGTTTGTCCCATCACTTACATCACTTCTGTGGTCAGCCCAGCTGGATGATTTTCAGGGTGCCTTGGCAGATTGGCAGAGGTCTGAGCAGTCGGTGTACTCTCCCATGCTCGTGTGTTGTAAACAGCCTCGGCCTTCTCGTTGTTTACCCAGGATTTTCGGGAGTGTGTGTGTGTTGTGTGTGTGTGTGTGTGTGTGTTGTGTGTGTGTGTGTGTTTGTTTGTGGAGGGGAGGGAGGGCGACGGGGGTGCGGCGGGGGGGGGGGGGGGGGGGGGGAGGGGGGTTGAGGGGGGGGGGGGAAGGGTCCAGATTCTGATCTGTCCATCCTCCCCAGAGATTTTTTCCCAATGCTGCGTTCAGTACAGTGTGTGCCATGGGCGGGGATTCACGACAAGGCATTCTACGTCTGAACCACAAAAATCTTACTTTGTCTAATGATTTCGAGGAACTGTTCCTGTCTGCTAGGATATGTATTGGCTCGCTATTGTACCTAGTCATTTATTAGTCTTACATAGTCCCTGTCTGAGATACTTAAAGCCGCTATTGTTGACTATTCCCGCCTAGGGTTAAATTAAGACCTATTTCGTTCAACGTCATCAAAAAATAAAACAAAAACAAAAAAAAAAATGCACATCGGTAGCACAGAGTGCGCAGTCTTCGTGAAGAGTTACCTCTTGGCGATGCGATGTCAATAGTTCCTGTGTGTGTGTGTTGTGTGTTTTTTTTTTTTTTTTTTTTTTTTTTTTTTTTTTTTTTTTGCATTTTACGCTGGAGCTGTTATAGAACGTGATTGGGTGTGGATTAATATCGTTGGATGAGTCGGGATGAGAGGTGTGAAAGTTTATAGAAGGTGGGGAAAAGAGAGAGAGAGAGAGACAGAGAGAGAGGACAGACAGACAGACAGAGAGGACAGAGAGAGGGAGGGAGACAGAGAGAGCAATTATGATTGGAGGGTACGGAGGGGGAGAAAGCGGCGGTGAGAGACAGCAAATATGATTGGAAGGTGGAGAGGGGGAGAAGTGGTAGTGGTGGTGAGGGGGGGGGGGGGGAATAAGGTGAGGGAATCTCATTGGCTATGCTGTCATGCAAATTAGTGCACACACACACTTCACCGCCCTGTGTCCAGTGAAGCAGAAGTCCTGCCAGTTGTCAATAAATCGGTCAAAGAGGTTGGACGCTAAAAGCATCCCCTCTCAAATGTGCCTCCGGAGACAATACGAATGGAGTCAGGCGAGTTCGTGATAAAACAAAAAGCTGATCCGGCTTTCATTAATGATATCCATCTAAGGCATACACAGAAGAACTACAACAAAAAAATAATGATAAAAACGCTGAAAAAAAACGATAGAAAGTGCCATGACATCAGCACAAAAAACTCTGAGGCAATTTTGTTTCATTGTGCCCACCAGGTAAAATTCTCTTCTTGCTTACTTGCGGAACAAAAACAACAACAAAAACAAAATCGCAGACATAGACCAGAATTGTGGAGGCCTGCTGATTTGTACTTCATGTGATACTCGTTAGGATTGTACCCATCTTGAACGCTCACATCATATATCTTTGTAGGGGGCCCAATGGAAATTGTACAGAACGCTTAACTCCTACATGAATTGCAGGCCATCCACCGCTTAGCTTCGACCGTTTTGATCAACGGACTTGATCTGTCTCTGCCTCGTCTGCCAGTCCGTCCCCCCCTCCCTCCCCCCCACCCCCCGTCTCTCTCCTCTCTCTCTCTCTCTCTCTCTCTCTCTCTCTCTCTCTCCATTTTGCCTCATTGTTTAGACTTAACATTGCATATGTCATGTAAGTGTGAAGATAAATCTTTAGAACAGTTTGCCTCTTTTAAAATATTCACCTAATTCGATCTGAATATTGTTCGTGGCTCTGTTGTCCATTGTCCATGCCCCCCCCCCCCCCCCCCCCCCCCCCAATTTCCCCCTTTTTTAAGTAAACATTTCTTGTGCCTATATCTTATGTTGTTTATACACTGCTTCGACAGGGGCTATGGCCTTATTGAACAAGTAATCCGTATCCGTATCTCTCTGCTTTGTTTCGTTTTTCTCCTTATGTTTTTGCTGGTCACTGTTGACGCCTATTGTCGTCCTTCAATGTCCCTTCAGGTAAAGGCTCAGAGAGGTAACCCTGTATGTGGCCTTCTTCCATCATGGATTTCATCTCATTCAAACTCATTTCTTTAGCATACTTCCTTCTGTCTGCTTTTCTACCCTTCACTTGCTGCTTTGGAATATCGTTTTTTTTTTTCATTTTATATTTCTTTTCAGTCGTTTGTGGTGAGAGTACCACAGAATTATCTGTGGTATATATTATCTCCATTAATTTTATGTCAAGGGCATGACCGACACAAAACAGCAGGATTCCACTGAGGAGTCTCATCCAGCCGACAATCGAATGAATACCAGCCCTGGCCAGGCGATGTAGTTGGTTCTGTTTTCACTTGGGGGAAAAAAACGAACATTCTCCTGTAATGCGATCAGTCAAGGATTTTTGTTTGTTTGTTTCTTTTTGTTTGTTTGTTTGTTTGTTTCTTTTTTCGTATGCAGGCTGATACTCCTGCGGACGCTCCCTGTATAGACAGCCAAGGATTAATCCCATCTACCCAACAAAGGGAGTGGAGTTTTGTGTGTATGACCGTTTTTTTTTTTTTATCCCGCCATTAAGGCAGCCATACTCCATCGTCGGGGAAGGTGCATGCTATGTGTAACATGTCATCCATACTAACGGCCAAACTGGCCTTCTCTTCCGAAAGTTGGGGATGGGATTTTACGTGTGTGTGTGTGCAAGATATGCGTGCGTTCACACACGGAACCTCGGTTTATATTTTCATCCGAAGGACTGTATGGGAAATGGAGTCAGAACCAATGTTAACTCCGGGGAAAAATCCCCCTGTACCGAAACGGTCCGGCGGAGATTCGAACCCGCAACCCCAGGATTACGAGTCCGGCGCTCAACCACTGAGCTACTCCGGCCCCAGTCAAGGATAATTTGATATTAGCATTCTCACTGCTGTATTCAGATCTTAAATAAATGTCAGCATACCGAAAAAAAAAAAAAAAAAAAAGCCGTGGACAAACAAATCACAAGACAAAACACAACGCGTTTCGACCTCTTAGGCCTTCTTCAGGCAAGATACAAAACAATTAGGACAACGAAAATGAACGAGCAATCACTTGTCTTCAATCACTTCAGCGCAAGATAGGCGTTGAATGCGTCGTGTTTTGTCTTGTGATTCGTTTGTCCACGGTTTTTTTTTTTTTTTTTTTTTTTTTTTTTGCGGTTTGCTAACATGTATTTAAGATTTGTTTAGATTTCCGCCTGCTTCAATCAGGTCCGTCCCATCTTCTGTCTCCCACTCACCCCTTAATTCTCCTCATCTTTGCCTGAGTCATTGTTGACAGAAGAAGTGTTAGCCTGCACTTCATGTTTCCCACACTACTTCTTTGTTCAGCAGTTTGTTTGTTTGTTTTTGTAGACTATACACTTGTGTTCTGACAAGGATAGCCGTTAGGTTCTTTTGTCTCTTCTTGTCAATTATCTTGAAAAGGAAAGTAAAGAATGTGCCCACTCTGCGTTTGTCTATGATAACACCCTACTGCTTCAGAATACGCTCTCTCTCTCTCTCTCTCTCTCT
>CM065734.1:40829488-40831988 GCA_033310375.1 Conus canariensis | reverse complement strand
TATCTCTCTTTCTCTGCTCTTTCGAAAGAGGTTATTTTCTTTCTTTGCTTTTTATATTCTTCCCGAAGGCCATTTTTTAGCAGGCATTCTCTCTGGTAAATAGCATTCTGTATCTCATTTGTTAGCCAAGGAGGTTTTGTCCGATCTTTGACTCTTTGGGTTTGGAGCAGGGGCATGTTTGTTGTATACACTGCAGGAAGTGAAGTGCCATACTTCTAGAGCCTGACTGGGCCCTGTAGATTGATACACTTCATTTCAAAGTTCAAGGTGATTTAAAAGATTCCGATCAAATTTTCAAAGGTTTCTAAATATAATCGTTTTGTGATTTAACCTTGGAATTTTTTATACCCTTTTTGACCAAGTGCGACAAATTGGGAAGTGATCATTGCATCCACAAACAGGAACACATGTCTGGAGAACAGTTTCTGGATTTGTAGCAAATGAATGAACTATTAGTGTTTCTGAAAATCTCAGTGACCCTTGTAGGAGTTTTTAGTTTGTATTAGCTGTGTGAGACCAAGTGACTCAAAAACATAGTTCCTGTGTTTATTTATTTTTGTAGATCGATATTAAATTCCCCTAATATCATGATGTCTTCTGATTCGTTAAGTGCACTTTCATAATTAACATGAAACGGTCAATCGAGTCGATATATTGAGAGAGAGAGAGAGAGAGAGAGAGAGAGAGAGAGAGAGAGAGAGAGAGAGAGAGAGAGACTCAAACTGAACTCAACTCAAATACTTTAATTGCAAAGGCCACCGACCTATCTGCAATAAGGTCAAGAACAAAAGTAGAACACACACACGCTCGGCGCATATTCTGAAAATTACGAAAGAAAATTTTTGCATAAAAAAATGTTCTTCCTGAAATTACTCTGGCATTTATGTGTTAACTGATAACAGTTCCTCTCTTCGTTTTAGTGCTTTAAAAATGAACATAGCTACAGAGCGAGTTTTAACTCTTTTCATTTTGCAGTAAAAGAAGCAATTACATTTGATGAACATTTCTAGTATGAGGCAAAATGTATTTATCTCTTAAATCTTTATAGGATGGACAAACAATCACAAAATGTATTTCATCCTCGATTTGATTACAGAATGGACAGTTTTTGGAGTTTAGTGTATATCTTTGATGGACATTCAAATCACTAATACCAAGTCGAAATCTCACGAACACTTTGCCAAATTTAGGAATTGTGATATCGGTTAAATGTTTCTCAGACTGCTATAAGGATTAGAAGGAACAAAATGTTGAATATCGTCACTATTAAGTATTCTACTTTCCCAATTTTGTCTTTAACAGTCAGTCATGTGTTGTTTAAGTTCACGTAAAAAACAGTTTCTCGTAGTTCACGAGAGAGAACACTGAACATGTTTAATGTCATTAGCTATACAAGCCTTAGTGACATGGGGGGTACAGCACAAAATAATCATATCGAAAACGAAAGTAACAACATAAAAGAAACATCAATCAATTGAAAGCTTGGAATACAAGCAAAATAGGCCAGTATCTCGACCATCCAGTTTAATATTATTCATAGAAGTAAATATGTAAATACCATAACCAAAATATTTTACTACTTCCCGTAGCATTCATTTTTTTCATTTGAACATCGTACGTTCTAGTTGATGATAACTTCTGCGCGTATCTTCAATGCCTCTGCAATATATCTGGCAAGTGATTTCACGAGAGAGAGAGAGAGAGAGAGAGAGAGAGAGAGAGAGAGAGAGAGAGAGAGAGAGAGAGAGAGAGAGAGAGAGAGAGAGAGCGTACAATCGTCTGACAATGGATTTTTTCCTTTTATTTTTCAATGGGAATTTAAAAAAAAAAGTCGGAGTGTTCGCTCAAAATGAAATGTTTTCAGATACCAGAATGGACCCACACTTCCTTCTCTCTCTCTCTCTCTCTCTCTCTCTCTCTCTCTCTCTCTCCCCTTCTCTCTCTCTCTCTCTCTCTCTCTCTCTCGTCTCTCCTCTCTGCCGTGAGCAACATACTCTCTCTCTCTCTCTCTCTCTCTCTCTGTATGTCTTTCTCTCTCTCTCTGTCTCTCTCTCCCACGTGTGCCTGCACACACAATGTATGCACACACATTCATACACACCCTAAGTACATGCATCAAGACACATTCACACGCACGAACACAGATGCATACAGACACACAAACACAGACACACCCCGCAAAACCAGCAAAAAAAGAAAATATCAAAAGTAAAAATATTGTGGCTCATTGAAGTGTTCCCCTAAGGATGACTCTGTCAAACAGATGGAACAAAGGCGGAGATTCAGCACTTGACATTTGCACAGTTTTCTACCATGAAACTTTTTGTTGTTCTCCAATGTCAGTTTCACAACACCCCCTCCCCCCTATGCCCCCTTTCGCCGTACACTCCACTAGACAAACATGAGAGTGATGGAGCATGTTCACATTGACGTTGTAACATATGTTATGGCTTCCAACCTTCAAGGCAGGAATGTCCAGATGTGGACATATTCAGTCAGT
>CM065734.1:40806988-40819488 GCA_033310375.1 Conus canariensis | reverse complement strand
TGTTTTCAATATGTTTCTGTTGGTTTGTCTGTTTGTCTGTCAAGAAGACAACACGAAAACTACGGTATCAATGTGAACAACTCTTGGTCGAAAGCTCGATACAGGCCCAAGGGCGAAGCTGTTGAATGTTGATGCGGATCTGGATCAGTAAGACGGATCCAGGAATTTTTCCCCAGTTACTTACAGATTGCCAGGCAAGGCATTTTTCTCTGTCTAGAAAATGATTCAGGGGTTTCGAGAAAAAAAAAAGGCTTAATAATGAAGAAGGAGGAACGAGGATTGAATCCAAATATATATAAACTCATTAGATTTCCGGTGGATCCGAATCACACCCCGGATCCGGTAAATAATGGACTGTTCTACTTTGGCAGAGGTCTGTGGTCTCCTGATGCCCGTCAGCTTGTTCCTCTTCTCCTCCTCCTCCCCTTCTGTTCATCGCCTTCATCTTACTCAACCTCCCTCTCATGCACATACACAGACACAAACACGTGTGCGCGCGCACACACACACACACCACACATACACACACACCACCAAGCCGCCGCACGCACGCACGCACGCACGCACGCACGCACGCACGCACCACACACACACACACACACAATTATACTTGTGGCGCAGACAAACGTAAGATCTGACCAGCATCTTGCAAGTCCGTGAGATCCGTGTCTTAAATCCTTAATGAATGAATGATTGAATGAGTGAATGAATGAGTGAGATGAATGAATGAATGAATGAATGAATGAATGAATGAAATGAATGAACCTTCTGTTTAACGTGTTTTCACCATAATCAGTGACATTACGCGGATTAACTCCTTACATCCTAGTCATTCATTCATTTATGCATCACCTCTAAATCCTTTGCAGTCTGGGCACGAAACTATGTAGATGTGGTGTAGCATATAATTATGGGCTAGCCCGCTTGTAGTGACACTTCCTTGATGAAACTGAAACTGAAACCTTCTCTTCTTCCTCTTCCTCCACCATTTCCCTCATCCCCCTCTACTCGCTCTCTCGTCTGTCACCCCCCACCCCCTCTTCCCTCATTCTCTTCACCCCAAACCTTCCCCTTCAATATTACTCCCCCCCCCCCCCGTCCCTTTTTATTGATTTCTTTTCTTGTTCCTCCCTTCATTTCTGTGTATCTTCTTTTTTTTTTATCCCTCTTTTACTCCATTACATTTTTCTTCTTTGTTTCTGTACGGTGTGCTCTTTCAAGAGCTTCCGGCGACTCTCCGAACAGGCTGACGTGGCCACGGAAGTCGGCTATCCTATCAGTGCAGTCACTTGTGTCGCTTTTGACCTTTGTATCGATGAGTCTGATGAGGGAGGCGTGGGTTGGGTCGACACGCCAGTGTTCTGTGTAGGATGTGGGCGTGAGTGACTCCCCGTTCTAGCCGGATAGCAACGTGAAAACTAAACCCGGAGATTATTGTCTGAGATAGTTTTCCACTTTTCGCCCTCGTACGCTTTGTTCCTGCATACACTCCTACTGCTCACCCATCCTTCTGCCGTCATCCGCCCCTGAAACGATATGTTTTTTTCTCTTGAAACGACACGTTTTTTTCTCTTGAAACGATACGTTTTTTTCCTCTCGAAACGATGTTTTTTCTCTTGAAACAATATGTTTTTTCTCTTGAAACAATGCGTTTTTTCTCTTGAAACAATGCGTTTTTTCTCTTGAAACGATATGGGTTTTTTTTCTCTTGAAACGATGTTGTTGTTTTTCTTTTGAAACGATACATTTTTTTCCCTTGAAACGATACGTTTAACAATACGTTTTTTTTTTCCTCTTGAAACAGTACGGGTTTTCTCTTGAAATGATACGTTTTCTCTCTTGAAACCATACGTTTTACGATACGTTTTTTCTTTTCTGTGGCAAAGTATTTTTCATTATTGAATACTCCTTGTGCAAGTTGATCAATTGTGACCTTGTCGTGCAGACTTTTGTTAAATGTGTTAATAACGACAAAGTACTGTAAAGACATTAAGTGTGTCTGCTCTGCAGAACTGACAATTCAGCATAGACTGGTCAAATGTGCCTCAATGAAGACTTTCCTACCTCCGGAAGTCGTAGAATGTATTTTGCCTGTTTCTAATGTTCAGTTATTTTGGGATCAGTTTCATTTTTTCAACCTTTCAATATTTAGATTAGCTGGTTATTTGTTATGTAGTCCTATTGCACGTTTCTCGTAACTCTCTCTCTCTCTCCTCTCTCTCTCTCTCTCTCTCTCTCTCTCTCTCTTCTTTTTATATATTTTTTCCCGTTTTTGTTGTTGTTTTTTATGATGTTACAAATTTAACAAAAGTTTTGCTGTTTTTGATGCTAGAGTCTAAAATCATCGACACGATGAAAAGACTTTTAATAAAGTAACTAACTAACTAAACTTCTGCCCCTGCTTTTAACCACAACCCGCCCTCCACTCCCTCCCCCTCATTTACAGACACTGCACTGCGTCCCTCTCCTACAAATACTTCCACCGCCTCTCTCTTACCCAGTCCTTTCAAAAAGCTCTGTCCTTTCTTAAAAGGGGATGGTAGAGAGAGAGAGAGAGAGAGAGAGAGAGAGAGAAGAGAGAGAGAGAGAGAGAGAGAGAGAGAGAGAGAGAGAGAGAGAGAGAATACGAATGCGAATACGAATAAGAATAATGTATTCAGATTAAGGCCATAGCCCATACTGAAGGGGTGACACCCGCAACACACGAATACAGAAGGATGAGAGAGAGAGAGAGAGAGAGAGAGAGAGAGAGAGAGAGAGAGAGAGAGGTGGGGATAGAGAGACACACAGACAGACAGACAAATAGACAGGACAGACAGACAAACAGACAGAGAGACAGACAGAGACAGATAGACAAATAGAGAGAAACAGAGAGACAGACAGACAGACAGAGAGACAGACAGACATAGAGACAGACAGAGAGAGGGAGAGATAAAGGGAGAGAGAGAGACAGACAGACCGACAGAGACAGACAAACAGAGAGAGAGAGAGAGAGAGAGAGAGAGAGAGAGGAGAAGAGAGAGAGAGAGAGAGAGAGAGAGAGAGAGAGAGCAACGCAAGATTTCGAAACATTTGTATACAGAGGCATAGGAGATTTCTTTTCTGCCCTTTTTGATGTGGAGTTCAACCTCATTAGATTTGTCCAAGAGTGGTTGACAGAGGACTAGGGCCAAGAAAAGGTGGGTGAAAAATACATCCCAGGAGTCTAGCATGGGGGATTTTTAGTACATTTTTTTTTTTTATCGTATCCGTCCACGATAGTTTCCTGGGGGAAAAATCTCTCAGTTTCAAGGTGGCCTTGGTATTTGCTGGTGGTAGACAGTATGGGGATGGATTCAAAACCTTTCAGAAGAACTGATCTTCCAACGTTGGTGAGAGCGAGGGAGTCAGGATGTTAGAGATGCGATGAGCGAGGTTGCGGTGGTGGTAATAATAGCATGACAATAAGAAGTAACAATAGTACGACGAGTGTAACAATAATAACAAGATGTAGGCGAAAACTGATCCGCGAATGTAAAAAAAAAACTAACATTACTATTGAAATAAAGAGGAGAAACAAGCAAGAAAGAAAGAAAGAAGGAAGGAAAGAAAGAAAGGAAGGAAGGAAGAAAGAAAGAAAGAAGGAAAGAAACAAAGAAAGAAGGACAGAAAGAAAGAAAGAAAGAATGAATGAAGGAAGGAAGGAAGGAAGGAAGGAAGGAAGGAAGGAAGAAGGAATGAATGAATGAATGAATGAATGAATGAATGAAGGAGGGAAAGGAAGGAAGGAAGGAGGGAAGGAGGGAAGGAAGGAAGAAGGAAGGAAAGAAAGAAAGAACGAAAGAAAGCAAGAAAGAAAGATAGATAGAAAGAAATAAAGAAAAGATAGATAGATAGATAGATAGAAAATACATAAGATAAGAAATTGTACTTATTTGCAAAGCAAACAGAGTGAGAAAAGGAGGTGAATAGATAGGTAAGATGTAAACAGATGTGACTGAGACAAATGATGGGTAGTTCGGTGGTATGTTTGTGGAGAGTATTGTGGGCGATACTGTGTACACACACAGATCTGGTGAGCCTGGCAGACTCATCCTAGCTGTCCTACAGAAACACATCTCCCAGTAACTTGACTCTTCCCATAGCGCCAAGCCTCCGCTCATACCTCAAAGACACCATTCACACACTCGACGTGATCAGCTCGGTCAACACAGACCCCAATTTCCAACCCAATCTCTTCTTGACGCTAGATGTTGTTAATCTTCACACTCCCATTCCTCACGTTGGCGGACTGAAAGCCTATCCTTTCTTTGTCTACAAACGGCCCCCTAATCAACAACACCCACCCACACTTACACAAGTAAAACTTGAGGAAGTAGTCCTCACCTCAACCTTTGAATTCAACACATTTTTTTTTTTAGCAAATCAGTGGTGTTGGCATTGGAACTAAAATGGGAACATTCAATGCCTGCCTTTTCATGGGACACCTGGAACACCGCCTGCTACTGTCCTACACAGGCCTAACCCCATACATTAATGAAAGGATGGAAGCCGCATCTATGCCGAACAAGTCTTCAACATCCTCAACTTTGTTTAGACCTTTCAACCATCCATCAAAATCGCCTACATCATTTCCTAGTCAGACACCTTCCTGGGAACCTCCATCTCTCTCCCCAAAGATGGACCACACAAAACCTCAGTTTTCTACCACGCAACTGATTCACTATTAAGACACCTAAAAAAAAACCCACCACAACAAACAGGATCAAAGCCACCATAGCATGGACCGTCTTTCAGAACAAGAGAGGAAGTGGACTACACAGCATCCCACCACCCATCCACAAAACGTAGCATGCCATGCTCTGAATGCCCCATCTGCGCAGACTTTTCTCGAACAAAAAAGATCTGACGCTGCAAGCAGTCAAACTAGTTGAGGTTTTCATCAACCGTGGATATTCCAGCATCGTCACTGAGGATGCTGTCAACCACACCACAGCTCTATCCAGAACAACTGCCTTGCGAGCCCAACTTCAAAAAGAAACAAACTCACTGTCTTCCTCCTCTTTCATCCTCACACACTTTCCGTCTAAAGAATCCTAAAGCCCGGGTGGCACACAGTAGAGAATCCTAAAGCCCGGGTGGCACACAGTAGAGAATCCTAAAGCCCGGGTGGCACAGTAGAGAATCCTAAAGCCCGGGTGGCACACAGTAGAGAATCCTAAAGCCCGGGTGGCACACAGTAGAGAATCCTAAAGTCCGGGTGGCACACAGTAGAGAATCCTAAAGTCCGGGTGGCACACAGTAGAGAATCCTAAAGTCCGGGTGGCACACAGTAGAGAATCCTAAAGCCCGGGTGGCACACAGTAGAGAATCCTAAAGTCCAGGTGGCACACAGTAGAGAATCCTAAAGCCCGGGTGGCACACAGTAGAGAATCCTAAAGTCCAGGTGGCAAACAGTAGAGAATCCTAAAGCCCGGGTGGCACACAGTAGAGAATCCTAAAGTCCAGGTGGCACACAGTAGAGAATCCTAAAGTCCGGGTGGCACACAGTAGAGAATCCTAAAGTCCGGGTGGCACACAGTAGAGAATCCTAAAGTCCGGGTGGCACACAGTAGAGAATCCTAAAGTCCGAGTGGCACACAGTAGAGAATCCTAAAGCCCGGGTGGCACACAGTAGAGAATCCTAAAGCCCGGGTGGCACACAGTAGAGAATCCTAAAGCCGGGTGGCACACAGTAGAGAATCCTAAAGCCCGGGTGGCACAGTAGAGAATCCTAAAGCCCGGGTGGCACACAGTAGAGAATCCTAAAGTCCGGGTGGCACACAGTAGAGAATCCTAAAGTCCGGGTGGCACACAGTAGAGAATCCTAAAGTCCGGGTGGCACACAGTAGAGAATCCTAAAGTCCGGGTGGCACACAGTAGAGAATCCTAAAGTCCGGGTGGCACACAGTAGAGAATCCTAAAGCCCGGGTGGCACACAGTAGAAATCCTAAAGCCGGGTGGCACACAGTAGAGAATCCTAAAGCCCGGATGGCACACAGTAGAGAATCCTACACCTGCCTCTGAAACCAAAGCCCTGAGACAAAAACCTCCAACCCTACCTGTGTGCTCCAGACTGAACAAAGTCACTACACCTAAGTCACCCGGTACCTTTCCCCGCTCCAAACCCAGCTGTACAAATTGTCCTTTCACCCATCTGGAAATCATTTCACATAGCCCCCAAAGGTCGTTTTTTCTCCTGTCAAAGCTGCAACACTGTGTATGCTATCCACAGCGAACATGGAAGTGAGATCTATGTAGGTGAGAAATCCCATCATTTTAGAAGTACATGCACGTCTTGTTTAACACATCTAAATGTTTCTTTCTTTCTGTCTTTTTTTCCAATCGCTTTCAACACTTTTTCAATTATTGAGCAGTTTCACTCCTATCCACCTACTTATCATAATTATTACATTTGTCATATCACCATTGATTTTATCAGATTAGTATAAGAAAGTATCAGTATAGTATAAGAAAAAAGAACAAAAGGATATGTCTAGGATGTACACGTGCATGGAGTGACGGTTTTCGATGAGCAAGAACACCAGGGACGCTGCACGGGGATGCTATCCATGATCAGGATCAGGATCGTGACCATCCCCCCTGCTACCTAAACCATCCACCATGGAGGGAATGCAAATGCATGCTCCCCAATCAGACTATGATGATGTCCAGAGTGAGGATTTCTACCCTCACATCCAAATGGCCATCAACCAGACTGACGAGAAAGACATTCTCATTCTTCAGGGAGATATTGCTATTCCAAGGTTGGTATGGAAGTGGAAGAAGACGGGAAGACTTTCTACTGCCCTGCCTGCGATGAGACCACCAATGATAAGGGACTACGCTTGCAAGAATGTACCATTGATACCGACTTGGTCCTTGACAAGGTTCTCGTTGAGCACAAAGCATCCCGACGATGGACGATGGAGAAAGCCTTCCCTGAACGGTGGCTAAACAGCCGGATAGAATTTTTTCTCATGAAGAACTGTCTGGCATTAAGAGGGCTGAAACACGGACATTTCCAGGAGCTGACATTAGCTGTGGCCCCACGGCCTTGACGTTTGAACCATATTTGAAGAACAGCAAGAGAGTGAAGAGCAGCGGTCTGAAATTCAAAGCTCCTGGTTTCCTTGAAAAATTTCATGCGGCGATAGGAGGGACATTCGCTGCTGGAACAAGACCTCGAAGCCCTCACGAACAACGACTGAAACAGCGAAAGAGGTCCTATGAATAAGCCAGTATAAATCGACGCCATGGATGAAAAGTGATGTCTTGGAAACCAGGAGTTTAAAACCACCGAGGAAGAATGAGGAGGAAACTCGGCGATGCCTTAGTTTCAAGAGGATGTGACTGAGGGTGGAAGATGAAGCAAATTTGAAAAAGAAACGGTATTAGTTAATCCGATCACCCATTTTGCGCCAAATATGAGAAGATAAGTGGTGGCTCGTTCTTTGTTTTCGTTGTCCTACATGTTGTTTGTTTTTGCCTGAAGAAGACCGAAGAGGTCGAAATGCATTGCGTTTTGTCCTGTAACCTGTTTGCCCGTATCGTCTGGCGGAACTGATACCATGTCTTTTTGAAATTTGTTTCATTTTCCATCCTCAGTCACCTCGTTTTGAAACTAGAGCTCAGCATGCTGTGGTGGTGTACTCTCTGCTGTTTAAACAGACTCAAGAGCACGATCAAACCATTTAAACATGTTTTTTTTTTCAAAACAGAGTGACTGAGGGCGAAAAATGAAGCAAAATTTAGAAAGAGAGGAGGTTAGTTGCCGACAAGGACATAGACAAAGTGCAGGACAAGACACAATGCATTTCGACCTCTTGGGTCTTCTTCAGTCAAAACCAAGTAACATTTAGGACAGTGAAGACGAAGAACGAGAAACCACTTATCTTCTCATATTCGGCGCACGACCAAAATGGCCGCCGGACGGAAACGAGGCCACCAGGAGGAAGTCATGGGAGAGGAAATGGTGAGGTGTGTGGGGGGGGGGGGGGGGGGGGGGGGGAAAGGGAGGGGGTGTGAAACAATGGGGTTTGTAGCTTGTTTTGTAGAATAGTATGGATATATTAGTGACAGTAGTGATTATGGTGGATTGATAATAGTGCTTAGTGGGGCAAAAAAAAAGAGGAAAAAATAATAATAATTAAAAAAAACAATTTAAAAAATAGTGTGTTTTTTCCATTTCATGTGCCAGTTGTGACTAATCACACTGATGATATGTACACACATGGACGTATGTGCCTTGAGAATTAGAAGCCATGATATATGTTAGAACATTAATGTGAATATGTTCCTTCACTTTCATGCTTGTCTGGTGGAGTGTACGGTGTAAGGGAGCCTAGGAGGGAGAGGGTGTTGTGACAATGTCATGGGAGAACACCGACAAGTTTCAGTAAAGATAATAGTCTGGAAAGCTGTGCAAATGTGGAATGTTGAATCTCAGAGAGAGAAAATATTGCTTACAGCAGAGAGAGAGAGAGAGAGAGAGAGAGAGAGAGAGAGAGAGAGAGAGAGAGAGAGAGAGAGAGAGAGAGAGAGAGAGAATACAAATACAAATCTTTTAATGAGGGTAAATAGACCAGCTGAAAGGTTCTTTACACTATGCCCTCAAAAGAAAACACAGAGTACGAAAACTTACAAAATGCTCAATCATCACCACACACAAAAAAGTATGAACAGAAAATCAAATATTGGAAATCAAAAGACGGGTTAAAACATCAATATTATGAAAACACATATTCCCCTCCTTCTACACACACACACACACACACACACACACACACACACACACACACACACACACACACACACACACACACACGCAGCGAGAGAGAGAGAGAGGAGAGAGAGAGAGAGAGAGAGACAGAGACAGAGAGACAGAGAGAGACAGAGACAGAGACAGAGACAGAGAGAGGCACTTGGTGTGATTCTCGTGTAGTGTCTTCCGTAGTAATAGGCTGCTAAAAGTTCAGGACAGCAATGCCAAAAATGACGTGGAAAATCGATGTCCACTCAATGGCCGTTCTACCTTTGGTCCAGATCCAGATAACGCGACAAATACGAGTGTGGGCGTTGGGGTGTCTGGGAGGGGGGAGGAGGGATCGTGATAAATATGCATGGAAACACAGACGCAGTCTTCATTTTCATTCGTCAACTAGGAATCTTGCAGATTCAGAGGCTTTTCAGTTTTAATGAAATGCAGCATTTGCCTTTTTTTTCTTTATGAATGTATAGTTCACGCGCGCACGCACGAACATACACAACCACACACACACACACACACACACACACACACACACACACACACACACACACACACACACAGTGTGAGACACAGTGAGTCCACAATGCACGGACACTGGCATGAAGGAGTTGCAGCCCACCAGACACCAGACTGTGTTGCAGGATTTCACGCTGATTAGTGCCAGCACATGCTCCGCTGACCCCGTTCTGCGAGACGATTTTTTTTTACCAGTTTCTTGGCTTCCGCTGACCGGTCATCTTGTACGGCGCCAGACTGTGTGTGAGAAAGTCTACCTGAATTACTGCCAGACAAAAGACACAGACAAAGAGAAGGGAGGGTGCGTGGTGAAAGATTAATGAGCGCAAGTGCGCGAGCGAACGTGTGCAATGTGAGCATTATATACTTTGCTGAACCTCTGGAGGACAAGACAGGGGTAGGGGAGAGTAGAGAGAGAGAGAGAGAGAGAGAGACAGACAGACAGACAGACAGACAGACAGACAGACAGACAGACAGAAAGAAAGAAAGAAAGAAAGAAAGACAGAGGATGGATTGACAGACAGATGAGGCGTTAGGAGCTAGACAATGGATGACTTTGAATACATGTAAGAGCTGATAAAGGCTTTGTACAATTTCTATATTTATATAATTATGTAAAGATACATGATGTAGGCGTCCATGAAGGGTATAATCCTAACGATCATGACATGAGGTACAAATGAACATACGTCCATAAATCAATCATTGGCCGTGTTTTTTGTTTGTTTGTTTGCTCGTTTTAGTCTCCTTCCATAAGTTAGCAGCAATGGAATTCTACATGGTAGGAAGACTGAAACAACATTACTTCAAAAAGAATACTTTGGGTGATGCCATGGGGCTTTCCCGTGGGATTTTTTTTCCCCATTTCGTCATTGTTTTTGTTCTAGTTCGGTTTCTGCCTCAGATGGATCTCATTAATTATAGCAGGACTAGGTTTGTGTTTGATTGCACACATTCCTGACTCCATTGGTATTGTGTCCGGAGGCACATTTGAAAGGGGATGCTTTTCGCATCCAGCATCTCTGACCGATTTATTGACCACTGCCAGGGCTCCTGCTTCAATGGACAGAGGGCGGTGAAGTGTGTGCACACTAATTTGCCTGACAGCATAGCCAATGGGATTTCCCCACCTCAACCCCCCCCCTCCTCCCTCCTCACCACCACTGCCACCTTCTCCACCTCTCTACCCTCAATTTCTTTTATTTGTTCTCTCTCTCTCTCTCTCTCTCTCTCTCTCTCTCTCTCTCTCTCTCTCTCTCTCCTACACACACACACACACACACACACGCACGCACGCACGCACGCACGCACGCACCCACGCACACACGCACGCACGCACGCACGCACGCACACACACACACACACACACACACACACCACACCACGCACGCACGCACGCACGCACGCACACACACACACACACACACACACACACACACACACACACACACACACACACAACATTATTTTTGCTGCCTCATCTTTCTTAACCTTTCACACCGTTCATCCGGTCTCAGTCACCAGTATGTAAAGTCACCATACCAGCCGCGTTCTGTATCAGCTCCAGCGCCAATATTTCACAAGGAACTGTTAAAAATCGAACCGCCACGAGGCCACTCTCCCGTAAAGACTCCGCACTGTACGCTGCAGAGTCTGTTTTTTTTTTTTTTTTTTGGATGATGATGCTGAATGCATGTAATATGTGCAGGCGGGAATAGCCGATAATTTCCGCTCTTGAATATATCAAACAAGAATCGTGTAAGACTAATGACTTGGTACAGAAGCAAGCCAGTGCATATCCTTAGCAGACAGGTAGTTTCTCAAAATCATCGGGCAAAGTAAAGCGGGGTTTTTTGTGTGGTATAGTACCGACATAGAATATCTTGTCATGAATCCCTGCCCACGACAAACCCTGCACTGCACAAAAAGGGGGGGTGGGGGGGGGGATCTCTGAGGAGGAAGGACCAGATCAGAAACTAACACTCCCCCCCCCTCCCTACCCCCCCACCCCCACCCCCCACCCCCCACCCCCTCCCTCCCGGGGAAAAAAAAAAGAAAGGGGCCAAGCCGTTTATAACACATCTGTCAGGTTCCGTCACCTCAGAGCCAAGGAGAGTACCCTGATTGCCCAGACGTCTGCCCAGGCATCCTCAACGTCATTCGGTCGATTACAGTGATTTCAGTAGTGATGGGACAAATGACAACGATGTATGATGATGGTTATGACGGTGATGAACAGACTGTATAGAAATAGGTTGGTGTTAAAAGCTGATGTTCGTGTTTCCCTGTTTTCCCTGAAGATCAATGTCATTGTCCTGTGGGGAAATGGAAATTACAGGGAAATTGGTTGTTGTTATTATTATTGTCATTACTATTATTATTGTTGCTCTTGTTGGTGTTGTTGTTGTTGTCGTCATCATCATCATCATCATCATCATCATCCTCATCATCATCATCATCATCATCATCATCATTCATCATCATCATCATCATCATCATTGCTGGTATTTTTTTTTATTTCTGTTATTATTATTATTACTACTACTATCATATTGTATCATAATTATCATTGCTGCTGTTGTTGTTGTTATTGTTGTTGTTGTTATCATTATTATCATTATTGTTATCATCATCATCATCATCATTATCATTATCAGCATATTTATTATTATCACTATTATCATTATTATTAATGTTATCCCTTCGGACCACAGCTGCTTTCCCTGCTTTCCCTAAGATAATAACTGTTTTCCCCGAGGATCACAATCGTTTCCTCTTTTTGTGTGAATGTAATGACTGTTTTCCTTGCTTTCCTAAGAAAACTATATTTCTTTTTTCTGAGGAAAACAGATGTTATTCCAAGGAAAGCAGCAGTGACAGGGACATCTCTGACATATGCATACACACTGGTATCATTGGTCTTACTGCGATAGAAGAAAAGATTCGAGAAAACCGCAGGGAAAACAGTCTTAACTTAAAACTGGCAACAGCGATATCTGTTTTCTCTAAAATCGATGTTTTCCTGGAGAATGATAACACTGTTGTTGTTGGGGTTTTTTTCTCTCAGGAAAACAGTTGAAGTCTCCAGGGATTACTACAGAGCTAATTTCACTAACGTCACTGTTTTCTTCAGGGATAATACCTGTGTTTCTTCGGAAAAATAGCTGTCATCAACCGATGACGTGTCCAAAACCCC
>CM065734.1:40799488-40801988 GCA_033310375.1 Conus canariensis | reverse complement strand
GGCCAGGTTTGACGCCGTAGAACATCATGCTGGACAGTGTTTGGAGGTGTGTTCTGGGGTCTGAGATCCAGTGCCACAGGGACATGTGTCTGTGTGGGCAGTCTTGATTCGGCTGAGGTGGCTCAGCAGCCGACAGTGGCCAGTACTCAGTCTGAAGAAAATTGTTTGCTGGTATCTCTGGAGCTGATGGATTGGATCACCACTTTCATTTATAAATTTTGATCTAATATCCTGGCCTACACTGCAAGTGTCTGTATCTCTTGAAAGCGTAGTGTAAGGCCCTGTTACGCAGTCTCTGAGCAGAATAAAATTCCGTAGCATCATCAATCAGCATAAACAAAGGATATCCCAACTTCTATGACCCTTCGTGCCCTACTCCTATGGTGACCTCAGTTTCGGTTGCCTCTCTCTATCTATGACCTTGGTTTGGGATCTGTCGGGGTCTTCAGTATCAGCAAATCCATGGGGACTGTTGCTGGGCTGATACGATGGCGCCCTCTGGAGGGAGAGCTCACTCACGCTGGCTCCGCGACTCACCAATTATTGCCGTCAGAAGAGGGTTCAGCATGAGGTTTCCCACGTATGCTGGATCAGAACGGGCACCACCGAACACCACACCACCGAAGTGACTCAGCAGCAGTGCGGCGTCTCCTCTGGTGGGTTGTTCCGACGACTGCTCCCTGTAGGATTGCCGGTGCCAGGGCTAAGGGGTGGGGGTGGGGGGGGGGGGGTGGGGGCGAGCCAGGCTGTGGCTGAGGACAGGGGATCACACAAGGAGGCGTGGGTGCAGTACCACCGAAATGCCACAGAAAGTGACAGGAAAGAAATCAGGAAGGAGGTGCTAGGACTGTTTCATTAAATGTTGGTAAGAATCCGTGTAGTGGATCTGCTTTAGACAGCTCGGTCGCTCGGCAAGATAGGTGATTATATTAAATGTCTTTAGCATTCATCACTATTACATGAAAATATGTTGATTTCCAGGTTGTTTATCAGATGGTAATAGTACAGAGTTCATATTCATGGACAATTTTTGTTTTTTAAAATCTTATCAGTACTGTGTATAGTCGTTCCGTCCGTGTGGTTGTTTGTAATATTTGTTTCACATGTTCAATTTGAAAAACAAAACAAAAAAAACCCTCCATGGGAAGTAAATCCTTTATCCCTTTATAACAATTACTTCCCCTGGCAGAAGCATGGTTTTGGTTTTCACATATAACCTGACTCAGTGAGCGGATTGAAAATTCGTTGAACCTTGCCGGACGTGTGCACTGTTCCCAGTAGCCTTCGGGTTTGTTTTGTATGGGAACACTCCCACGTTCTATGGGAACACTCCCATATTCTCGGGGGAGGAAAAAAAACCTTACAGAGCCTTCTTCTCCTGGTCACTTTGTGTATGTACTGTACATTTTGTTCATGTACAACGCGTAAAGTTTGTTTCGTTCATGTATGTTTTGTGCGCGTGTTACCGTTTTATTTATGTGTTAAACTTGTATAACGTTTTCTTAATGTACATTCTGTGCAAGTGTACTGCGTTTTGTTTGTGAGTGTACACACACATTTGCGGGTAAAAATCAGTGCGATTATGACTGATCAGGGGACTGTGTGTGTGTATGTGTGTGAATGTGTTGTGTGTGTGTGTGTGTGTGTGTGTGTGTGTGTGTGTGTGTGTGTGTGTGTGTCTGTGTGTCTGTCTGTCTGTCTGTCTGTCTTCTCTCTCTCTCTCTCTCTCTCTCTCTCTCTCTCTCTCTCTTACTATATGGTTTTTCTTCCCTCCTCTCTTGTCTCACCTCCAGCCTTGCTCTGGCTGTTTAGTAAACAGTCTCTGACATGTTCAAAGATAACCCACCCACCCACTGCCCCTTTCTTCTTCAGCTTCTTTTCCTGTTCTTTTTTTTTTTTACCCCCCTTCTTTTATGCTTCCCCTCCTCTTCTGCTTACACTGTCTCTGTTTGTATCTCCCCCTTCCCTTCTCTTTCACTTCCACTCCTTAAACTCCGACCCCCCCCCCCTCCCCCCGTCTGTCTGTCTCTGTCTGTCTGTCTCTCTGTCTCTCTGTCTCTCTCTCTCTCTCACTCTCTCTCTCTCTCGTGCTTTCTCTCTCTCTCTCTCTCTCTCTCTCTCTCTCTCTCTCTCTCTCTCTCTCGTGCTCTCTCTCTCTCTGTGATTTTTTTAAAATTCTTCTTTGAAAGCAATTTCTTTATTCTTGTTTGTTGTTTCAATCGCTTTTGTTTCCCTTTAAAGTCATCTATGCCTTAAATGTTAATGGAGAAACAACTCGTCAACTTTTAATGCATTTGTGGAGATATGTGTGTTTGTTACAATTTTTGCAAGTGTTAGTCGCTAGTTAGACTATGCTTAGTTAGTCCATTAACGGGGCAAGGGCCGGATGAAAAAAAACACATATGCGTTTGCATATCTGTTACCCTTGGAAATAAAGATTATCATCATCATCATCTCTCTCTCTCTCTCTCTCTCTCTCTCTCTCTCTCTCTCTCTCTCT
>CM065734.1:40786988-40794488 GCA_033310375.1 Conus canariensis | reverse complement strand
GCTCGTCAACTGTCGGGTAAATCTTCCTCCATCTGAAAGCGTTGTTTAGGGGCTCGTCAACTGTCGGGCAAATCTTCCTCCATCTGAAAGCGTTGTTTAGGGGCTCGTCAACTGTCGGGTAAATCTTCCTCATCTGAAAGCGTTGTTTAGGGGCTCGTCAACTGCAGGGTAAATCTTCCTTTAACTTACAGAGTTGTCGGGGGAGGAGGGGGGGGGGGGGGGGGGGGGGGGGGGAGGAGGGAGGGAGGGGCAGTAATTATCGAGAAGTAATCTAACCTTGTCTCAAATCTCTAGTTACAACACTCGCGAAACTTTCATTAAAAAAAAGAAGCAAGTAAACATACCCCGGCTGTTAGCCAGCAAGTAATAAAACCAGGTTAAAAGGGTTAAAGTCTTGTAGCCGTATAATCGTGAAATATCAGAAGTTTACCCTGTGTGGGGACAAGTATCATGGAAAGCAGAGTCTATGCGTCTCCTTCCGCCGCCTTTAACCCTCCCTGAACTGAATCAGCCACCCATTTACTGCTGCGTGGTCAGAGAGGGTTTTCAATCCGTAATAAAATCCGACTCCACGAGAAGTTGGAACTCACGACTCTAGCTCCGCAGGCAAACGATCTAACCACTTGACTACTGGGTCCATCAAAACAGAGCTTTCGGGAGGGAGGAAGGAGTGGGGGTGGAGGAGAAAAGTGGAGGGCGGGGAGAAGAACGCAGTTGTTTTTTTTTCGTGAAGGGACTTAGGCGCATTTGTTGTGCAGGTGTTTTTTTGTTTGTTGTGTGTCCCCACGGGGGCATCGGTGTGTGTGTGTGGTGTTGTGTGTGTGTGTGTGTGGTGTGTGTGTGTGTGTGTGTGTGTGTGCGTGCGCGCGTGCGTGCTTGCGTGCGTGTGTATGTGTGTGTGTGTGTGTGTGTGTGTGTGTGTGGTGTGTGTGTGTGTGTGTGTGTTTAACGTGTTTGTGTGTCTGTGTCTGTGTTGTCAGTGTAACATTACAATTTTGCTTATTACTTTTTTTTTTTTTTTTTTTTTTTTTTTTTGTAATCACGCCTCGAAGCGCAACGAACTCCGCTTATCAACTCGTACGGCGTTAAAATCTCAACTTTTCAAACGAAAGCGGATGTGTCAGACCTCTTTTTACGGATGTGACACGACAGGTCACGTGACAATGCAGGATTCCCCCGCATTCACGTGATATACGACCGTTGAATGAGGAAGAGATGACGAGGGCGAGAAGAAGAGAAAAGATAGAACATAGAATGAAGGAGGGAGAGGGGGAGAGGGTAGAGAGGAGGCGGGGTGGGCGACAAGTATAGGTGACGTCAGTGACGCATAGGTGGTGTCCAAAACAGGAAGCTCGGGCATTAATGTAGATAGCGTGCCCTTGTATTGATCTTGTATGGCGTTTAATTAAGAAATAAAAATGCTTCAGACTGTTTCTGCACATGTCACACAGGAAGTATATGTACATATACACATACATACATACATATATGTAGGATTTATATTATATTTTCTTGATATCATGTTCCCATTTCCTTCATCTTCAACCCCCCCCCCCCCCCTTTTTTTTCTTTTTTTTTTTTAAGTTCAAATCTTTGACAAGCCATTACTATAATGACAGAAGAATTGTTAGCCTGCACTTGTCCCCCCCTCCCCCCCACTTAATTGTTCGGCATTATATATAAATGTGTGTGTGTGTGTGTGTGTGTGTGTGTGTGTGTGTGTGTGTGTGTGTGTGTGTGTGTGTGTACACACACACACACACACACACACAAGATAGATAGTATAGATAGATAGATAGATAGATAGATAGATAGATAGATAGATAGATAGATAGATAGATAAATAGATAGATAGATCAAGGATCCTTGTCCAAGATCGTTCCATAGGATACAGTGACAGGTGGACGCCCCAGAAGCAAAGCGAACAAGTCCTGAATGGACAACGTCAAGGATTAGACTGGCTGCAACACAACCTCTCTACCTTGTTGTGCATGACTGACAGGAAAGATAGCCGGTGGATATACGCATACACGCCTCATCTTCAACGCTGCACTGTCATGGTAGGGACATAATGTTGATGACAATAATTATGGATGAAGCATGACTGGATAGGGGATAGGGGAGGGAGGGGGGGGGGCTTTTGTTGAGAGGAGAGTGCCTGGTGAAGTACCAAAAAATCCCCCCCCCCCCCCCCCAGCCACGATGTCATGTTCAGGCACGTCTCAGACTAGAATGAACACTTCATGGCAATATCCCCATCATCCTCATTGATTAGTGTTAAAGAGGAGGAGGAGGAGGAGGAGGAGGAGGAGGAGGAGGAGAGGAGGAGGAGGAGGAGGAGGAGGAGTAGGAGGAGGAGAAGGAGGAGGAGGCGGCGGAAGAGGAGGAGGAGGAGGAGAAGAAGAAAAAGAGAGGAACATTTGTCTCAGATTGGAACGAATACTTCATGGCAACATCTCCATAATCCTCATTGATCATTGTTAACTGATAATGATGATAATGATTATAACAATGACGATGATGTTTTAATGAGAGAGAAATTGGTAGCTTGCGTTTGTTTCTACCCTACTATTTTATTTGTGTCACACACAGTTACAGACACAGACAGACAGACAGACACATACTCTCTCTCTCTCTCTCTCTCTCTCTCTCTCTCTCTCTCTCTTCCGTGTTGTGTGTGTGTGTGTGTGTGTGTGTGTGTTGTGTGTGGCGTACGTGTTTGTGTGAGGAGGGGGGGGGGGTCTGTGGGTGTTCTTTTTTACATTAAGAAAAAAATCAGATATGAGGTTTTCTGTCAAGGACGATATAGGGCAATCTTCACTGTCATTAGTATTCATAAGCTGACGTCAAACGATTTATCTTACGTCCTATCAGACTATCTAACAGTGAAGGGAGAGAGGAACGCCGGGCAGACTGGGGGTGGGAATGGTGTGGAGTCTGCACAGGGAAAGATTATACAATAATTTGACATGTCTTCTAATTGACCTCCGTTCAAACTACCTGCCTTCAGAGCTGATGATGAATCAGCTAGAGTTTCAGAGACCGTTGACCCGTGCCTGTCTACGAGGCCTTCATGATGCAGTTAAAGAACAAACAAGTTAGGTAACTCTCGCTCCTGTGATGAAATATTTACAGGGCCGATAACTCCAAACGAATGCTGCTTACGAAACTGAATCGCCTAACAAGACACGACCACACAGAGCACACAGAGCACACAGAACAAACAAGGAGACATCCCCTGAAAAGGATGTTCCAGGTATGCCCTTGCACTCTGTATCTGACACAGCGACGCAGCAACAACAACTGGAGAAATGAACAAATAGAAATGGCTCTGTGTTGGTATTTCTACTGGGCGATTTGGTGTCGTAAGCAGCAGTTGTTTGGAGTTGTGGGCCTGTAATTATTTCATCATAGGTGCAAGAATTATTATACATGTTTATCATTTACTGTTCCCTGCATCGTTGAAGATTTTCCTCCAACTAGTGGTGCGGAAACGGAATGGCCCACAAACTCCACACCCATCCCAAACATGAAGTATTGTCACTTCTGGGGGCGGGTTTATAGCACTTTTTCGCCAGTTGTTTTTTTTTTTTTATGATCTTACCCCCAGCCGCCCCACCCGCCCCCTCCCACCTCAGGAAGCATTGCAGACGGGATATCCCAGAAGAGTGGATGAAGAAGTGAGGAGGGGGGTGGGGCTATGTAACACTACACCAGTACCACCACAACGACAACTTGCTGAGATGGTTTGTACCGTCAGTCATATCAGATTGGTGAGGATGAACGTCAGATCTGAAGTAAAGAACAAGTGGCTTCTTTCTCCCTCTATACCCACGGGAAATCCCAACACGCCTGCTTCACGTCTTCACCAGGATTAGGGATATTCAATCCGGTGGCTCTTTTTTCTCAGTGTGTGTGTGTGTGTGTGTGTGTGTGTGTGTGTGTGTGTGTGTGTGTGTGTGTGTGTGTGTGTGGAGGGCACAGTGTTGTATTGTACTGTATTGTGTTGATTGTATTATTGTAATGTGCCACTCGTCTCTTCAGAAAGGATTTCTCTACAGTTACTGACTAGTTAACCCGTGTGTGTATGTGTTAGTGTGTGTGTGTGTGTGTGGTGTGTGTGTGTGTGTGTGTGTGTGTGTGTGTTGCGCGCGCGCGCGCGTGCGCGTTTGTGTGTGTGTGTGTGTGTGTGGTGTGTGTGTGTGTGTGTGTGTGGCGCGCCCGCCCGCGAGTTTGTGTGTGTGTGTGTGTGTGTGTGTGTGTGTGTGTGTGTGTGTGTGTGTGTGTGTGTGTGTGTGTGTGTTTATGTCTGATTATCTTTCATCTGTCTGTGTGTCCACCTGAATCTCTCTCTCTCTCTCTCTCTCTCTCCTCTCTCTCTCTCTCTCTCTCTCTCTCTCTCTCTCTCTCTCTCTCTCTCTCTCTCTCTCTCTCTGACCTTTCCCCTTTCTTTCTCTCCCACCCCCGCTCTCTGTACTTCCCTCTTTTGCGTACTTTCCGTCTCGTCCACCCACTGTCACTCTGTTGTACCTTTTCATTTCAATGATAACATGCTGACGCAAACTACATCTGTTCGAAAAGGCCTTTTCCGGCTTGTGACTGGACATTAATATGGTTGATTCTATGCAGGATCTCTCTCTCTCTCTCTCTCTCTCTCTCTCTCTCTCTCCTCTCTCTCTCTGTGCCTCGGGTGTGTGTGTGTGTGTGGTGTGTGTGTGTGTGTGTGTGTGTGTGTGTGTGTGTGTGTGTGTGTGTGTGGGAGGGCACAGTGTTGTATTGTACTGTATTGTGTTGATTGTATTATTGTAATGTGCCACTCGTCTCTTCAGAAAGGATTTCTCTACAGTTACTGACTAGTTAACCCGTGTGTGTGTGTGTGTGTGTGTGTGTGTGTGTGTGTGTGTGTGTGTGTGTGTGTGTGTGTGTGTGTGTGGCGCGCGCGCGCGCGGCGCGCGCGCCCGCGAGTTTGTGTGTGTGTGTGTGTGTGTGTGTGTGTGTGTGTGTGTGTGTGTGTGTGTGTTTATGTCTGATTATCTTTCATCTGTCTGTGTGTCCACCTGAATCTCTCTCTCTCTCTCTCTCTCTCTCTCTCTCTCTCTCTCTCTCTCACTCTCTCTCTCTCTCTCTCTCTCTCTCTCTCTCTCTCTCTCTCTCTCTCTCTCTCTCTCTCTCTCTCTCTGACCTTTCCCCTTTCTTTCTCTCCCACCCCCGCTCTCTGTACTTCCCTCTTTTGCGTACTTTCTGTCTCGTCCACCCACTGTCACTCTGTTGTACCTTTTCATTTCAATGATAACATGCTGACGCAAACTACATCTGTTCGAAAAGGCCTTTTCCGGCTTGTGACTGGACATTAATATGGTTGATTCTATGCAGGATCTCTCTCTCTCTCTCTCTCTCTCTCTCTCTCTCTCTCTCTCTCTCTTCTCTCTCTCTCTCTCTCTCTCTTCCTCGGGTGTGGTGTGTGTGTGTGGTGTGTGTGTGTGTGTGTGTGTGTGTGTGTGTGTGTGTTTTTGTTCCTTCCGTCATTATTACCTGTTTGAATAATCTGCTTGTTATTGTTTACAGCGTTGTACCGTCTGTCTGTCCGTCTGTCTGTCTGTCTGTCTGTCTGTCTGTCTCTCTCTCTCTCTCTCTCTCTCTCTCTCTCTCTCTCCCCGCTCTCTCTCTCTCTCTGACCCCTTCCCCCCCCTCCTGCGCTCTTTGCACATCCCACTTTTTCGTTCTTTCCCTCTTGTTCATCCGCGGTCACACTATTTTTCCTTTTAAATTCAATCGTAACGTACTGACACAAAAATACATCGTTCGAAAATGTCTTTGCCGGCTTCAGAAGCAGCATTCAAATGATTAATCATCCAAGTTCTCTCTCTCTCTCTCTCTCTCTCTCTCTCTCTCTCTCCTCTCTCTCTCTCTCTCTCTCTCTCTCTCTCTCTCTCTCTCTCTCTCTCTCTCTCAAACGAAGCTCAGTTTTGATGTTGCTACTGGCCACGATCATGTCGTTGGCAGTAAGAAAGCTACCCCAGACATTATGAAAGTGTTAAGAAAACTCGGTTGCTTTCCGCCAAAGCTGTTACTTTAGGGTTCTCGATGATTGGGCTGTTCCTTCTTCTGTTTTTCAGGGCTGGAACTATGGGGTTCAAGCCACGAGAATCTATTGAAAAAGTTCATTTGCAGACCTGTAAACTATTGCTGAACGTCCCTCAATATACCCCTAATAATATGGTATATGGAGAATTAGGTATATTTCTGTTATATGTCACTTCAGCAACGAGATGTGTTCAGTTCTGGTTTCGGCTACGCAGGCAACCACTGACAAGGTACTCCAGAAAAGCCTATGATATGCTTTTTGATTTACAAAATAGAAACAAAAAAATGCAAAACTGGGCACCTTTGTTAAAACTCTGCTTTCTGCAAACGGTTTTGGGCGTGTCTGGATGTTAAGAGAGGTAGGCGAAGAGAAACACTTTATACAGACATTCAAAAAACGCCTACAAAATTGCTTTGGCCAACGCTAGTATTCTCAGGTATCAGACAGCGATCGGTTTGAAATATATAATTCATTTAAAAGCATCTTTGAACATGAAAGCTATTCTGAACTCATTCATAACAGGCTGTTCAAAACTGCCCTTGTGCGTTTAAGAACGGCCGTTTCGAGCATAAACAGCCATGTTTTTTTCGTTTTTCGTCTATAGATCAATCTGGTTTTCCCCTGTGCTATGTGGAAGATGAAGATGAATTCCATATACTTTAAGAATGCAAACACTGTAGTGATCTTAGAGAGCTAAGTGCTATATTCACAGCGCAGGAACCTACTTTACAAAACGTGCACAATGTATCAGGATTTTGAGTAGCAGCCTTAATACTCAGCTGAATGTGTCTCTAATTCCTCCTTTTGGCTTTGAAACGCAGAGCAAGATATGCTTTATGACCACTTTTTGCTGCGATTAATATGGAATTTCGGGTAACGTGTGAATGTCACGTCTGTTTGTCTGGTCTGTACTTTAACAGAGCATAGGCTTGCAGGTCCCTTCACTATACACTGGGGAAACACTCTGTCAAAAGTGTAACGGGCCACAGGTCTATTTGCAATGGACCATTTGTCCCTCTCTCTCTCTCTCTCTCTCTCTCTCTCTCTCTCTCTCTCTCTCTCTCTGCCTTTCCCGCCCCCCTTCCCCTTACATTTTTTGCCTCTCGATCACTATCGTACTTCCTTTTATTCAAATTTCAGTAATAACATAACATATTGATGCAAAAACATTTCTGTTGAAATATCTATCTTTACACCAAACTGTGAAGGCGCATTAAAATCCGTTTAATTAATGCTCGCTCTCTGTCTGACTGTCTGACTGTCTGTCTGTCTGTCTGTCCTGTCTGTCTGTCTGCCTCTGTCTCTCTCTGTCTCCCCCCCCCCCCCCCCCGGGTGGATAGATAGATAGATAGATAGATAGATAGATAGATAGATAGATAGATAGATAGATAGATAGATAGATAGATTACGTCACT
>CM065734.1:40774488-40776988 GCA_033310375.1 Conus canariensis | reverse complement strand
TATATGTCACCGTGTTTATATGTCCCCGCATCTGTATGTCCCCGTATTTATATGTCTCAGTGTCTGTATGTCACCATGTTTATATGTCTAAGAGTCTATATGTCACCGTGTTTACATGTCGCTGCATCTGTATGTCCCCGTGTTTATATGTCCTAGTGTCTACATGTCACCGTGTTTATATACCTTAGTGTCTAAATGTCACCGTGTTCAGATCTCTGAGTGTCCATATGTCATTGTGTTTATGTGTCTTCGTGTATGTCACCGTGCGTATATGCCCCCGTCGCTTAGTGTCACAACGTAGATGTGTCTAACCTTCACCCTAAACCGAACTCTCACAAAACTCTTAACTTTAGCTTGACCAAACTCTAAGCCTAGCACATACGCTGTGACATGCAGACATGGTGACATATAGAACTCTTCTCTCTCTCTCTCTCCTCTTTCTCTCTCTCTCTCTCTCTCTGAAATGTAATAATGAGACACAGTGACATAGAGACGGACAGTGATGCACAGACGCGGTGATGCAAAGACACAGTAACAGAAAGAGTTGTCCCCCTTTCCACCAATCGGAAAGAAGATCGCGGAAGTCGGCACGTCACGCATCTCAACGGGATGCATATTGAATTAATGTTTATAGATAAAAGAGATGGAGACGAGAAACAAAGCCAAAGTTTAAAACAGTCTACTTTCTAATCCAGCTTTTTTTTCAGTTTTTGAAAATCCACTTCACCGATGAGAAAACAATATGAAGGGTGACATTAATGGCTGAGGGTCAAAAAAAAATTTCTTTTGTTTCTTTGTTTCGTTTTCAAAATATGCTTATCCATTCCTTTACCCATGCACCAAAAAAAAAACAAAAGCAAAAAAAAAAAAAAAAAAAAAAAGGAAAAAAAAGTTAATATCTCTAATTGGTAGCGAGGGACGGCGGTATTTGTTTATTTTATTTTATTTTTTATCCGTGAGTGCTTTTCGTCCAAGAGGGGACAACTCAGTCAATATCAGTACTGTCTCAGTGATGGTCCTTCGTAATGGTGCGTGTCGCTGCTTAGTCAGACCAAAAATGGCGAATGTGTCGTCATCCTCACTGCCCAATCTGTGTAGGTCATCAAGGTCGGGAGCCAGGATGGACGGACGTTCAGGAGGTCACAGCTCCCAGGGTCAAAATGCTGACAGCTCCACCTAACGGTCAGGGGGCGTAACTCTTTTCTGATGCTACAAGAGTGACTGGACAATAAACAGAACATAACTTTTTTTTTCTTTTTTGGGGGGGGCTCTGAGTAGATTTTTTTTTTTTTTTTTCAGACCCGCTTTTCATATCTGAAGAGACAAAAATAAAAAGCTGAACATTGTCAGAAAATGTTCTCTTTTTTTTTTCTTTTTATTCGAAGTATTACATTATAGTTTTTTACCGGTCTGTCCGGCAAAAGCACCTGCACATCAATGATGGCAATTTGTTTTAGTGGGTTTTTTTTTTTCTTCTTCTTCTTTTTCTTTTTGTTTTTGTTTGTTTATTTGTTAACTGATCGTCATCTGCCTCCACCACCACCACCCCCCCCCCCCCCCCCCCCAAAAAAAAAAAACAAAAAAAACAACACCTACACAGTCTGTGGCGTCCCTTCTGATTGGCCAGCACCTTCCAAAGACAATCTGTGCGGCTCCTTCTGATTGGCCAACGCCTTCTGACTGAGCCAGTCACTCGTCACGATACATTATCATATCGATGA
Organism: Conus canariensis; assembly: GCA_033310375.1. Lineage (NCBI taxonomy): Eukaryota > Metazoa > Mollusca > Gastropoda > Neogastropoda > Conidae > Conus > Conus canariensis. The sequence goes on along the minus strand of CM065734.1, from coordinate 40,775,267 downwards.
CATAAACAGCGACTTAAAATGACAGTTTTGCGACGTGGCATCTCGGCAGCTGAAGTCTGAAAATATTCCTCCTGTCTGGAAGTCATGTCGCAGCGTTCTGCACGTGACATGCCCGGCACAGGCGATCGCATGCCCCAGTCAGTGGGACATCCCTTATTGTCCTGCCATGGCCACACACCTCTAAATACAACATTCATCTCGTTTGTATGGAAGACGCAAGTGTATGTTAGTGGATGAAGAAAAAATAAATAAATAAAAAATAACCGGAACTACACACTAAACTGTTTAACTACCTTCTTGGATTTTCATCTGTGTCTCTGTATAAACATCTATACACATATCCGGTGACGTGATTGGCCGAAATCTGTCAGCTTCCTCGTGATTGGTCGGAGCAGCTGTCGGTATTTACCTCTTGCTCTCCCTGTCTTCAAACTGCCCACAGCTAGCTGGGTGGTGGAAGAGTTGTCACCAGTCCAGAGGCTTATGTTAGCCATCCAGAACCTCTTCCATCTTGCCTGTGGAATCTCCGACACATACTTCAGCGATGAAGATTGGAAGCAGCGACGAAGAGACTGCACTGGATGTAGACTTTTTTTCATTTTTTTTTCTTTTCTTATTCTTTTTTGTTTTTGTTTTTTGTTTCTTTGTTTTATTGTTTTGTTTTGTTTTGTTTTTTGTCTGTCTGTCCGTCCTCTTTCTTTCAGTTTCTCTGTCTGCCAGTGTATCAGTGTACCTACCGGTCCCCCACCCACCCCCCCAACTCCCCCCCCCCCTTCCCC
>CM065734.1:40764488-40769488 GCA_033310375.1 Conus canariensis | reverse complement strand
AGAGAGAGACAGAAAGACAGAGAGAGAGAGAGAGAGAGAGTGAGAGAGAGAGAGAAACGCGACACGCGTGGACACAAACAGACACATACACACGCGCGCGCGCTGGCACACACACACACACACACACACACACACACACACACACACACCAAACGCGCGCGCGCGCATACGCGCACATAATCATATACACGGACACAGCAATTGAACGCAACTAACGGTGAAACAACAACATATTGGTCTTTTTCAGAAGGCCCCAAACAAACAAACATGCATACAAACAAAGAACAAACATGATGAATTACGGGGAAGTGAGGTGTAAGGGACATGGACGTGAGGTGTGTTGGTGTTGATGGCAGTGGTGGAAGGAAAGCAAGTCCTCCTTTACAATGAACAAGATGCAAAGCATATAAACTACTCCCAGTTTAGATCTATCTTGAATACGCGTGTAAAAAAAAAAAAAAAAAGCGTCACAATCAACCTTACGTCATAATAAAAGAAGCCGTCACAATCAAACATGCGTCATAATGTATTTCGTCACTGAGATAAGAAATCGGCGAAGTACTTTCAGAGATATTCCATAAAGAAGAAAAACCGTTTGGGGCCGTTATAGCCGTTAGTAACGGCTATTCTGGTAAAAATAAAACATCGGGCATCACCCGTGACCCATAATGAACATACCTACCAATTTTCAGACAGATCGGCCCAGAAGTTTTGTCTGGAGCGAGTGGAACACATTTTGACCACGGACAGACACACAGACTGACAGAAATCATTTCCTCGTTCCAGTTGTAAAGTACACCCTGTTCTATAAGAACTGGGCGTACAAAAAGACGGCAAGGAATGCACAGTGGGCACTCCACTGAATAGAAACGCCACCTGTAATTCTGTGCTATTCTCACTGCCACCAGACACTGAGAAAACCGTAGGTGTTCTTCCAGATTCTCAGATTTCCTTGGGTGGACCGCCACAAGCACGACTCGGCTGAGACCACCTGCTGATGACTTTTAAATAAACAGTTAAGAGAGGCAAGTCGACACCAGACAAAGGGTTCGGCTCGCGAGACGGGAATTCGATGGTTCCATGATGTTGCCAGTCAAGGATTCAACATTTATAGTCAAATGCCTTATTTTTCATCTTTCTAGTCCACCTGCCCACCCCCTCCTCCCACTCTGTCCTTCCTCCCATACCAGTCCTCTGTCATCCTGTGCTGTCATTTTCAGAGAAAATGGTGGCTTGTTTTCCCTCACGTGTTTTTTTTTTGTTTTTTTTTTCCCGTGCTATTACTAATCATTTATCTGCCTTTTTGTTTTATTTGTTTTCTTGTCATGCACGAATTCTGACCAGTCGGGACTCTTTACTATAAGTGTTTGTTGCGTTTAATGGGCATACCCTGTCATCTAACATTTATTGTTTTGTTTTGTATTGTATTGTTTGTTTTTTTAAAGGGAAGATATTATTTCTGCAGTTAAAACAAACAGATTACAGGACAAAAACACTAGAACAAAAACACTAGGACAAAATTACAGGACAAAAACACTAGGACAAAATTACAGGACAAAAACAATAGGACAAAATCACAGGACAAAATCGGTTTATCTGTTTTGTCTGCAGAAATAATGTCTTTCCTCGTTAAAAATTTGCTCCGATTTCCGCCTTCGGTCGCCTCGCTTTAAAACGAACATTCATTGTCATATTTTAACTCCTGCATGACAATCTTTGTTATATTTATAATATTGCTTCTATAAATGTCTTTAAGAGGAAATTTTTAGGGATAATTTCACGGGACAACCCCAGGAAGACATGTTAGGGAGAACTTTACAGCAAAAGGTCTTTAGAGAAAATACGTTCCCAATCTCGCATGCTCAAACTCCAAGAGACAGACCAGTCGACAGACAGAGGAGATTATTAGAGGACTTCTGTGGGCGATAGAATGGTCGTGCTTTTGAGCAGTTTCTATGGAAGCAACATTCACAACTAAGCTAGAACCAAATTCATTCTGACATTGAAGACTTTGGTACTTCGGAAGGGTGCTTGGTACTATGTTGCAGCCGGTTTTTATTTTTCCCAGCTAGTCATGCAGCCAAAGAATTAGAGGTACGAGGATAAGTATCCCATCACGCCGTCCCTCTATTCGCTCTTGTTGGAGTCTCATTAGTTTGCACTTCCGACAACACCGTCACCGCGCGTCCGAGAGAACTGACTGATTATTCAATTGGCAGGCTGCCCTGTCATGTAATCATCTTGTATGCCTGTTTATCGTTGTCTGTTGGACTCATTGCCTGTGCGTGTTCTTTTTTTCTTAATTATTATTATTATTATTATATTATTATTATTATTATTATTGGTTTCTTTTTACTTCTTCTTTTTTACATACACAAATTCATACTTACAAAGTGCATCACATTTTCATAAGCGTGATATTCAAAGTACATGGTCATACAACTTAAATCTTTTTTTTACATACACAAATATATACTTACAAGACGCATTACACCTCCATATGAGTAATATTGATGGTACATGATCAGGTTAGTGCAATTAGAGAGAGCAATATATATATATATATATATATATATATATATATATATATATATATATATATGAAAGAATAATCAAAACGAAATATACTAACAAACATTAAACTGAACACACACACACACACACACACACACACACACACGCGCGCGCGCGCGCGCGCGCGCGCGCGCGCATATGCACGCACGCATGCACGCACACACACACTCATGCTCACGTAATCTTTGCTAGCTCGCGAACCATCACCATGTGTGCGCTTCAAACGCTATCAGCGGCAAACAGACCGCCCTCCCCTAAACGACAAGAACACAAAGAGTCAATCAGAAGTCAATCAGATCAAGAATACAAAGAGTCAATCAGATCAACCGGAAGTGGTAAATGCCTTCAGTGTGTGCCATGAAACTCGAGCCAGCGATAGACGAAGATGATCTGTGGCGAGCGACATAACGCAGCCTGGTGTTATCTCTGTCGTGCACTGGGTTATAAACAACAGTAAAAAAAAAAAAAAAAAAAAAAAAAAAAAAAACACCCATGACGTGGCCGTAAAAGAGAAAAAAAACAAGTCTACGAGCCTAAACAACCTCTCGGCAGGTACATGCGCTATAACCTACATTCAACCTAACTAAAAAGTAAACCAGGAAATGAATAAATACTCAAGTAAACAAACAAACAAACATTAACAACAAATTTTTGAATTTTTGTGCCGTTGTTAAATATTCAGTAGATTTTTCTCCATGTGTTTTTATCTATTTATGTGTTTATTCATTTATTCATTTATTTGTTCATCTATTCACTTATGTATTTATTCAGTTGTTTGTTTATTCATATATTTTGCAATTCACTAACAGATGAAACTGTGTGCTTAAACAAACAGGAGTCTTCACTCGTTAATTCAGGCTGGGAGATGTTTAGTTTGAGTTAGGAGTCAACACAGGAGCCCCGACTATTCTAGTACAATGCAAAAGCGATCTGGACAATACAAATGTTACATTTATTCTAGTTCATATACCATTTATTCCCATAACTCCTACGTGTTATTCGGCCAGATTCTAATTGCTAAATGCTGGTTCATGTGCCATTTATTCTGATAACATCTCAGTATCATTCGGCCATATCCCAATTGACTGAGTTTCCTATCTAAACCTGGGTGTCGTTGTTTCTGAAGTACGGGTTTTAACGTGCTGTTAGGCCTTGGTCGGGCTTTCGTCGTCGCTCGACTGTAAACTTCTTCTTCTTCTTCTTCTTCTTCTTCTTCTTCTTCTTCTTCTTCTTCTTCTTCTTCTTCTTCTTCTAATCTTCTCTCCTCCTCCTCCTCCTCCTCCTCCTCCTCCTCCTTCTTCTCTTCTTCTTCTTCTTCTTCTTCTTCTTCTTCTTCTTCTTCTTCTTCTTCTTCTTCTTCGCTTTGTTCCTCTTGTTCTTGTTCTTGTTCTTGTTCTTGTTCTTGTTCTTCTTCTTCTTCTTCTTCTTCTTCTTCTTCTCTCTCCTTCTTCGCTTTGTTCCTCTTGTTCTTCTTCTTCTTCTTCTTCTTCTTCTTCTTCTTCTCTTGTTCTTGTTCTTGTTCTTGTACTTCTTCTTCTTCTTCTTCTTCTTCTTCTTCTTCTTCTTCTTCTTCTTCTTCTTCTCTTCTCCTCCTCCTTCTTCTTCTTCTCTTCTTCTTCTTCTTCTTCTTCTTCTTCTTCTTCTTCGCATTGTTCCTCTTGTTCTTGTTCTTGTTCTTGTTCTTGTTCTTCTTCTTCTTCTTCTTCTTCTTCTTCTTCTCCTCCTCCTCCTCCTCCTCCTCCTCCTCCTTCCTTCTTCTTCTTCTTTTCTTCTTCTTCTTCTTCTTCTTCTTCTTCGCTTTGTTCCTCTTGTTCTTGTTCTTGTTCTTGTTCTTCTTCTTCTCCTCCTCCTCCTCCTCCTCCTCCTCCTCCTCTCTTCTTCTTCTTTCTTCTTCTTCTTCTTCTTCTTTCTTCTTCTTCTTCTTCTCCTGCTCCTCCTGCTCCTCCTCGTCTTCTTCTTCTTCTGTTCTTTCTTCTTTCTCTTCCTCCTCCTCCTCCTGCTTGTCTGCTTGTCTTCGCCTTCGTCCTCGTCTGATCGTCGTCGTCTTCTTCTCGTTCTCATCACACACACACACACACACACACACACACACACACACACACACACACACACACACACACACACACACACACACACACACACACACTACACCACACCAAACAACACCTCACCGCACTAGATCACATCTTACCACACCAGAGAGAGAGAGAGGAGACAGACAGACAGACAGACACAGTCAAACAGACAGACAGACAGACAAATAGACAGACATAGTAGTGACATAAGAGAAAATAGGAGGAATGACAGCTAATTTTCATGATAATGACGTCAATGTTAACAGATCGTGTGGTCGAGCAATTTTTTTTGTCCGCGGCTTTCAAAAAGTGCAAGACCATTGTGAGAATAATAACCTTTGTCATCGCATG
>CM065734.1:40726988-40731988 GCA_033310375.1 Conus canariensis | reverse complement strand
GAAGAAGAAGAAAACAACAACAACAACAACAACAACAACAACAACAACAACAACAACAACAACAAAAAGAGGCAGAAGAAGATGATGATGACAATGATGAAGATGACGACGACAACAACGCAACAACGACGATGACAACGACAATGACAATAATAGTGCCAACTGTAAGAATAATCATCGTCGTCGTTGTCATCGTCATCATCATCATCATCATCATTTGAAGAAGAAGAAGAAGAAGAAGAAGAAGAAGAAGAAGAAGAAGAAGAAGAACAACAACAACAACAACAACAACAACAACAACAACAACGATAATCATATTAATTATAATGATATATTTAAATGACTGGGTTTAACATAAACGATTTCATTTGGAACATTCCAACCAGAGTCATTTCACAACGCGGGAACAGTTTGACGTTTGCACAGAGCGGGTTTTGCGTGACTTCAATCTTACACTCACACTCTACACTTTAAACTGACATGGTCGTTGCGATGAGCTACGTTATTAAAGAATATGGTTTGACCTGGTGGGAAAACCAGAATGATTAGATGCATACATATATAATGCTTACATAGTACATCATCATCATCGCCTATTACCCCTCCTGGGTACAGGCCGCCAACCAAGGATCTCCAGGCATCTCTGTCCTGGGCTCTTTTCTCCAGCTGGTTCCAAGTCATCCCCATGTTCCTGATGTCTGCTTCCAGGTCCCTGCGCCAGGTGTTCTTTGGCCGACCTCTTTTTCGTTTTCCTTGGGGGTTCCATGTTAGGGCTTGTCTGGTGATGTTGCTTGCAGGCTTCCGCAGCGTATGTCCAATCCAGCCCCAACGTCGTTTCTTGATTTCTTGTTCTGCGGGCAGCTGGTTTGTTCTCTCCCAGAGCTCGTTGTTGTTGATTTTGTCTGGCCATCGATGCGGAGAATCTTGCGCAGGCAGTTGCTGATGAACACCTGTACATAGTACAAACATACATACAAACAGACAGACATGCATATACATTCATACATGCACGTATGCATGCACACATACATACATCCAGGCAGACAGATAGACAGACAGACGGAGAGACGGAAAGACAGACAGACAGACCGATATGCAGGCATACAGGCAGCAAGACAGACAGGCAGACATACGCACATACACACAGACTCTCATACATAGATACATACATACGTACGTATATACGTACGTACGTACGTACGTACATATATACATACATTCATTCATTCATACATATATACATACATGCGTGCATGCATACATACAAACATGCATACATACATACATATACATAGGCATATATATATATATAGAAGAGAGAGAGAGAGAGAGAGAGAGAGAGAGAGAGAGAGAGAGAGAGAGAGAGAGAGAGAGAGAGAGAGACTCGTAGATAGATACATACATAGGACTAAATAATTAGACAGCCAGACTGAGCGACAGAAAAAAAGACCTGGTTACAAACGAACATTTGGACGGCCGTGACGGATAAACTGGAACATAATTCCTAAGACGAACACTTCTCCGTGTGTTGTTGCTCCGGCACCGACCACTCTAACATCAACCTTAAAGACGATCGCAAAGAGACGATCTTCAGCAATCTGCAAGGGAGGTTGCAAGGGAGGTTATCTGCGTTAGAGCTGGCGTTCAGCGAGAGATTGATCTGGCCTTTTTCATGGGACAGATGTCGGTGGTGGGCACGGCCAAAGCCATTGTTGCCTCATCAGTACAGCTTTAAAAGTTCCATCAGAGGGAGAAAATGTCACCACATGAGGTGAAACGGTGCCTGCGTCTGTACTTACTTACTTACTTACTCCGCCATCACACTCGGTTCTGGGCTGCTCGCTGAATGCCTGTCCAGTTGATCCCTGCCTCTTCATCTCTGCCTCAGTATCTCGCCTCCAGCTGCTGCGAGGTCGTCCTCTCTTCCTTTTCCCCTGCGGGTTCCAGGTCAGTGCTTGGCGTATGGTGTTGGATGCTGGCTTCCTGAGAGTGTGTCCAATCCAGGCCCACTTCCTCCGCAGAATCTGCTTGGCCACTGGTTCCTGTCCTGATTGCTTCCGTAGGTCTTCATTGTTGATCTTCTCTGGCCATCATATTTTGAAGATGCGCCTCAGACCGGCGTTGATGAAGGTCTGATTTTTTTTTTTTCTTTTTTTTTCTTATTGATGTATTTCCTTGGTCATTCTCCAAGTCTCGCAGCCATAGAGCAGAACCGACTTCACGTTTGAGTTGAAGATACGTAATTTTGTTGTCCTACTGATCTCTCCTGAGGCCCAGATGTTCTTTAGCATGATGAATGTTGCTCGCGCCTTGCCCATCCTGGCCATGATGTCTCGGTCGGTGCCCCCCTGCTTGTCGACTACGCTTCCCAAGTAGACAAAGGAATCTACTTCCCTGGTGGGCTCGCCTCCGACTGTGACTGGGCTGCTGCCTGTGGTGTTGATCTTCTATATTGCTCACAGATGATTATCCCCGATCATTTATCCCAGCCTGCGCTTCGGGTAAGATATTTGACTCTGTCGAATCTAGATCGATTTGCTTAATTAACCTGTAAACTGAGGCAAAGTCAAGCTATTTGCTAATGGAAAGACAGCCCTTATCTTCTCTGATTTTTATACAGAACAGGTCTAGTGTGAGACATTTACGTACACACAGCATGCACATTGTGACAAATCTTGACAACGAAAGCCCCCCGATGGATGATAGTACGATACGCAGCAGAGCAGCAACAGAAAAACCAACCTAGGTATATTAATTTGTTTTGCCTAGATATAAGTAGGCACAAACACCGTTTTTGGTTGGTGTTTTTTTTTTTTTTTTTTTGGTTTTTTTTTTCTGAATGACTATTCATTCTTTTCTGCCCATAGGATTTTCAATGAGATTTACAAACTGGGAAAGTTTGGAGCCAACTAGGAGAGAGAGAGAGAGAGAGAGAGAGAGAGAGAGAGAGAGAGAGAGAGAGAGAGAGAGCGGAGTTTTTTTTAATATGACTCTCTCTCTCTCTCTCTCTCTCTCTCTCTCTCTCTCTCTCACACACACACACACACACACACACACACACACGCGCGCGCGCGCGCGCGCGTATACATACGTGAGCGCACTCACAAGGACTCTCTCCCTCTCTCGGTCGGTAACACTTTCTGTCACACATTCTTCCCCACCCCACCCCACCCCACCCCACCCTCTCTCTCTCTCTCTCTCTCTCTCACACACACACACACACACACACACACACACACACACACACACACACACACACACACACACACACACACATACAAACGCACGCGAGTGCGCTCATATGCACAGATCCACACACGAACATATATTCACACATGTGCACGTGCGCGCGCAACACACACACACGCGCGCGCGCGCGCGCGCGAGCGTGCACGCACGCACGCACGCTAGCACGCGCGCGCGCACGCACACGCACACACACACACACACACACACACACACAACACACACACTCACACGCACACACACACACACACACACGCACGCACGCACGCACGCACGCACACACACATACACACACACATACACACACACACACGCACAGGCACGCACACACACACACATACATACATACATACATACACACACGCGCGCGCGCGCGCGCGCGTTTCGATCGACACTACAGAAGAGTAAGCCTGGTATGCCCTGACATGACAGCTAAATTATTTTAACGGCACCTGCCTGCCGCCCCTGGTAACACACGGCTATTTTGGGAAGTTTGCGGTAAATCGCTGACTCAAAAGCTTTCTTCTACTGAATACCAACTGCCACTTGACCACACGCCTATATTTGAAACAGAGATTTGAGGAGAGGGGAGGGCGGGAGGGCGGGGTAGTGGGACGAGGGAAGGGTAGTGGGAGGATGTGTGTGAGGGGGGGGGGGGGGGGGTGACGGCGAAGGGGTGCCTATTTAAGCGATTGACGCCGTCTGAAACACAGCAATACTGCAACCAGCTTACCATTCGTCCAATAATCATTTGTCCACAAAACCGATCCTGTCACATTGATGGAGCGACACAATCTTCATACATAGGAAACCTCTCCCCGCCCCCGCGCCCTCCCCCCCCCCCTTCTCCTCTCCTTCCACCTTCCTCCATTCCCTCCTGTCCCCCTCCCCATTTGTCCTCACTCCCCTTCCCTCCCTCTCCTTCCCCCAGAAAGCTGGCGTGGCACTGTTTCTTTCCCAAAGGGATTGTAATGATGACTTCACTCACCGTCTGTGACAACACGAATAGTCCCCGACATACCTTCCACTTCTCTTCCCCCCAACCCCCCCCCCCCCCCCCCGCCCCCCAACAACACCACACCCTTCTTCCCCTACCCCATTTTTTTTTTTTTTTTTTTACTCCTAGTTCTTATAGAACAGGGAGTACTTTACAATCGGAACGAAGAAATGCTGTCTGTGTGTCTGTCTGTGTGTCTGTCTGTCCGTGGTCAAAATGTGTTCCACTCGCTCCACACAAAACTTCTGGGCCGATCTTTCTGAAAACTTCTAGGTATGTTCATCATGGGTCACAGATGATGCCCGATGTTTTACTTTACCAGAATAGCCCTTACTAACGGCTATAACGGCCCCAAACGGATTTTCTTCGTTGTGGAATATCTCAGCTGATCTTTTGGAGGGGATAACGTTCAGTAACGAGGACGCGTTAGAAAATTACGTTTTGAGTGACGTCAAATACATTATGACGCATGTTTGATTGTTACGTTTTTCAGCTTCTTCCATTCCAGCTCTGAGAACACACACACACACACACACACACACACACACACCGCACACACACCGCATACCCGCACACACACCGCACACGCACACACATACCCGCACACGCGCACGCACACGCACACACACACACACACACACACACACACACAACACACACACACAGCACACACACTGCACACACACACACACACACCACACACACATACCACACACAGACATACCCGCACACACACATACCCGCACACACACATACC
>CM065734.1:40709488-40714488 GCA_033310375.1 Conus canariensis | reverse complement strand
CAGAGGCGGCTGAAGATATGACCCTCTTTGAGGAAGTAATACACAAGGGAGATAACGTTTCGTGTTTGTTTTGTTTTTGTTTTTGCTTTTTCAGTTCCAGTCAGTCGATCCGTTGTTGGGCGTGATAATATATAATTTTGTCCCCTAAAAGCCGTGCAAGATTATACATGATGTTACCACGTAAAAACCACGCGTGTGTGTGTGTGTGTCTGTGTGTGTGCGCGCGCGTGTGTGTGTATGCTATTATCACGTAAAAGCCCGTCAAGCAATATAAATCAAACTTGGTGGGAAAATAGATAATGAAGTCAAGGCTGTACCGGCCATGGGCTATTGGTGGGAAATAGAACGCCAATTAAATATGAACCCATGTAATTAAGCTGCGAATCCGGACTAAATGGTGGATCCAGGATCGGTTTACATTATTGTTAAGCTGATTACAACTTTTCCACTGAACATGAGCACTGTGACGTAACTGTTACCGAATGGATGGCTATTTACGCGGTAAAAATTGTGGAATATTAGAATATTCTGTTGATGGAAACGTTGACATTCATATTTTGCCTGTCATGTTGCAAAAAGGTACATGCTAAACAACTCAAATCATTCTGTGCTATTACTTCCCCTGGCGTGATGTTGTTTTCACTCATTAACTGATTTATAGGATGAACCCTAATTCCTTCGACCCTGGCAGAGATCCTCGTCTTCTCGAGAGTTCTTGTAGTTTATTATTATGTCTGACGTCGTAATGGGTTCAGAAACACGTGAGAGGAAAAAAACACCGATGATTGCGGCCCTTTACATCAACAATTATTTCAAAAGTAAAGACGGAAAATGACACGGGCTGCACTGTTATTAAAAACAACGCGAAATACGAATAAATTCACTGAGCAAGATGTCAAGTAACACAGATTGGGGGGGGGGGGGGGGGGGGGGGGGGGGGGGAGAAAGAAAGAAAGAAAAACTTTTTTTGACAATATTTTTTTTCTCACACAACACACACACACACCCACACACACACACACACACACACACACACCCTGCTCCCTGGATAACAGTTCATTTATAATTCGCTTTCTTAAAACTTAAAAGTCTTTTCCCCATATTTCGCAGGGGGGAGGGGGAGAACTGAAGCTGCTACGGTTAAAAAATAGTGGTAACGTTTCGAGCAATGGACCCTTCTTTCCTGGACAATTTCAAGCAAAATTAAAGAGACAGAAAGATGGAAAAGAGGGGGGAGAGTGGTGGGTGATCAAATAAAAACAAACAAAACAACAACACACACACACACACACACACACACACACACACATAACGAACAAGTAGGGTAAACTTACTCCCATGATGAAAAAAAAAAATATACGCCATAACTCCAAAACGAATGCTGCTTACACCCGAATCGCCTACAGAAATGACAACAACAAAAACACACAGAGAGACCCCCCCCCCCCCCCCCCCCCCCCCCCCCATCTCCCACTCCAACATGGGAGTTACCCTCCTTGTTCGTAATTCCCTGTTTACTGTTTTCTGCCTTCTTTTAAAATTCCCTTTCACACACACACACACGCAACGCACGCACGCGCGCGCCGCGCGCCGCACACACACACACACGGGATGAAAAAAAGTTAAATGAAAAGGGAAACAAAATTCATGTAAGATGGAACTTTTTCTCTTTTCGTGTTAGCATTGATGATGGGTTTTTTGTGTTTTTTTTAACTATTACATGGTTGTGCACACGTTCTCCTTTACTTTTTTAATCTTTCGTGCCTGTAGCTCAAATACTTGGGTGCCATTATTTCCTATATAAAAGTAATGTTTGTTGTTTTTCTTCTGGTAAATCATGCTGTCTCATTTAGAAAAAGGTCATAATGTGTCAATGTTATTTATAGTACTTTCCTCGTTTCTTTGTTCAAATTCTGTAAATCTTGAAAACGGTTGATTTATTTGTGTACACCAATATTATTCTTTATTTTTACTTTATCACGCGCGAAACTGAAATGTATTTTTGGCTTCTGTTCTTTCCTTCTAATAATCAACAAAAACAATGCTCGAGAAATACTGTCCCATAGGACAGATTTGGGGGCAGTCGTTTTGTTTTCAATGGCCTGGGATGTGATCTATCTGTCCGCATTGTTCCTATGGGTGGCATAGTGTTTAATGACGAGGGGAACCTCTTGTCTGCAGTCGTCAAAGGGTTAACAACATGAGGACAAGTGTTTTTAACAGGCGATACAAAATGTGGCATATGTGGTGTGTGTGTGTGTGGGGTGTGGTTGTGTTTTGGGCGTGTGCGTGTGTGTGTTGTGTGTGTTGTGTGTGTGTGTGTGTGTGTAAAGACAGACAGACAACAGACAGACAAACAGACAAAATAACAGTCAGACAGACAGACACAGACAGACAAACAGACAGACAGACAGACCGACGGAGACGGAGACAGAGAGACATAGACAGACGACATACAGAGAAGAGAGAGAGAGAGAGAGAGAGAGAGAGAGTGTGTGGTGTTGTGGTGTTGTGTGTGTGTGTGGTGTGTGTGTGTGAGTGTGAGAGAGAGAGTACGTTGTGGCTGCGTGTGTGCGTGCATGTGCGCGTTGTGTATATGTGTGCATGTGTGTGTATGGGGGTGTGTGTGTGTGTGTGTGTGTGTGTGTGTGTGTATGCGCGCGCGTGCGTGCGCGTGCGCGCACATTGTATGTACGTGTATGGTGTGTTGTGTGGGGTGCGTGCGTGATGTGCTTTCGTTGCCTGCGTAAGTGTGTGTGTGGTGTGGTATGTGTGTGTGTATTTGTGTGCGGTGCGTGCGTGTGTGTGTGTGTGTGTGTGTGGGGTGTGTGTGTGTGCGTGTGTGTTTTGTTTTGTGTGTGTGTGTGTGTGTGTGTGTGTGTGTGTGTGTGTGTGTGTATACCGTTGTTTATGTGGGTGTTGTGTGTGTGCGTGCGTGCGTGCGTGCATGCATGCGTCCGTGTGTGTATGTGTGTGTGTGTAGTGTGTCCGTCCATGTGTGGTGTTGTGTGTGTGTTTTAGCATGTGTGTGTGTGTGTGTGCGTGTGTGTGCGTGTATATGTGTGTGTGTGTGTGTGTGGTGTGTGTGGTGTGTGGTGTGTGTACGTGTGTGCGTCCATATGTGTGTGGTGTGTGTGTGTGTGTGTGTGTGTGTGTGTGTGTGTGTGTGCGTCATGTGTGTGTGTGTGTGTGTGTGTGTGTGTGGGTGGTGTGTGTGTGTCTAACGTTACGAACCTCGTCAGCCACTTAAAAAACACCCCTGAGAGAACAACACGAAGCTTTTGAGACAAGCATAACTTCTGTGTAAAAACATCACATTGTCTCCCCCTTTACGCTGACCGCACGAAACACGTGGGTGCACGTGCAATTAAATACAGCGGAAAAAAAAGGATGCTTTTAAGCAAAAAGGGGAAAAATACACGAAGGATAATCAAGGGGAGGGTTGGAGGGAAGGGTGTGTGTGTGTGGGGGGGGGGGGGGGGGGGGGGGGTGGGGGGGGGGGGGGGGGGAAGAGAAAGATTGGTACAAAAAAAAAATCCATGAAGTGTAGTAAAGCGGCTTTCAGCACTACAGCAAGAAGAGCAGAAAGATAATTGTACTGGACATGTGTAAAAGGCAATACGTGTGAACAGAAAGAAGACAATGAGGGGTAAGGAAACAGGGGGGTGGGGGTGGGGGTCGTGGTGGGCGGGAAGTGTACGGGTAAAGCGAGGTTTATAAGGCAGGGACTTCAGAGAGATAGGGACGGATGAGAAACGGGAAGCGGGGGGGTGGGGGTGGCGGGGGGGGGGGTGGCAGAGTTTCCAGAACACTTGGAAAATCTCTTGAATTTGTTTAGAAAAGAGAAAACAAAATGAGAAAGAGCTTGTGTTTCATGCAAAAGACGGGGAAGGAGAGAGGAGGGGGGGGGGGGTAAAAGGGTAATAAAGGGGATCGTGGGCGGGTGGAGAAGGGATGGCGAGAGGGGAAGATGGGAGAAGAAGAGGTGGGGTGGAGTGAGAATGGGGGGGGGGGGGGGGTGGGGAGGCTTAGCAGCAAAGCAACATCTCAAATATTTCCTAAGGGTTTTGGTTTTCCAAAGCTCTCTCCCCCTGTCCCCTGTCTCTCTCTTCCCCTCTGTCCCCTGTGCGTGGGGTGCGTGTGTGGGGGTGTGTGTGGGGGTGTGTGTTTTGGGGTGTGTGTGTGTGTGTGTGTGTGGTGGTGTTATGTTTTGGGGTGTGTGTATGGTGTTTGTATGTTGTGGTGATTATTTGGTGTGGTGTTGTGTGTTGTGGGTGTTTTTTGTGTGTGGTGTGTTTTGTGTGTGTGTGTGGTGTGTGTCCTGTTCCATCGAGAGGAGGGTTATCCAAAAGGGAAGGGATTATCACCTAGGGTCGAATGCAATTATTCATTTATTTTTCAATCTCTATTTCAATTCTTGCTTTTTTCCTGGATTCTTCGTTTTCGTTGTTGAGAGAGAGAGAGAGGAAAGAGAGAGAGGAAAGGGGGAGGAGAGAGGGGAGAAATTTATTTAAGAATTGGCTGTAAGCCCAAATAATACTTTTGTTAAAAAACCTCTCTGGAAGCAAAAAACGAACAAACAAAAAACAAACATACAAAAAAAACCCCCCCCCCCCCCCACACACACAACAAACCCCCCCAACAAAAGCGAAGAAACCAAAAAGAAAGGAAATGAAATAAGACATAAAAACAATGAATTAACAGGCATCCACCCAGGTGCACACTTTGGACAATTTCCCCCTCAGATTGGGCACAGGGCGCACAGACACACACAAACACACACCAACAACACACACACACAGAGAGGAGGAGAGAGAAGAGAGAGGAGAGATAAGAGAGAGAGAGAGAGAAGAAGACAACAATTCTTTATTTTTAAATTTCGGTAAAAGGTTCTTAGTCCAGCCATATTTTTTTCAAAAAAAGACAGACAGACGAAACAGACAGAGAGAGAGGAGAGAGAGAGAGACAAGACATAACGAAGAGGGACAGAGAAAGAGAGA
>CM065734.1:40701281-40706281 GCA_033310375.1 Conus canariensis | reverse complement strand
AGAGAGAGAGAGAGAGAATCTTATTTTAAGAAATTGGCTGGATAAGCACAAATAATACTTTTGTTAAATATACAGCTCTCTGGAAGCAAAAAACGAACAAAACAAAAAACAAACATACAAACAACACCCCCCCCACACACACACACACACACACACACAACAAAAGCGAAGAATCCAGGAAAAGACAAGGAAATGAAATAGAGACATAAATAATCAATGAATAACTAGGCATCCGACCCTAGGTGCACACTTTGGACAATTTTCCCCTCAGATGGACACAGGCGCACAGACACACACACACACACACACACACACACACACAGAGAGAGAGAGAGAGAGAGAGAGAGAGAGAGAGAGAGAGAGAGAGAGAGAATGACAACAATTCTTTATTTTATTGCGGTAAAAGTGTTAGCTTAGTCAGCCATTTTTTTTTCAAAAAGAGAGACAGACAGACAGAAACAGACAGAGAGAGAGAGAGAGAGAGAGAGACAGAGACATAGACAGAGAGAGGGACAGAGGAAGAGAGAGAGAATGATAATGACAATAATTCTTTATTTTATAGCAGTAAAAAGTATTGACTTAGTTGGCCAATTTTTTTTTTTCAAGACAGACAGACAGACAGACAGAAGGAGCAGGCAGCTTTCAACAGACAAAGATGACGACAGACTGGGAGGACAGGTGCACCAAACACTCATCCGGATGTCACGCCGACAAGTCAGAAAAAAAAGCGGTCGTCTGCACGAGGTTGTCCTTTTTCTCCTCCCTCACCACTCCTCTTCCACCCATCCCTACTCCCCCCCCCCCTTCCCCTTCCCCCTTCTTCTTCCCCCTCCCCCCAGCATCTCTCTCTCTCTCTCTCTCTCTCTCTCTCTCTCTCTCTCTCTCTCTCTCTCTCTCTCTCTCTCTCTTCTTGCTGGCATGAAGAAGAAAATGTGGAGAGAAAAAAAAAAACGGAGATACATCATACTTCGTGGCGCCCGGTTTAGACCATTAACTAAGAAAGAAAGAAAGAAAGGATGACAGAATGAATGAATGAAAGAAAGAAAGAAAGAAAGAAAGAAAGAAAAGAAAGAACGACAGAAAGAGAGAACGAAATAAAGAAAGAACGAAAGACAGAAAGAGAGAACGAACGAACGAACGAAAGACAGAAAGAAAGCAAGAAAGCGCCGAAAATCGCAAGTTTTATTTCGTGTGAATATAGTTTATATTTCTTTAAAGGAAAAAAAGAAAGTTATAGATAAATAACTTGCAATAGAAATAAAGTGGAACTTGTGTATTCAGTAGCTCCAGTCGAAGCTGAAATAAACGGTACTCCAGGATCCGTCGTTCTGCAAGACAACACGAATGCCAATCCATGATCCGTTCAGCAAGATGACACAAATATTAATCCATGATCCGTTCAGCATAACACAAAAGCTGCTGCATAATACAAAATGACACAAAAGCTACTCCATCATACAAAATGACACAATAGCTACTCCATCATACAACATGACACAAAAGCTACTCCATGATACAAAATGACACAAAAGCTGCCCCATCATACAAAATGACACAAAAACTGCTCCATAATACAAAATGACACAAAAGCTACTCCATCATACAAAATGACACAAAAGCTGCCCCATCATACAAAATGACACAAAAGCTGCTCCATGATACAAAATAACACAAAAGCTGCCCCATCATACAAAATGACACAAAAGCTGCTCCATCATACAAAATGACACAAAAGCTACTCCATCATACAAAATGACACAAAAGCTACTCCATCATACAAAATGACACAAAAGCTGCTCCATCATACAAAATGACACAAAAGCTACTCCATCATACAAAATGACACAAAAGCTGCTCCATGATACAAAATGATACAAAAGCTACTGCATGATACAAAATGACACCAAAGCTGCTCCATGATACAAGATGACACAAATGGTACTCCATGATACAAGATGACACAAATGGTACTCCATGATACAAGATGATACAAAAGCTACGCCATGATACAAAATGACACAAATGGTACTCCATGATACAAGATGACACAAATGGTACTCCATGATCCGTTCAGTAAATGACACAAATGGTACTCCAGGATCCGTTCAGCGAGATGACATAAATGGTACTCCAGGATCCGTTCAGCAAGATGACATAGATGGTACTCCAGGATCCGTTCAGCGAGATGACATAAATGCTACTCCAGGATCTGTTCAGCAAGATGACATAGATGGTACTCCAGGATCCGTTCAGCGAGATGACATAAATGCTACTCCAGGATCCGTTCAGCAAGATGACATAGAAGGTACTCCAGGATCCGTTCAATAAATGACATAAATGCTACTCCAGGATCCGTTCAGCGAGATGACATAAATGGTACTCCAGGATCCGTTCAGTAAATGACATAAATGCTACTCCAGGATCCGTTCAGCAAGATGACATAAATGGTACTCCAGGATCCGTTCAGTAAATGACATAAATGCTACTCCAGGATCCGTTCAGCGAGATGACATAAATGGTACTCCAGGATCCGTTCAGCAAGATGACATAGATGGTTCTCCGGGATCCGTTCAGCGAGATGACATACATGCTACTCCAGGATCTGTTCAGCTAGATGCCATCAAAGCTACCGAGCCGATTGTAACGAACCACAGTGACAAGATAGAACATTTATCAACAGAATGTTGGTGTCCAAGGATGAATCAACTGAATCCATCTTCAGGTCAAGTCCGACATCAGGTTCAATATTTGAGGTATCACCGTCCGCATTCGGTACATCATCGTCCCACCATTGGAGTCCGTGTGTGTTCTCTCAAGACTGTCATCTTCTGATCCAGTTCACGATGACTTCTTGTAAGGCTCCGTCTTTGTCATTGTTTTGAGGCGATAATATTGTGGATAAAACTGGACTGACCGATTAGTAATAATATCTGACAGTCTTTGCTGACACTGTCGGCCCCGTCTGCAATAAGAGTGACTATCGTGAATACCGAACCAATCCAAATATTGAATTTTGTGTGTATGTTTGGGTAAGAATTTTCCGAATAGACTGGAAATCCTGTGATTTTTTCAAGAGCTAAAAAGGGTATCTCTAATGTTCTCTACGCCATCATCGTTTGTGACTTCAATGAGTAAAAAATCACCACGAAAATATGTAGAAATGTGTCTCTGTCTTTGGAAAGATATAAATATGGGCTTCATGAACTCTTGTGAAAAGTTTTGGTGCTTGGGTCAACCAGTTTAGAAATATCATAGAAATGCAAATAAATAATTATCTTTTCTATGGAAATCTCAAAATAATGTCTTGTCCTTTGTTGACTGGAAATGAACTATAACCAGCTGCAGACCAGTGTTGAGTGTTTCTGTTTTCAAATTCAGAATCACTCTGCACCTGCCGCCTCTCTTCCTCGAAAGTACAGGACAGAGCTTTTCTCTTTTTCAGGCTTGCATGAGAAAATATCTGCCTTTGCTCAAAGCCTTTTTGTTTGTGTATGTTTTTTTTTTCTCTATCATTATTCATGATAGCACTGTCACTTTCATTCCATATTGGTTAGTTTTGAGACAACGATGATTTTTAAAAATAGACTGAGGATTCAAGCAGTGAAATGTCAACAGTTTCCAAGCCTTTGCATATATCTTTAAACTGCCGCCTTCAAAGAACAAAGCGTCATTTTTTTCCATAAATTCCACAAATTCAGGCAAATATGCCAAACATTTACACATCTGCCTGGGGCATGCTCTCTCTAAAAAAAAAAAAAAGGAAAGGAAAAAGATTGCTGTTTTCGCTGTAACTGAATGCCAGCCCTTCATATTCCCAGCAGGTGAGATGTTTGCGTCAAACCGATCTAGTTCTTTGGTTTCCTTCAAAGGGTCACTCAGGTCATTTTCCAATAGTGTGTCTGTGAAAGGCAGCTTTGATGTCGTCGCAGAGTCTGTGCAGGGCTTCGTTGACAAGTGGCTTGATGGCTGCGTGCCTGCGGCCTTCTATCTCTTGAGCCACGTAGCCTGGCATCATGACGGCCCTTGTGCATTGTCTCATCGTTTCCTCTCTGCACGCAAGTTTTTCCAACAGTTCATACAACAATCTTGTAATGGCCACGTCCGGTTTGACAATGCATGACGGCATCTTTGCTGTGTACAGATTTCTTTATGCACTGAAGTAACCATCATAGTTTCACAATATTCTGGGTGATTCTGAGCGCCAAAATGTCCCCCCCCCCCCACCCCAACAACTTGTCCCAAAGTTTAGCACGAAGCCACCCGTTCACTGCTCGAGCAAGGTCGTCAAAGCACTTTTGCTCCCAAACTTGTGTTTTTTCTTGAAGTCTTCTTCAAAGTCTTTGAACAAGATGTCCGGGTCGTCACTCTATGAAGAGAGGCTGAGTTACATTTTATTTTCTCTCAGGCCAGCTCATCGTCTTCAGGAATACTCCATTCATTATCTGATCTCTTTTTTTTCGCTGTCTTTTCTTATGCGTTTTGACAATGGCTTGGATGAATCAATGAAAAAAGCGAGAGAAAAAGACAGACAGACAGACAGAGAATGTTGCTTATAGCCCAGCCGACCGCAAAGGACCCTATCGATGAAACAAGCAGGGATCTTGCTCTTCTTCGTGTATCAAATTCGCTTCGGGTAATTTCCAATGTGGGCCTATTTCTCCATTTTTGCCCCGTATGCTTGAGCAAGCTATCCAGATATTTCGCGCAAGTTACCCAGCTGGAGCTCTGAGTACCCTCTCACTGCAGTCGTCCACTTTCTGCAAGGTACAACGCTCAGGCACAGACGGTGCAACTCAAGGCTGTGTAGTGGACCCGGACCTGGCCGTGTTTCGCACGGCTGTGTGCATAGTGGACCCGGACCTGGCCGTGTTTCGCACGGCGGTGTGCATAGTGGACCCGGACCTGGCCGTGTTTTGCACGGCTGTGTGCATAGTGGACCCGGACCTGGCCGTGTTTCGCACGGCTGTGTGCATAGTGGACCCGGACCTGGCCGTGTTTTG
>CM065734.1:40676281-40678781 GCA_033310375.1 Conus canariensis | reverse complement strand
ACTGACGGGAAATGGAAAGTGCAGGAGACAGTGGACGTAAGCAAAGGAAAACGTCAGATCTACAAGCTGACAGGACACACACAAACCAACAGACAGGGTCAAACGATGGTCAAAGGCAAAAGGGAAAACAAAGAGAGAGACATGGTGATATAAAAGATGAAGAAGAAAAAAAAGAATGCCATGAGAATCCAGAAGGCGGTCCAGCAAAGCCCACCAAGGTAGTCAACTACGTTGTAAAACGCACTCCAAAGGAGCGTCAGCTCGAATGAGATATGTTATACGGAACTTTCTTGGATCGGCTTCGTCCATAGATCCTTATATGACCTCCTGCCCTCGAATTTAAGCCTGCTGAGGTGGGGGAGACAGATAACCTTACGAATCCACTCTGTCAGGTCCAAAAAGAACCCACAGTGGAACAACGCCCTGACTCCATGGAGGGCAGCTCTAATCCACGGAAGGTACACATGGAGACATACCAAGTGCTTAAAGAGATCGCACATGATATCAGTACTGCCAAAGGCGAGAGTTTGCCACTAGAATTCTCCGCATTGACGCTCTCTACACGGCCGAAGGCTTCAGATCATGATCTGGAGAAGCTGAGTCATCAAGAGCATGGAGGAGAAGCTGTGTGACATCAAGAGCATGGAGGAGAAGCTGTGTGACATCAAGAGTATGGAGGAGAAGCTGTGTGACATCAAGAGTATGGAGGAGAAGCTGTGTGACACCAAGAGTATGGAGGAGAAGCTGTGTGACATCAAGAGTATGGAGGAGAAGCTGTGTGACACCAAGAGTATGGAGGAGAAGCTGTGTGACATCAAGAGTATGGAGGAGAAGCTGTGTGACACCAAGAGTATGGAGGAGAAGCTGTGTGACACCAAGAGTATGGAGGAGAAGCTGTGTGACACCAAGAGTATGGAGGAGAAGCTGTGACATCAAGAACATGGAGGAGAAATTGTGACATCGAGACCATGGAGGAGAAGCTGTGTGACATCAAGAGTATGGAGGAGAAGCTGTGTGACATCAAGAGTATGGAGGAGAAGCTGTGTGACATCAAGAACATGGAGGAGAAGCTGTGACATCAAGAGCATGGAGGAGAAGCTGTGTGACATTAAGAGTATGGAGGAGAAGCTGTGTGACATCAAGAGCATGGAGGAGAAGCTGTGACATCAAGAGCATGGAGGAGAAGCTGTGACATCAAGACCATGGAGGAGAAATTGTGACATCAAGAACATGGAGGAGAAGCTGTGTGCCATCAAGAGCATGGAGGAGAAACTGTGACATCAAGAACATGGAGGAGAAATTGTGACATCAAGAACATGGAGGAGAAATTGTGACATCAAGAACATGGAGGAGAAGCTGTGTGACATCAAGAGCATGGAGGCGATGTTTACCGGATGGAGTGGATGACTGGAGGTGCACAAGCAGGAGACCGGACGTTGTACTCCAACAATTGATTCCACTGAACTCACTGTGCCATAGGAAAGCAGAATGGAGCAACCCCACATCTATGAGACTGAGAAGTATGCCAGTCTAGCCAGCAGATGGGGGAAATCTGGCTTCCAAGTTAAAATCCTCGCCCTAAAAGTTGCAGCAAGGGGAATTTAGGCTCATCAGCCTATGACCTCATGAAACAGCTCGGAATCTCTGGTTAGAAGTAAATTAGAGCCCTAAAGGCAATAGCAGAGGCATCTGGAAAGAGTTCCAGCTGGATCTGGTCGAGAAGGAAAAAAACGTGGCTTAAATTTCCCAACTTAGAACAGGTGTCCTTTGGTAATGTGGATAAGACATTCGTCTAAAAAGGAAACGCCTTGAGACGCCCACCTTTCACGAAGTTGCTGGTTCAAATCCCGGCAGCACCAGAAAAGAAAATCTGCCAGCGGAAGGGTATCTGGGAGTCATGATTTACATGCGGTCTGGCCCCCTTTGATGTGAAAGGAATTGAAGACTGAAACCCTTGCCCTAGCAGGAAAGAGGGGGGAGAGGGAGGGGGGCGGGGGGGGGGGACTCTGAGAATCTTCTGCTGTCAAGCTTTCCCGAGAGTTTCTTCGTACTTTATATAGCAGCCAGGTATTTAGTCTAACAATATTTTCAAACCAAAAACGTTGTCAAATGTTCTGTAGGGGCAATGTGTATAATCTAAAATTACGTAACAGCGATATAGATCGTCTAAGTATTTTTATAACATATACTTGTAAGCTAACATCATTAGAAACGATACATGTAATCTAACGTTATACAAGAGACAGACATTACATAGAAGCTTGGTTGTATATCAGATTCAATACTTTTGTAATGATAAGTCGACTCAGATTAGTGTACAGTTTCTTGCTTGGAAAAAAATATTCGAAATCAGATCTTGAAGGTATCCAGGTAAGACCTGTTTATCGCCTACGTAATATTTTCAATACACAATGATTAACACGATTGTGTTCCAGCTCAAGACTATAAAGATTCATAATAAAGAACAACAAAATAGAACGAAATGAATAAAACGATTCAA
>CM065734.1:40656281-40661281 GCA_033310375.1 Conus canariensis | reverse complement strand
TGTGTGTGTGTGTGTGTGTGTGTGTGTGTGTGTCTTTTCTCAGCCGGCCTCAGACACAAGACAATCATGCAGTCCGTGTACTCTACTCTCTCATGACACTGTGATTACATACAGCAGAAAATGGAAGGTCAGTGTAGACTGTGGACTGTGGATCCAGTTCTCATCACTGTGTGTCCAATGAACGGTGACCGGCATACAGCGCACTGTGGACTGGATCCAGTTCTCATCACACTGTCCAATGAGCGGTGACCGGCATACAGCGCACTGTGGACTGGATCCAGTTCTCATCACACTGTCCAATGAGCGGTGACCGGCACACAGCGCACTGTGGACTGGATCCAGTTCTCATCACTGTGTGTCCAATGAGCGGTGACCTGCATACAGCGCACTGTGGACTGTGGATCCAGTTCTCATCACTGTGTGTCCAATGAGCGGTGACCGGCACACAGCGCACTGTGGACTGGATCCAGTTCTCATCACTGTGTGTCCAATGAGCGATGACCTGCATACAGCGCACTGTGGACTGGATCCAGTTCTCATCACTGTGTGTCCAGTGAGCGGTGACCTGCATACAGCGCACTGTGGACTGTGGATCCAGTTCTCATCACTGTGTGTCCAATGAGCGGTGACCTGCATACAGCGCACTGTGGACTGTGGATCCAGTTCTCATCACTGTGTGTCCAATGAGCGGTGACCTGCATACAGCGCACTGTGGACTGTGGATCCAGTTCTCATCACTGTGTGTCCAATGAGCGGTGACCTGCATACAGCGCACTGTGGACTGTGGATCCAGTTCTCATCACTGTGTGTCCAATGAGCGGTGACCGGCACACAGCGCACTGTGGACTGGATCCAGTTCTCATCACTGTGTGTCCAATGAGCGATGACCTGCATACAGCGCACTGTGGACTGTAGATCCAGTTCTCATCACTGTGTGTCTAATGAGCGGTGACCAGCATACAGCGCACTGTGGACTGTGGATCCAGTTCTCATCACACTGTGTGTCCAATGAGCGGTGACCTGCATACAGCGCACTGTGGACTGTGGATCCAGTTCTCATCACACTGTGTGTCCAATGAGCGGTGACTTGCATACAGCGCACTGTGGACTGTGGATCCAGTTCTCATCACTGTGTGTCCAGTGAGCGGTGACCTGCATACAGCGCACTGTGGACTGTGGATCCAGTTCTCATCACTGTGTGTCCAGTGAGCGGTGACCTGCATACAGCGCACTGTGGACTGTGGATCCAGTTCTCATCACTGTGTGTCCAATGAGCGGTGACCTGCATACAGCGCACTGTGGACTGTGGATCCAGTTCTCATCACACTGTGTGTCCAATGAGCGGTGACTGGCATACAGCGCACTGTGGACTGGATCCAGTTCTCATCACTGTGTGTCCAGTGAGCGGTGACCTGCATACAGCGCACTGTGGACTGGATCCAGTTCTCATCACTGTGTGTCCAGTGAGCGGTGACCTGCATACAGCGCACTGTGGACTGGATCCAGTTCTCATCACTGTGTGTCCAGTGAGCGGTGACCTGCATACAGCGCACTGTGGACTGGATCCAGTTCTCATCACTGTGTGTCCAGTGAGCGGTGACCTGCATACAGCGCACTGTGGACTGGATCCAGTTCTCATCACTGTGTGTCCAGTGAGCGGTGACCAGCATACAGCGCACTGTGGAGTGAATCTGAGGCACAAATGGCAGGTGCTCGAACAGGGTTTTTCTCTCTTTTTTTTTCAATTTAGTCGGGGACGGGGGAGTGGGGGAGTTAATGTTATTGGGGAGTGGGGGGTGGAGGTGTGGAGCAAGCGTTAGGGTACTGTCTGTCTGTCTCTCCCTCCCCCTCTCCCCCCTCTCTCTCTCTCTCTCTCCCCCCCCTCTCTCTCTCTGTAGATGTGTGTAGTATAGTAGTGTGTGTGTGTGTGTGTGTGTGTGTGTGTGTGTGTGTGTGTGTGTGTGTGTGTGCTTGCGCGCGCGCGTGCGTGAGTTTGTGTGTGTGCGTGCGCGCGCGCGCGCGCGCGCGCGCGCGCGCGCGCGTGTGTGTGTGTGTGTGTGTGTGTGTGTGTGTGTGTGTGCGCGTGCGTGCGTGCATGAGTTTGTGTGTGTGTGTTGTGTGTGTGTGTGTGTGTGTGTGTGTGTGTGTGTGTGTGTGTGTGTGTGTGTGTGTGTGTGTGTGTGTGTGTGTGTGTTCGGAAGAGTCCATAGGCTAAAAGCCTTTTTTTTTTAAAATGGAAATAACATGTTGTTTACGAAACGCAACATTCTACCGTTTTGACGAAAACAGACTGACATCAAATGACCCCAACCGTCAGCTGCACCCTACACAACATGCATTCCATTGACCAGACAACCTGTGGCACTATTACAACATCTGCGACTCAGAATTTCGGTTCAAAACAGAATGCATGCCATTGTTTCCACAACGGGTCTCTTCCTTCTGTCAATAAACTGAATACAAGAAAAAAAGTCCTTTCTGCTAGAAAAGCCCTATAAATCGAAGAACAATTCCCCTCAGAATGCCCCGATATGTACTCAGGATCTAGCCGCTTAAACACAGTATCCACGATCATTGTGTATGCTCCACACAGTAAGAAATGTCCAGAGAGGTATCACTGATGTACTTCCATAAAAGCGGAGGGTCAGAGGTGGAATACTCATGTAGAACGAGAGATAGCAGCTTCTCCAGGAAAATGCCAGACACGGCAGACAATATGCCAGAAATTGCAACACCGGAGAGAACCTCTCCCCGATTCGTTTCGGATGCTGGATCCGTTGGGTTTAACGGATAAAAATGTCAATGTGTTTCGACCAGGGGACGTCACCAAAACAATACCGTCCAAACGGATTGGATGAGCGCCAGATGTTGGTACGTTCTGTTACGGTGAGTCTGGTTTGATGTATGGTGAGTCTGGTTTGATGTATAGTAAGTCTAGTTTGATCCATAATGAGTCTAGTTTGATCCATGGTGAGTCTAGTTTGATCCATAATGAGTCTAGTTTGATCCATAATGAGTCTAGTTTGATCCATGGTGAGTCTAGTTTGATCCATAATGAGTCAAGTTCCATAATGAGTCTAGTTTGATCCATGGTGAGTCTAGTTTGATCCATAATGAGTCTAGTTTGATCCATGGTGAGTCTAGTTTGATCCATAATGAGTTTGGTTTGATGTATGGTGAGTCTAGTTTGATCCATAATGAGTCTGGTTTGATGTATGGTGAGTCTAGTTTGATCCATAATGAGTCTAGTTTGATCCATAATGAGTCTAGTTTGATCCATAATGAGTCTAGTTTGATCCAAAATGAGTCTGGTTTGATGTATGGTGAGTCTAGTTTGATCCATAGTGAGTCTAGTTTGATCCATAATGAGTGTGGTTTGATCCATAATGAGTCTAGTTTGATCCATAATGAGTCTGGTTTGATGTATGGTGAGTCTAGTTTGATCCATAGTGAGTCTAGTTTGATTTATAATGAGTCTAGTTTTGATTCAGTCTGACCCGTTGATATTTACCACATAGCCTTCCTTACATGCCAAAATAACTGCCAGCAGCCATGTTTTTCGCCTCACTGCTCAACAACACGAAAATAACTGCCAGCAGCCATGTTTTTCGCCTCACTGCTCAACAACAGGAAAATAACTGCCAGCAGCCATGTTTTTCGCCTCACTGCTCAACAACACGAAAATAACTGCCAGCAGCCATGTTTTTCGCCTCACTGCTCAACAACACGAAAATAACTGCCAGCAGCCATGTTTTTCGCCTCACTGCTCAACAACACGAAAATAACTGCCAGCAGCCATGTTTTTCGCCTCACTGCTCAACAACACGAAAATAACTGCCAGCAGCCATGTTTTTCGCCTCACTGCTCAACAACACGAAAATAACTGCCAGCAGCCATGTTTTTCGCCTCACTGCTCAACAACACGAAAATAACTGCCAGCAGCCATGTTTTTCGCCTCACTGCTCAACAACACGAAAATAACTGCCAGCAGCCATGTTTTTCGCCTCACTGCTCAACAACACGAAAATAACTGCCAGCAGCCATGTTTTTCGCCTCACTGCTCAACAACACGAAAATAACTGCCAGCAGCCATGTTTTTCGCCTCACTGCTCAACAACACGAAAATAACTGCCAGCAGCCATGTTTTTCGCCTCACTGCTCAACAACACGAAAATAACTGCCAGCAGCCATGTTTTTCGCCTCACTGCTCAACAACAGGAAAATAACTGCCAGCAGCCATGTTTTTCGCTCACTGCTCAACAACACGAAAATAACTGCCAGCAGCCATGTTTTTCGCCTCACTGCTCAACAACACGAAAATAACTGCCAGCAGCCATGTTTTTCGCCTCACTGCTCAACAACACGAAAATAACTGCCAGCAGCCATGTTTTTCGCCTCACTGCTCAACAACACGAAAATAACTGCCAGCAGCCATGTTTTTCGCCTCACTGCTCAACAACACGAAAATAACTGCCAGCAGCCATGTTTTTCGCCTCACTGCTCAACAACACGAAAATAACTGCCAGCAGCCATGTTTTTCGCCTCACTGCTCAACAACAGAAAATAACTGCCAGCAGCCATGTTTTTCGCCTCACTGCTCAACAACACGAAAATAACTGCCAGCAGCCATGTTTTTCGCCTCACTGCTCAACAACACGAAAATAACTGCCAGCAGCCATGTTTTTCGCCTCACTGCTCAACAACACGAAAATAACTGCCAGCAGCCATGTTTTTCGCCTCACTGCTCAACAACACGAAAATAACTGCCAGCAGCCATGTTTTTCGCCTCACTGCTCAACAACACGAAAATAACTGCCAGCAGCCATGTTTTTCGCCTCATGCTCACAACAACACGAAAATAACTGCCAGCAGCCATGTTTTTCGCCTCACTGCTCAACACACGAAAATAACTGCCAGCAGCCATGTTTTTCGCCTCACTGCTCAACAACACGAAAATAACTGCCAGCAGCCATGTTTTTCGCCTCACTGCTCAACAACAG
>CM065734.1:40638781-40641281 GCA_033310375.1 Conus canariensis | reverse complement strand
CGAGAGAACAGCAACGGTGGATGAACAATGGCGGTGGTCAGATAGGACTTGCTGTTCATTGTGTAAACTCATTGCTGCTTTGTCATTTGTTTACGTAAGATAAGATCCACTGTCCATGGTGTTGTTTTTAATACAGTTCTCTGTTTACGTTTTCCACATGTAAATTTCTTCACCGTGAATAAAAGTGTTTGCCCTTAAAAAAATTTTTTTTTTAATTTAAAAAGGAAAAAAACAACCAAAGTGAGCAAAGTCGAAAGAAATAGCAACAAAAAAAAAAAAGAAAAAAGAAAAAAAGAAAGACAATGCAACTTACGTGGGGGGAAAAAAACACTGCTCTCAATGTGTAAGCTTGTATTTGGGGCTTCGAAATGATTCATCACAAAAACCAACCAACCAACCAACCAACAAAGGCGGTGGATTCCAAACTTATGTATGTCGGGGTATGTGATTGGCTAAACCCTGTAAACATTCCTGTGATTGGTGGCGAGAGCTAGCTGCTTTTACCTGTTCCACATCACTGATGCCTCCTCTCTCGGATGGATCGGGTCACTGAGAGCATGACTTTGAGCGGAGGTCGTCAAGTTGCGCGTCAAGTTGCGTGTAAGACCGTTTCAAATTGATCGCCTCACTTTGGATGGGTAACCGCACTCCGTCTTCCGGTGAAAGGGAGAGTGTATCATCATGATCGTTCTGGATTCTCTGTGCTTCAGAATCATCCACATTCCGGTTTTTGGAGGAAGCATCGTCGTCCCAATGTTTTGACTCTTACACAGATAATGCACATTAGACTTTTTTGTTTATTCTGTCCCTTGACATGGTTAAACAAACTTTTAAATGTGTATGCAAATGCACAGCTTATAATTCGCCTTCTCTGGAGAGAGAAAGAGACAGACAGACAGACAGACGGTATATTTTGTGTTACTCTGTATTTAGTAACTTAAGAACACAGTATACACCATGAACAATTTTTTTTGTCTCAACCAGAGACGATCACTGCACACGAGCGAGATGGGAGGAAAGAAGGAGGGAGAGAGAGAGAGAGGTGGGGGGGGGGGGGCGAGTGACGCATTTCGAAAGTGACGTAATGTTTTTCCGTAAAAAAAATTTCTAAAGATGGGGGGGAGGGGGGGGGGGGTTTGAGAGGGGAAGAGTTGGCATAGATTTTAAATCTATACTGCCGTTTGCGAGACAAAGGGACAGAGAAAGGGGGGGGGGGGGGGGGGGGGCACGTGTGTTTGTACAGTTTGTACAAGAGGGTGGGTGAGAGAGGGGATGGGGTGCTGGGTGTCAGTTTTGACTTGTCACACCGGCAGACAGCTAACAAAAACTGGCAACGTTTGTTACAAGTCTGGATGACCCATCCGCAAAGCATGGCACGGAAGGACATCAGCCGCCGTGAAGACCAAGCTGATGACCAGTCTCCACACCACCATCACTATCACCTGTCCATGGACAGGGGTCAGGAACTGTTCAACAGTTTACTTACTTGTGGACCACCATCAGCAATGCAGAGGGACTCGAACCCAAACTCCTGTCAGGGGACAGCGCAGCGGCGCTGGCAAGACTTACAACCTGTATGGAAGGAAGGGCGACAACTCCATGCGACACACGATAGATTCCTGCTGTGAACACACCTGTATTCCTTCTCACCTTCACCTATCCCTTGACATCGTCTGTTGTCGTTGGTGCACCCTTGATGATCTGGCCACCACTCTCCTCCATCCGTCCCTGTCCTCCACCGCTCGCTGAGATTCTGCTGGGCTATTCTAGTCCACTCTCGGATATTGTCCTCCTACCTCAACCTTTGTCTTCCTCTATTGCGGCTTCCTCTGACTGTTCCTTGCAGGATTGTCTTTGCAAGACCTGCTGAACGGGACACATGTCCGTACCACTTCATTCTCCGCTTCTTGACGACTGTGAGTAGATCTTCATCGGGTCCAATTGCCTGTTGAATTATTCTACGGACTTCTTCATTTGTCATGTGGTCTGTGTCATGGATGCCCAAGATCTTCCTGAAGCATCTCATTTCAGTTGCCAGAATTCTTCTTTGTAGCTCTGCTGTTTTTTTCTATATGCATGTGTATTCCTTCCTCTGTGCATATAGACAAGGACCCCTCACGGCGGATCTGGGAAGAGGAGAATCCACCAAGCCGTTGAAATGTGAGACTAAGTATCAGATCTATGGATCAGATTGCGGTTGATCGAACGAGTGCATTAAACCGTCTTGCAGCGGAAACATCGAATGAGATTATATGAAAACCTGCTGACAGCAGCGAAGAAACAAAAATGAAAGGGCGAGGAAGACGCGATTCTGATACCTTGCTGAAACAGTCCCACAGGGATCAGCTGAGGAAAGAGAGACGGAGGGGAAGGCAGGGAAAAAAAAAAAAAATGGGCTGACTTTCTTTCTTTCTTTCTTTCTGCGTACGCAGGCTGATACTCCTGCGGACACTGCCTGCATGGACAGGCAGTGGAGTTTTGTGTGTATGACTGTTTTTGT
>CM065734.1:40608781-40633781 GCA_033310375.1 Conus canariensis | reverse complement strand
TTCACAAGTACACAGAGAACAAAGACGTGACGTGAAATACAACACGACAAAGGGTATCAGTCAGTATCAGTAAAAGTTAAGTTTCAAAACGGAGTGACTGAGGGCAGAACATGAAGCCAGTTTTAGAAAGAGAGGGGGTTAGTTACCGCCAAGGACATAGACAAAGTACAGGACAAGACACTATGCATTTTGACCTCTTGGGTCTTCTTCAGGGGATAACAAATATCATTTAGGACAGTGAAAATGAAGAACGAGAGGCCACTTATCTTCTCATCAAATGAAGAACAATGAGAATGAGAAGTGGCTTACAGCGTTCACAAGTACACGTAGAACAAAGACGTGACGTGAAATACAACACGACAACTAACCCCCTCTCTTTCTAAATGTTGCTTCTTTATCCGCCCTCAGTCACTCCGTTTTGAAACTTAACTTTTACTGATACTGACTGATACCGTTTGTCGTGTTGTATTTCACGTCACGTCTTTGTTCTATGTGTACTTGTGAACGCTGTAAGCCACTTCTCATTCTCATTGTTCTTCATTTGATGAGAAGATAAGTGGTTTCTCGTTCATCGTTTTCACCGTCCTAAATGTTATTTGTTGTCGCCTGAAGAAGACCCAAGAGGTCGAAATGCATTGCGTTTTTGTCCTGTACTTTGTCTATGTCCTTGGCGGTAACTAACCCTATCTCTTTCTAAATTTTACACGTAACTCCTAGACAAACCTATCAATTGCTTACTTCTTCTAGAAGCAGACGGGAAAACATTGCTGGATAACTAAGACAATTGAAACAGGATTTTTTCTATACGGCTTTACCAATCGATCAGTAATGTTGGTGAGTTTCTAAAAAAAAAAAAAAAAAAAAAAAAAAAAACATATAAACAAAGACTCATTGATATGTTTTATTCCAGAATGGTCAAGCACTGATTGTTGATAGGAAGAGGTATAGATTGCATTTATTTTTTCAATCGAAAAAGAACAATATATTTCGTTTGTCGAAACCTATTGTTTCAGAAAACGTTATGTCCCAAATTCGTTTGAACATACTTCATCTGAAAGTAATAGTTATTGTTTTTAACCGGTGTTCGCCTGACAGAATTGTATAGACTGTTCCGAATCATTTTGTATTTAAATGTCCTTCCTACACTGATCTCAGAAGAACATTATCGCAAGAAATCTCAACAGTCTCCTTACATAAAACATTCCAGTACAGAAAAGGACTAAGTGCCAACACTTAACCAAGGAATTTAGGAACAGTTTTTCGATATTGAACAAGCAGGCTAACCAATGGTAAATTAAGAGATTTAAATCCTCTTTTTAGCAAAATTGACGGTGTGCACGTGTTGTTATTGATGAATATATCAATTTCTGTTTGTCATGGCTTGAATTAGAAGTGTAATACTTGGTTACAACTGAGAGTGACGAGCGAGGTAAAACTCATGCTTATTAAGCTTATGAGCACACTTAAAAGGCTATGAGGCCTATTATCTGATTGTGAGTACAGATGCACATGAATATACACGTAAACAAATCGATTGATTGTGTTCGCTTAATTCATTTATCTATTTACTCATATCTTATTGATTGATTGCGTTCGCTTAATTCATTTATCTGTTTACTCATATCTTATTCTCTTTCCCCCACGGAAGCGCTGCAACGTACATGTCGTGCTAATCCTGTGATATTAGGTTCTACAGTCTGTTCAACACATTCTGAAATTTTACGTATGGCACGGTAAGATGTTTTAAGAAACTGACTGATCTGTGTGTTTTCTAAGTGTCGTGTGTGTGTGTGTGTGTGTGTGTGTGTGTGTGTGTGTGTGTGTGTGTGTGTGTGTGACGTCAATGTAAATTATGACGTCAACTTAAAATGACATAAGAACATGATGAAAATAAAAAAAAGTTTTGACGGAAGAGGAGAGCAAGAACTAACGGCCGAGGCTTTGGTGTCCAGCCTAATTTATTTTGTTTTAATCGTCGTTTTCTCCGTAGTGTTACTATGTGGAGAGGCTGACTTTCAAGTCAGTAGTACGTTGATATTCACTGTGTATGTGCGATACTTCTGATGACGGTACCAGCGAAATATGTACCAGGAAATTTAATTGTTATAGAAATGTTGTGAATGCTGTGTCGCCGAGAGTGACTTAAAACTCCTGCAAGAATATTTATGTGCTCTAATTGTACCACCTCATGTGCGTCGGTGGGCTGAAGTTATTGATGTGAACATTGTAATATCAGTACACGGAGAAGCTAATTAATTTTTGTTTTAGATCAACAATACGTGGAATCGAAGTTTATTGTGTTCTATGGGACTTTGCTGAAATCGTGCTCTCCGGGGATTCAATATTGGTTGCTGTGCCTTGTGAATCTACAGTTCTTCTATGGTTTACTGTGCTTTATGAATCTGCGGCTCTTCTTCTGTGGGTTGCTGTGCTTTGTGAATCTGCGGTTCTTCTTCTATGGATTGCTGTGCTTTGTGAATCTGCGGTTCTTCTTCTATGGATTGCTGTGCTTTATGAATCTGCGGTTCTTCTTCTGTGGATTGCTGTGCTTTGTGAATCTGCGGTTCTTCTGCTATGGATTACTGTGCCTTGTGAATTTGCGGTTCTTCTTCTGATAGATCTAGTTGCAAAGCGAGAGGACTGCAGGCGGAAATCTAAACAAATCTTAAATAAATGTTAGCGAACCGCCCAGAGAACGTGGACAAACGAGTCACAAGACGAAACACAACTAGTTTCGACCTCTTAGGTCTTCATCAGGTGAGACATTAACGAATAAAACAATGAAAATTCGCTTAGCTTTGATCGCTTCAGATCACTTGGTAGGGTTCAGCGCAAGGAAGAAGGCGATTGAATGAGAACGAGGCTGTTGGAAGGGAAATAGTGAGCGAGTCAAAGTCGTAATGAAGATAATAATATTACTGATAGGAATACTAATAATGGTCAAAATACTGAGGAAAAAAAAAAAAGGGACAAGATTACTACCAATCTGTGTCAATAAGTATGGGTATGGGAGAAAGGAGAGTGGGTCAGAGGATTCTTAAACAGCAGGGTTGCCGTGGCAACAGTCCCAGAGGCGAAGGCGATGGTGATGTCAATGCCAGTGGTAGTATCAATACTAGCAATAGTATTACTGAAGATACTGCTAACAACGATAGTGAAGGTTAAGGTAATGAAAGCATGATACAGAAATATATTTAGAAAATACAATTTTTATAATAATCAAATAAATAAATAAATGAAACATTAAAAATAATAATAAATTAAAAAATCAGTAAATAATAATAATAATAATTAAAAAAAAAATAATAAAAAAATAATAATAATAATGATAATAAATGCATAAATAAGATAGCTATAAGTTGTGTGAGGTGAATAGTGGGAGATAAGGTAGTATGTGTGTGTGTGGTGGGAGGATATTATGGGCTGAGATAGAAGTGGTGGGTTGGTACATGTTACTTTAAGGTGTAGATGCTATGAGGGTGGAGGGAAGAAGGGGATGGGTTTACGTACTAACTGGGGGAGGGGGAGGGGCAACATATTCACACCTATACACAATCTCTCTCTCTCTCTCTCTCTCTCTCTCTCTCTCTCTCTCTCTCTCTCTCCCCCCCCCCCCCCCTTTTTTTTTTTTC
Source organism: Conus canariensis (assembly GCA_033310375.1). NCBI lineage: Eukaryota > Metazoa > Mollusca > Gastropoda > Neogastropoda > Conidae > Conus > Conus canariensis. The sequence goes on along the minus strand of CM065734.1, from coordinate 40,630,149 downwards.
AGTATTTTGACCATTATTAGTATTCCTATCAGTAATATTATTATCTTCATTACGACTTTGACTCGCTCACTATTTCCCTTCCAACAGCCTCGTTCTCATTCAACGCCTTCTTCCTTGCGCTGAACCCTACCAAGTGATCTGAAGCGATCAAAGCTAAGTGAATTTTCATTGTTTTATTCGTTAATGTCTCACCTGATGAAGACCTAAGAGGTCGAAACTAGTTGTGTTTCGTCTTGTGACTCGTTTGTCCACGTTCTCTGGGCGGTTCGCTAACATTTATTTAAGATTTCTTCTTCTGATAGTTTGACGTGATTTATTGTGCTTGTTGTGTGGAGACCCTGTTTCTTCTTCTTCATCGCTTGTGTTTGTGAACGGCTGTGCTTATTATGTGGGGACCTTGGTTATCCTTATTTGTCTTCTTTTAGTGTTGTAGACTGTGGCTTGGGTACTGTGGAACCGAGTGTGTTGACTGCATATGTGAGACACTGTGGACGGCGCCGGCGAGATCTGTGAGTGATATCAAGATATGTACTATGATATGCTGATATCTGATGACTGAAGTTCCTATGTATTGATATCTTGATCTATATGCTATGTAGTGACATGTATTGATTTGTACCAGTTCACATGAATGTATGTTTGATGGTTCAGGCAGCATAATTATAAAGAAAAAAAAAATCTAACTCGTGTGTTGCCTGGCTATCCATGTGCGTTTGGTGTGGGTGTGCGTAGGGAATAATTATTACACGCATCCAAACTTTTGAGAGCGAGAGTCAGACAGCAAAACACGCACCGCACACCATCCGTAACATCTGGTGACCCCGTAGTTAAATTTCTTTTGCTATTGAATTAAAAATCGCCTTAGTGGTAGGATTTGTTTTTGTACACCTATAATTGCCCAATTAGAAGTAATAGGTCACGTTCACAGACTTTTCTTTTGAACAATTGAGTTGTGTTGTATTGTTTTGTTTTATGACTGTTCTTGTCTACTTTCTTTCCCGTCTCCAGCGTAACGGGGTATCTCCTTCTGTATAGTTTCTGGAGATACGAGGGCCTAGTTCCTAGTTCTTCCTTCCTCTGTGGGCTTTATTTCATTATCTTCAGTTATCTCTTTGATTATTTCTGTTTTTATCTTTACTTGGGGATTGTGTTGCTTCTTCAGCATTCTTAGGGTTCTTTTCTCTTGAATAAATGAGTGTGTGAGTGGCTGCCCTGAACCAGTTAAAAAAAAAATAATAAAATAAAATAAATGAATAAAATAACAACAACAATACATTGATTATATTCGTTATTACTCTCATGTCATTGCTTGAATTATACTTGTTGCTGAAAATTTGGCATTGATTATCGATTGCGTTTTTCTTTCTCCCCATATCCCTGAAATCCTGTTTCATTGTTTATCTCTATCTTTTGCTGGTTGGGTTTGATAATACTTAGTCTTTTAAAGAGTGGTTGTCGTTAATGTTTGTTTGAAAAAAAAAAAATCCTCTTTGGAATTCATATATATATTTTAGTGGACAGGGGTTTCAAACCTTTTTTGCTTGTGATAGCAATTGTTTGTATTTGATCCACTAGTGTGTGTGTCGGGTTTGACAGGACAATATTTCATATTTTCAACATGGCACAGAAGGCTAAGGAAGAAAGTCCTGTTGTGTCCTCTGTGGACGAGGACAAAGTTTTCGCTAAATATTTACAACGAGGTAAGGTATGTGGTTTGGAGGGACCAGCTCTGTTGGACTATGTTGACAAATGTATTGCCCAGGACATGGAAAGAGAGGAAAGAATGCGATTGAAAGAATTTCAGTTGAAAGTACAGGAAGAAGAGATAACTAAAAGAGAGCAGATACAAGAGATAACTAAAAGAGAGCAGATACAAGAGATAACGAAAAGAGAGCAGATACAAATACAAGAGCAAGAGGAAACAAAAAGAATGCAAGAGGAACAAAGAATGCAGAGAAACAAAAAGAATGCAGGGGAAGAGAAACAAAAAGAATGCAAGAGGAAGAGGAAACAAAAAGAATTCAGCAAAGAGAGATAGAGGAAACTAAAAGAATACAGTTACAAATAACTTCTCAGCAGAGTGCGGTCTCAGGACAGGACAGTGAGAGTCAGGGTTCTGGTTTTCCCAGGTTTAACGCCCCTTGTCCTACTTTTCCTAAGTTGCCCCCTTTCAAGGAAAGAACTGATGATATAGACAGTTACTTGTTTCGTTTTGAAACCCATGATCGGTCCTTAGGATGGTCTGAGAGTTTGTGGGTTACATACCTGTCTGCACTACTTGAGGGTTCCGCTTTAACTCTCTATCACAGTCTCGCTGAAAATAATGTTGTGTCTTACGAGCTTTTGAAAGAGAGCTTGCTGAAAAAATTTCAATGTACTCCAGATGGTTTTCGTAAGCGTTTTCGTGAGGCTAAACCTAGCTCAGATGAACCTTTCGAGACCTTTGCAGTTGAACTTAGACGTTTGTTTGACCGTTGGGTCTCTTTGTCAAAAAATGATAAGTCTTCTGAAGGTCTGGTGGATCTTATCTTGCGTGAGCAGTTTTTGGAGTGTGTCTCTAAGGACTTGGCTACTTTTTTGTGTGAAAAAGATGTGAAAACGTTTGATGAAATGATCAAGTCTGCAGAGTCATACAGACATGCTCATCCCACTAAGGTGCTTTCTAGGAAAGCTGATGTAAACATTTTTGCTTCTGTTGGATACAAAACTCCTGGTCAGTTTGGTAGAAATCCGTATCCCGGTCAGTCTGATAGAACTCCATACTGTGGTCAGTCTGACAGAGGAAACAGATACTCTACTTTTCAAACAGTGGCCACTACTCTGGTTCCTCAGCTGATCGTGGAAGTAACTTTGGTGGTAGCTGTTATTGTGGTCATCAGAGCTTTGGTTACTCAGCTGGTCGTGGAAATAACTTTGGCGGTAGCCGTTATCGTGGTCGTGGCGCCCGTTATATCTCTGGCAGTAAGAGTTCCTCAGAAAGTGCTTCTGATCAGTTTGCAAGTGTTGTGTGTTTTTTGTGTAAAAAGACAGGACATGTAGCTGCTAGGTGTCCATGGAAGTCAGGTAGAAACCCTTGTAGGATTTGCACCCTTAGCCACCCAGACACGTGTCCTTTTGTGGTTGGTAACTCTACATTTGTCGAGAACTCAGCTGACAGCAAACAGTCCAGTGCCTGTTGCTCTGTTCTTGATACTCCTTTTGCTTGTCGTGCTGCTGGTGAGTTCACAGGCAAATTACATTTGGAGTCTGGTTCTGTGAATGGCACTTTGAGTTCTGTTCTGCGTGATACTGGTGCTACTATTTGTGGCGTTCGAAAAGGGTTAGTTTCTGACAGTCAGATGTTAGGAACCACAGTGAAGTGTGTTTCTTTTGGTGGTCGTGTGGATGAGTTTCCACTGGCTACAGTTTCAGTCAGTTGTCCTTATTTTGTGGGCGATTTGACTTGTTGTGTCTTAGACAGCCCTGTCGCGGATCTCATTGTGGGTAATGTTCCTGGAGTTTCTGTGAGCAGTGAGTTTGGTGATGTATCTGGTGAACCTTTCTCTTTAGCAGCCGTTACGAGGGATAGAGATAAGCATGTTGGGGACAAAAAGCCTTTGTGTCAGATCCCTGATGATCTGAACATTTTCCATTCTGCTCTTGTTCAGAAACAGAAGGATGAGTCATTGAAGTCTTGCTTTCAGTCAGCGTCTTCTGATGTGTCTGCTGAGTCTACTTCTGATGTTGTACCGACAGTCTTTCTTTCACAAGGTACTTCAGTGCCTGGGTCAGAAATAGCGCCTTTGGCTTGTGAGCAGGAACAGGTTTCTCTTGAGTGTTCTCCAGGAGTTGGTCTTTCTGTGGATCCCTCTCCGGAGTCTGATTGTATTGTTCGTGAAGTGGTTTGTACTGTTGGTGTCGTCCGGGATTGTGATGACGCTTTACCCATTCCCACTTTAACTGTTCTGATGGCGTCTTCTATGCCAGATGAAGATGCTCCTTCTGTACAGTTTGATTGTACTTTGTCTGACAAAAGTACCAGGGAGTTGCGTGTAATGTTTGATGATTTTCAGGACATTTTGACCCCCAAACCAGGTTCTTTCTCAGGTGATGTACTACTACAGATCCCTCTTACAACAGATGTCCCTGTTAGAAAGAAGTGTTATGATACCCCCTTTTCTGCAAAAGAGGTTGTTGAGAGAGAGATTTGTATCGTATTGGATCTTGGTATCATTGAGCCATCGAAGAGTCCGTATGCATCTCCAGTTGTATTCGTCAGGAAGAAAGATTGTTCGTGTCGTTTCTCTCCTGAATGTGCTGAAGCTTTGACGAAGATTCAGGGAATCTCGTCTTCTGCACCTGTGTGTTGTTACGTACATTGGGTGATTCTTTTATTTTCAGGACTGATGCTAGTTCTGTTGGTTTTGGTGCTGTATTGCTCCTGGAGAATGATGATGTTCTTCACCCAGTCGTGTTTGCTAGTCGAAAGTTGCTGAATCGTGAGAAGGCGTACAGTAGTATTGAGCGGGAATGCTTAGCCATTGTCTCTACCCTGTGTGGGTATGGAGAGGCTGACCAAGTGGTCAGTAGACATGTGTGGTCTCTACCCTGTGTGGGTATGGAGAGGCTGACCGAGTGGTCAGTAGACATCGTATGTGCATTGCCATCCGGGTGTGGGGTGCAGCCCATGCCCAGCCATTGTCTCTACCCTGTTGGGGTATGGAGAGGCTGACCGAGTGGTCAGTAGATATGTGTAGTCTCTACCCTGTGTGGGTATGGAGAGGCTGTCCGTGAGGTCAGCAGCAAGCTAGCATGTCAAAGGGCTTCAGAGTTCGTTGGGACGGCAACTTGTGTTTTTCTGTGAGCCGTGAGTGGCTTTGTTTTCCAACGAGTGAATGTGATTTTTGGGTTTTGTGTATTCTGCTGTTTGTTTACTTCTTCAAAAAAACAATTCGGTCATTACAAATCTTAAATAAATGTTAGCGAACCGCCCAGAGAACGTGGACAAACGAGTCACAAGACGAAACACAACTAGTTTCGACCTCTTAGGTCTTCATCAGGTGAGACATTAACGAATAAAACAATGAAAATTCACTTAGCTTTGATCGCTTCAGATCACTTCGCAGGGTTCAGCGCAAGGAAGAAGGCGTTGAATGATTCAACGCCTTCTTCCTTGCGCTGAACCCTGCGAAGTGATCTGAAGCGATCAAAGCTAAGTGAATTTTCATTGTTTTATTCGTTAATGTCTCACCTGATGAAGACCTAAGAGGTCGAAACGCGTTGTGTTTCGTCTTGTGACTCGTTTGTCCACGTTCTCTGGGCGGTTCGCTAACATTTATTTAAGATTTGTTTAGATTTCCGCCTGCAGCCTCTCGCTTTGCAACTAGATCTAATTCGGTCATTGTTTTTTGTTTGAGGAGGGGGAGTATTGTGACGTCAACGTAAATTATGACGTCAACTTAAAATGACATAAGAACATGATGAAAATAAAAAAAAGTTTTGACGGAAGAGGAGAGCAAGAACTAACGGCCGAGGCTTTGGTGTCCAGCCTAATTTATTTTGTTTTAATCGTCGTTTTCTCCGTAGTGTTACTATGTGGAGAGGCTGACTTTCAAGTCAGTAGTACGTTGATATTCACTGTGTATGTGCGATACTTCTGATGACGGTACCAGCGAAATATGTACCAGGAAATTTAATTGTTATAGAAATGTTGTGAATGCTGTGTCGCCGAGAGTGACTTAAAACTCCTGCAAGAATATTTATGTGCTCTAATTGTACCACCTCATGTGCGTCGGTGGGCTGAAGTTATTGATGTGAACATTGTAATATCAGTACACGGAGAAGCTAATTAATTTTTGTTTTAGATCAACAATACGTGGAATCGAAGTTTATTGTGTTCTATGGGACTTTGCTGAAATCGTGCTCTCCGGGGATTCAATATTGGTTGCTGTGCCTTGTGAATCTACAGTTCTTCTATGGTTTACTGTGCTTTATGAATCTGCGGCTCTTCTTCTGTGGGTTGCTGTGCTTTGTGAATCTGCGGTTCTTCTTCTATGGATTGCTGTGCTTTGTGAATCTGCGGTTCTTCTTCTATGGATTGCTGTGCTTTATGAATCTGCGGTTCTTCTTCTGTGGATTGCTGTGCTTTGTGAATCTGCGGTTCTTCTGCTATGGATTACTGTGCCTTGTGAATTTGCGGTTCTTCTTCTGATAGTTTGACGTGATTTATTGTGCTTGTTGTGTGGAGACCCTGTTTCTTCTTCTTCATCGCTTGTGTTTGTGAACGGCTGTGCTTATTATGTGGGGACCTTGGTTTCCTTATTTGTCTTCTTTTAGTGTTGTAGACTGTGGCTTGGGTACTGTGGAACCGAGTGTGTTGACTGCATATGTGAGACACTGTGGACGGCGCCGGCGAGATCTGTGAGTGATATCAAGATATGTACTATGATATGCTGATATCTGATGACTGAAGTTCCTATGTATTGATATCTTGATCTATATGCTATGTAGTGACATGTATTGATTTGTACCAGTTCACATGAATGTATGTTTGATGGTTCAGGCAGCATAATTATAAAGAAAAAAAAAATCTAACTCGTGTGTTGCCTGGCTATCCATGTGCGTTTGGTGTGGGTGTGCGTAGGGAATAATTATTACACGCATCCAAACTTTTGAGAGCGAGAGTCAGACAGCAAAACACGCACCGCACACCATCCGTAACAGTGTGTGTGTGTGTGTGTGTGTGTGTGTGTGTGTGTGTGTGTGTGTGTTTGATAAAAGATATGCATAAGGTGTTCAGTTTATGCGTTTGTACATATATACATTTACATACAAGCATGCATGCATACATACATACATGCATGCATGCATATGTATGTGCATGCGTACATACATACATACATACATACACACACATACATACATACATAAAAAAGAGACGACAGACAGACCGACATAAGTACATAATATACATACATACAACATACATACATACATACATACATACATACATACATACACACATACATACATACGCACTTACATATGTATGTACATACACACGTACATGCGTGCAAACAGACAAACAGACAGACATAAACGAATATATTCGGCTGGTATTGCAATACATTCTGTAGGAAATCAAACTGTTCTTTTTTCAGCGGCAGGTTCTTTCACGAATTGTGGACACTAAATGTTCTCTCTCTCTCTCTCTCTCTCCTCTCTCTCTCTCTCTCTCTCTCTCTCTCTCTCTCTCTCTCTCTCATCTCCTTAAGCATGCTTTGTTGTGAACGTTTGTTTTTGTATGCAGTGATGCGTCAGATTCTATCGTCCAGTTTTCGTTTTTACGTGAAATCAGAGATGTCACAACTTGCCATTTGTCTTTAGAGATATTACAGTTATTTCCTGTTCTGGAGGTCTTTGAAACTCGTCTATCAATTCGCCAAGATCTTGGTAGTTCATACTTCTTTTTATTCATTTAAAAAAAAAGTATGATTCATCTTGTCTGCCTCCTTATCATTTTCTCCTTTTCTTCTTTTTCTACCCCCACACCCCCTCCTAATACAACGCCTCTGTCTTCTCCTCCTCATCATCATCCTCCTTCTCCTCCTCCTCCTCCTCCTCCTCCGCCTCCTTTCTCTTCTTCTTATAGTCTCCCATTCATTCTCTTTTCGACCATTTCTTTTTTCTCCTTCTATTCTCATTTTACTCCTGTTTCTTGCTGTTTTGGTGGTGGTTATTCTCCTCCTCCTCCTTCTCCTCCTACTACTACTAATAATTTTGTTTTTCCCTTTTCAATCCTCCTCCTTCTCCTTCTCCTCGTACTCCCCTCCTCCTCTTCCAGCTTCTCCTTCTCCTCTTCCTCCTTCTCCTCCTCCTTCTTCTTCTGATGCTGCTGCTGTGTCTTCTTCTCCTTCTTCTTCTCCTTCTTCTCCTGGGATCGGGGGTGAGTGCGCAGATGGCTGGTCAGGCCGATCTGCGCCCGGAAAGATCTGTCACAGTACGGACAGGGGATGGTGGCAGCAGCTGGAGATCTGTTGACGCTGGTCTTCCTGATCATCCTGCGCTGCTCAGCTGCAGCTATTCTGTTGCTTTCACAGGTCTCTGCACCTTTGCGGACAGCTGATGCCACCCATCTCTGTCCTGTGCAGTCTGCTTCCATGTTGTGTGGCTGATGTTGAAGGTCTTCAGGGAGGATTTGAGGTTGTCTTTGAAACGCTTCCTCTGGCCTCCATGAGAGCGTTTGCCCTGTTGCAGTTCGCCAAACTATAGTTTCTTAGGCAGCCGATGGTCTGGCATGCGAACTACGTGACCTGCCCAGCGAAGCTGTGACTGCATCAGGATGGTGAAGATGCTAGGCAGGCCAGCACAAGTGAGGACTTCAGTGTCCGGAATGTCGTCTTGCCACTAAATGCCCATGAGTCTTCTGAGGCAAGTGGTGTGGAAATGGTTCAGTTTCCTGGCGTGACGCTGGTAAACTGTCCATGTTTCACAGCCATAGAGCAGTGTGGTGAGAACTATGACGCGATACACCTTGATCTTGGTCTCTAGGGTGATGCCTCTCCTGTTCCATACGTTCTTGTGGAGTTTGCCAAAAGCGGCACTAGCTTTGGCGAGCCGGCCATTCACCTCATCGTCGATGACAGCAATTCTGGACAGAGTGTTGCCTATGTGTGTGTGTGTGTGTGTGTGTGTATATATATATATATATAATGCCGAACAATCAAGTAGTTGGCGGAAAACAAGTGCAGGCTAACAATTCTTCCATCATTATAGTAATGACTTGGCAAAGATAATAAGAAAATATATTATAGATATGAAAACCTTTCACTAGCTGCATGAGAGAACCATCGTAATCCCTCTCGAAGACAGATCTATTTGTATTGCCTGCTCCTAGGCCTTTCGTCTGCTGGATTGGACTCATCAGGGAGACACGATTGACGGTGTCTGTGCTCTTGGCGTCAAATACAGGCACACCACAGTCCATAATACTGTGGTGTACTCGCCACCAAGGGTTCAAAAAAGAATCCAACAGCACCTCCAAAGCAGCCAGCGAAGGGTAGTAAAATGAAGCTAAACAAAAGTATGGAAAGGAAAAAAAGTTGCTGAAAAACTGAAAACATTATGCAAACAGTAATAAAATGAAGGGGACTACCTTTGAGCCTATGCATGAGGATCCATTCAAGGATGCAAGGGAGATCAAAAGATACGGAACAGTCTGAGTGGTCAGCTCTGCTGTTCAATAACCCAAGCATTGTCAGCGGCTATAATATATATATATATATATAATAAATAAATATTATATATATCCTACTGTTTTCCTTCTCCTGTCTTGCTTTTATCCTACTGTTTTCCTCTCCTGTCTTGTTTTTATCCTGCTGTTTTCCTCTCCTGTCTTGTTTCTATCCGGCTGTTTTCCTTCTACTGTCTTGCTTTTATCCGGCTGTTTTCTTCTCCTGTCTTGTTTTTATCCTACTGTTTTCCTCTCCTGTCTTGTTTTTATCCGGCTGTTTTCCTCTCCTGTCTTGTTTTTATCCTGCTGTTTTCCTCCTCCTGTCTTGTTTTTATCCGGCTGTTTTCCTCTCCTGTCTTGTTTTTATCCTACTGTTTTCCTCTCCTGTCTTGTTTTTATCCAACTGTTTTTCCTCTCCTGTCTTGTTTTGATCCTACTGTTTTCCTCTCCTGTCTTGTTTTTATCCTGCTGTTTTCCTCTCCTGTCTTGTTTTTATCCTGCTGTTTTCCCTCTCCTGTCTTGTCTATATCCTACTGTTTTCCTCTCCTGTCTTGTTTTATATCCGGCTGTTTTCCTCTCCTGTCTTGTTTTTATCCGGCTGTTTTCCTCTCCTGTCTTGTTTTTATCCTACTGTTTTCCTTTCCTGTCTTGTTTTTATCCTACTGTTTTCCTCTCCTGTCTTGTTTTTATCCTACTGTTTTCCTCTCCTGTCTTGTTTTTATCCTGCTGTTTTCTTCTCCTGTCTTGTTTTTATCCGGCTGTTTTCTTCTCCTGTCTTGTTTTTATCCTGCTGTTTTCCTTCTCCTGTCTTGTTTTTTATCCTACTGTTTTCTCTTCTCCTGTCTTGTTTTTATCCTGCTGTTTTCCTCTCCTGTCTTGTTTTTATCCTACTGTTTTCCTTCTCCTGTCTTGTTTTTATCCTACTGTTTTCTTCTCCTGTCTTGTTTTTATCCTCTGTTTTCTCTCCTGTCTTGTTTTTATCCTGCTGTTTTCTTCTCCTGTCTTGTTTTTATCCTGCTGTTTTCTCTCCTGTCTTGTTTTATCCTGCTGTTTTCTTCTCCTGTCTTGTTTTTATCCTGCTGTTTTTCTTCTCCTGTCTTGTTTTTATCCTGCTGTTTTTCTTCTCCTGTCTTGTTTTTATCCTGCTGTTTTTTCTTCTCCTGTCTTGTTTTTATCCTGCTGTTTTTCTTCTCCTGTCTTGTTTTTATCCTGCTGTTTTTCTTCTCCTGTCTTGTTTTTATCCCACTGTTTTTCCTCTCCTGTCTTGTTTTTATCCTACTGTTTTCCTCTCCTGTCTTGTTTTTATCCTACTGTTTTCCTCTCCTGTCTTGTTTTTATCCTTGTTTCTTCCTTCTCTTGTTTCTTGTTTTTCCCTTTTTCCTTCTTCTTCATATTTTTCCTCGTTCTTCTCCTTGTTCGTTTTGCTCCTTTCTTTAGTTTCCTCTTTCTTCCTCTCCTTCTCTTTTCTCCTCTCTCGTCTTTCTCTCTCCTGTCTTTTTTTTTCCTCTGTTTCTCCTTCTCTCTCTCTTTTTTTCCTCTTTTTCCTCTCCTGTTGTTTTTGTTTCCCTCTGTTTTCCCTCCTTTTCGTTCTTCTCCTCTTTTTCTCCTCTTCTTTGCTTCTCCTGCTCTCTGTTTTTTCTCTTTTTTTTTTTCCTTCTTCTGTCCTTCTTTCGTTTTCCTTCTCCTTCTGTTTTTTTCTCCATCTTTTCTTGTTCTTCCTCTCTTTTCCACTTCCTTCTTCTTTCTCTTCTTCCTCTCTTTTCCATTCTTCTTCTTTTTCTTCTCTTCTTCTTCTCTCTCTTTCCACTTCCTTCTTCTTGTTTCCTCCTCCCTTCTTCTCTTTTCTCTTCCCCTTCCTCTCTTCTCCTCTTTCTCCTTCTGTTCTTCTTCTTTCTCTTCTTTTCCCTCTTCCTTTCTTCTTTCTTCTTCTTTTTCTCTTTTTCACTTCTCTTCTTCTTTTTCTTCTTTCCTCTTCTTTCCATTCCTTCTTCTTGTTTCTCTTCTTCTCTTTCTTCCACTTCTTCTTCTTGTTTTCTCTTCTTTTCCACTTCTTCTTCTTCTTGTTGTTCTTCTTCTCTTTTCCACTTCCTTCTTCTTGTTTTCTTCTTCTCTTTTCCACTTCCTTCTTCTTGTTCTTCTTCTTCTCTTTTCCTTCTTCTTCTTCTTGTTCTTCTTCTTCTCTTTTCCACTTCCTTCTTTGCTTGTTTCTTCTTCTTCTTTTCTCTTTTTCCACTTCTTTCTTCTTGTTTCTTCTTCTTCTCTTTTCCACTTCCTTCTTCTTTTTCTTCTTCTCTTTTCCACTTCCTTCTTCTTGTTCTTCTTCTTCTCTTTTCCACTTCTTTCTTCTTTTCTCCTCTTCTCTTTTCCACTTCTCTTCTTCTTGTTTCTTCTTCTCTTTTTCCACTTCCTTCTTCTTGTTCTTCTTCTTCTCTTTTCCACTTCCTTCTTCTTGTTCTTCTTCTTCTCTTTTCCACTTCTTTCTTCTTTTCTCCTTCTTCTCTTTTCCACTTCCTTCTTCTCGTTCTTCTCCCTCTGTTTTCCTCCTTCTTCTTTATTTTCCTTTCTCTGTTTTTCTCTCCTCTCTTCTTCTTTTCTTCTTGTTCTCCTCTCTTTTTTCTTCTTCTTCTTCTTCTTCTTTTCTTCTTCTTTCTGTTTTTATTTTCCTTCTTTTTGTTCCATTCCCTCTATTTTCCTCCTCCTCCTTGATCTTATTTTTCCGTGTGAATTACTCTTCCTTTGTTCCTGTTCCTCTCCTGCTGTTTCTTCTCTCCTCTTCATCCTTTGCTTTCCTCCTTCTTTCTTTTCTCCTTTTCCTTTTCCTCTGTTTTCCTCCTCCTTCTTCGTGTTTCTTCTGCCTTTTTCTCTTCCTTCCTTTCTTTTTTTTTTCTTTTTCTTTTTTCTTGTTCTTCTTCTGATTTCCTCCTCCTTTTTCTTGTTTTGTTTTGTTTTTGTTTTTTCCTCTGTTTTCCTCCTCCTTCATTTTTTTTTTCCGCTCTGTTCTCCTCCTCATTCCTCTTCCTCTGGTTTTTCTCGATCCTCCCTCTTTATCTTCTTCTTCTTCCTCTGTTCTCCTACTTTTTCTCCTTCTTGTTTTTCTGCCTTTGTTTTCTTCCTCCTTCCTTGAGTCATTTTTTTCCCTTTTGTCTCGTTTTCTTTTTGTCATAACAACAGCAACAAGGACAAGAATTAAGTTTTGTTTACAAACATGAGCTTGGATCCTTCCTATAAAGAAGAGACCTCATTTTCAGCATTGGTCAAGGTAAATAAAAACAAAAAAAGTGTGTGTGTGGGTGTGGGTGTGGATGTGGGTGTGCATGATGGGCGCGCGCGCGTGCATCTCTGTCACAAACAAGAGCTGCCTCCCTTACTTACCTCAATAGATTTTCTCCCCTGGTAGCCAGTGACGAGTTACGGGAAATTGCACAAATGGCCAAATCTGCCAGGGGGTATTTTTTGTTTGGGGTTGAATTACATGACAGGTTCATGTCGTGGGCCGAAGGGGGGTGGGGGGAAGCTTCGATGGACGTGGACTGGTCGCAGCCATCGACAACAGACAAGAGGCACTCTGACATCACATTTCAGCTGTTTACCTGTTGCAGCATTCTTCTTTCTTTGTTTGTTTGTTCGTTCCTGGTTACTGGTTACTTGTTGTTGCTGATGAAACTGTTCTTGCTATCTTTGGTGACTGTGGGTGACGGTAGGATTTCGAGGCATGAATCCAGGATGTTGATTGTTTATTTCTGGGTTGTTGTTGGGTTATTACGCTGTTTGAAGAAGAAGTCCTGTTTGAACGATGTGAACGTTTGGAATCGTCTCAAACCCTCTGCCTTGTTGTGCAAGACCTGTAGCGGTGGAGAGTTTTGACTGCTTCGTTCTTTATTGTTTATAATCATCACCTCCCACACCTCCCATTCCCGCGTAAAGAGTAAACAACAAACAACAAACTCCCATTAAAAAAAAAAAAAAAAAAAAAAAAAACAACCCACATGCCCATAACGCCGAATATACAATGACAAGCTTGGAACGTCCCCGTTCATAGTGTGTATTTCGTGTCTGCATCTGTCCTAGATGAGTGGGTACCACAAACAAACATTCGTTGTTTCTGTGTGCCTGCGTTAGCATAGGGCGTATTTGCAAGCTTGGAACCTTTTTTTTCAGGGAAGATTCCTTGTTTTTGCTTTCTTTTTCTTTTCCTTTTGCATTACTGTTTGTTTGTTGAGGGTGTGTGGGTAGGTAGGTGGAGGAGGGGCCGGGAAAGGGGTCTTTGTTTGCTTTCCGCGGGGTGTAGTGTCTGAATGTGGAATAGGTGAACCAGTTTGGAGTTGCAGCCCGTAAATTGTTTCAACGTAGAAGTAAAGGGTACCTTTCTTCTTGGTTATATTCAAGCCATCGAACTGACCCGCTCACACGCACGTGCGTATGCACACATACAAAAACAACACACACACACACACACACACACACACACACACACACACACACACACACACACACACAGAGGCCTATATATATATATATATATATATATATATATAAGATGAGAGAGAGAGAGAGAGAGAGAGAGAGAGAGTTGAATCAAGTATAAAAGCACTGTGATGTTCAGCTTCTTTTTTTTTTTCTTTTTCTTCTTTTCCTTTTGTTTTTTTTTTTGTTGTTGTTGTTGTTGTTGTTGTTGTTGTTGTTATTCTTTAGCAAAATTCTCGCTCTTCCGAGCCTCTTCAGGCTGGCAGAGAGTAAATGAAACCCCACGCACAGTGATGTCTGTCTGCTCTCATGCATGCACATTCTCTCTCTCTCTCTCTCTCTCTCTCTCTCTCTCTCTCTCTTCTCCCCCCCCCTACACACAAACTGGACGCGCACAGACATCGATCGTCTGGTGATATCATTATCCTTTTTTTTTGCAATATAAAAAAAGAATGTCTGTGACAGTATGACTATTTGCATGCTAACCATAAGCTCCTGAATTTATTCCAAAGAGGAGGCGTCTTTCCATTACCGGTCAAACAGTGACGTCGGAACGGAAGGGTGAGGAGTGTGTGTGTGTGTGTGTGGGGGGGGGGGGGGGGGGGGGGGGGGGGGGGGGGGGGGGGGGGGGGGGGGGGGGGGGGGGGGGGGGGTTGAAGATGAAGAGAATGGGAACATGAAATTAAGAAAACATATAATAAACATGAAAACTCTTCACTAGCTGCCTGACGGAACCATCGGTAATTTATGTCAGTTTAACGATAGATGGGAGGTGGTTCAGTGGAGGCTGAAGTGTGATCTGAATCTGGATTTTACTTTAAGAGCACGTTGGGCTTGGAAACACATCAAATCACCTGGGCAACAGTAGCGTGTGGGCGCAGTGTGACGACGACAACGCAGTTGACCCCGTAGACCTTCAGAAGGCGAGTGTCATCAAGCTTGAAGAAACGCTTCTTACAGGGAAGGATGAATCACGGCAGCTAAGATTACCGACGGCGACCAGTTTGGGCAGGAATGGAGGCCATGCCTGATTAGCAATGGACTGAATGCCTCTGGCAGGCGGCGTGCCATTGTTTGGACTATACACTCTGCACACACTGAATGTCCTTTTGTAAAGTCTCTCTCTCTCTCTCTCTCTCTCTCTCTCTCTCTCTCTCTCTCTCTCTCTCTCTCTCTCTCATGCACACCCACCTACACACACACACACACACACACACACACACACACACACACACACTCACACACACACACACACACACACACACATGTATGTGTATATATATATATATATATATATATATATATATATATATATATAAAAGCATTACTTCCTTCAATCATTGTCGTTTATAAACAATGTTTATTTGATTCTACACCATCAAAAAACAATGTTAAATATTCTTTTTGAAAAAAGAATGGCACCCCAATTCGTTGAGCCAATATGCAGATGCGTGTTACTATGTACATGTAACACATGTGAGGGAGAGAGAGAGAGAGAGAGAGAGAGAGGGAGACCAGACAGACAGACAGATGGAGCATGCAGCCGACTAAACCGAGTCCAAATAATCGATAGCTCACGCAGTTGAATACTTTTGAGAACACATTTAGGTTGAGGAATGATGCGGAGAAACAGAGGGGGAGAGGGGGAGGGGGAGGGGGGGGCAGCTTGGAGAGGGGTGCATGGAGGTGGGGTGAAGGGGGAGAAAGGAGAGGGGGTGAAGGCTGGGTTTCAAACGCCTCCAGAAAGATAGATGGACCTGATAAATTTGCCTTTCGGCTCTCGTTTGGACTCCCAGCTTACATACCATTTCAGCTGGCCTCACGTGTTCCACATTGTGCTTCTCAGACCCAAAGTGTTCTCCCTCCTCCAGTCAATATGCGAACTCGAGACATCGGCACCCCTCCTCCTCCCATCTACCCTCATCTCCTCCCCCCCCCCCCCCCCCCCCCCCCCCCCTCCTCCTCCCCCTCTCCTCACCGCCTCTTCATTCTCTACAAGCTCTACGCAAGAAGAGCTCGCGACTCTTCAGTTTCCCTTGTCTCTTCGCGATAATCTTCGCGTCACAGAGGGTTATGTACTGTATCTACAGGCAAGTCCGTCGCTGTTTCAGTGTGCCTACGCGAAACTTGATGTCCCTTTCATACTAGATTCCACTTCGTTGCTAAGGTAACTGCTGACGTGTTCGCCTCTGTCTCCCTGCCTGCTCCCGTATCCCACTCCACCCCCACTCCTTCCCCCTGGTTTTTTTTTGGGGGGTGTTTTTCTTCCTTTTTTTTTTTTTTTACTTTTCTTAAAATTCCGCCAACGTTTTTGCCATACAGGCAGAGATGGGTATATCTCGTTCGCTTTCTTTTTTTCGTTTTCCAACATTTTCTTTATATTTCATTTGAAAAAGGGAGTAACACCTGCCCACCCACCCACCCCCAACCCTCGCTTCTCACCCCCACCCCCCACCCCCACAGCTCTTTTTTAACCAGCATATTTACAGCATGCAAAATTGCTACCAATGTGCAACCTGATAATCTTGTTATGCCTGAAAAGAACGATTCATATTTGAATTAAAAGAAGAAGATGAATGATTCAAACTCACCTTTTCTTTTAGTCTGCAATTATGTATGAAAATTTTTCAAGCGTTTGTTTGATCTGTTGGTTTAAACTGATTCACATAAGGCCAAAAATTGTGGAATTGAAGAACTGCTCGTACTCCTGGATTCTGATAGGCCAGTAAGAACATACACGGACAGATAGACAGCGGTTTTTTGGGGTTTTTTTTTCTTTTCTTTTCTTTTCTTTTTTTTTTTTTTTTTTTTTCAGATATAGGTAATGCGACTGTATAGCGACGTGCTCTTTCCGGGGAGAGCACTCTAAACATTTGTCACTGAGGAATCAGTAACGACCATGAAGTGACACAATGCCATGCTGTGCAATGCAATGCTATACACAGGGTCATTGAGAAAGGAATAATTGATAGAATTCTAGCACACGACAGAAGATCAATTATGACATTGTTGAGGAGTCCGGAAATTGCTGGCCTTTCATTCTTTTCTCGCTTATCCCCCCTTTTTCCAAGAGTGTGAACACCGACCTCTTCATCAACCAAACAAAGAACAGTATTATGTCTGTTAGTGTGAATACCGACCTCTTCATCAACCAAACAAAGAACAGTACTATGTCTGTTGGTGTGAATACTGACCTCTTCATCAACCAAACAAAGAACAGTACTATGTCTGTTAGTGTGAATACCGACCTCTTCATCAACCACACAAAGAACAGTACTTTATCTGTTAGTGTGAATACCGACCTCTTCATCAACCACACAAAGAACAGTACTTATCTGTTAGTGTGAATACCGACCTCTTCATCAACCAAACAAAGAACAGTACTTTATCTGTTAGTGTGAATACCGACCTCTTCATCAACCAAACAAAGAACAGTACTTTATCTGTTAGTGTGAATACCGACCTCTTCATCAACCACACAAAGAACAGTACTTTATCTGTTAATGTGAATACTGACCTCTTCATCAACCAAACAAAGAACAGTACTTTATCTGTTAGTGTGAATACCGACCTCTTCATCAACCACACAAAGGACAGTACTATATCTGTTGCATAGAGATAGATAGATAAATATACAGATAGATAGATAGACAGACAGATAGATAGATAGACAAATAGATGGACAGATAGATAGATAAACAGATAGATACATAGATAGATAGACAGACAGATAGATAGATAGATAGACAGACAGACAGACAGAATAGATAGACAGGCAGACAGATAGATAATCGGACAGGCAGATAGATAGACGCACAGACAGATACACAGGCTGGCCGTAAAGGATTTCCTGTTAGACCCACAGATGTTTAAAGTCCGCATTTGTTTTGTTTGGAGTTGAAGATGAAGTGAAGTTTGAACAGAAAGACAGAAGTTGAATCACATCTATGATATTCAAACTTCGTCGATCGATGCTTTTCATCTCTCTTTCATTTGTAAATCTTACTAGGTA
This sequence comes from Conus canariensis, assembly GCA_033310375.1. Lineage (NCBI taxonomy): Eukaryota > Metazoa > Mollusca > Gastropoda > Neogastropoda > Conidae > Conus > Conus canariensis. Next base: position 40,612,462 of record CM065734.1, on the reverse strand, counting down.
AGTCGGGCTGAATGATTCGCCGAATTCTACAGCCTTCCTTCGGATTGGTGCCTGCTTTGAGCGTAATTCACCAGTCCATTCATCAGCTGAGCTCATTTATTCCTAGACATCTCTGCCCCAGCCTCACTATGAATAGAGAATCATTCGTGTATCAGGAAATCTGAAATGAAGCAGGAAACAGCAACAACATATAAATAACAAACAAGTAGGGTAACTCTCGCTCCCATGATGAAATAATCACAGGCCCGTAACTCCAAACAAATGCCGCTTACGACACCAAGTCGCCTTGCCGAAAAGACAACACGGAGCACACAGAACAAACAAGGAGCCATCCACGTTCGTATTCCATTTCTCCCCTCCCCACCCCTCGTCTATCAGCATCACTCCACCTCCTTCCAGTTAGCATTAATGAATCCCTCGCCTGCCGCCTCAAAGATGAAGTCGATCAAACCCTAGACTTGAAATTCTTATCTACACCAATACATAACTCTCTCTCTCTCTCTCTCTCTCTCTCTCTCTCTCTCTCTCTCTCTCTCTCTCTCTCTTCCAAACACATAACGTTCTCTCTCTCTCTCTCTCTCTCTCTCTCTCTCTCTCTCTCTCTCTCTCACACACACACACACACACACACACACACATACAGATCTCTCTCTCTCTCTCTCTCTCTCTCTCTCTCTCTCTTGTTGTGTGTGTGTGTGTGTGTGTGTGTGTGTGTGTGTGTGTGTGTGTGTAGAGAGAGAGAGAGCGAGAGAGATAATCTGGTCCATTCATTTAGAAGCTATTTCAAACTATAGATGAAACGAAAACAAACGGCATATAGACTAAACCTTAGCCCACTTCATGTCTGCTATCTGTGAAATTATTCGAGTTTCTTATGTCTCATAACAATCTAACACTATTCACAACAAAGTGAACAAAGGGAAATTGATTTGTAAGGGAAAACAATAAAAAGAAAAAAAGATAACGTGTATGAAAACTGAAAAAGGTATTTGACGTCATAATGCCAGGACCGTAAACTCACAAGGTTGGGCCGAAGATTACGTCAAAGGGAACGGATACTACACAATACGGACTGTACTGATGGACGAATTGCTCTGCAGCTCCAGCTTCGCGCTTCCAGGAAAGAAACACCCCCAAAATAAGTTGATATTTGTCTTGCTTGTAGCTGAGGATACGATTTGGTTAATCAAAAGGATTTTGCAACTGAACCTAACGGAGTCGAGTCGACAAGCAGGCAGGCGAAAAAATCGATTGGAAAGGGGATGGGTGGGGATAACAGTGTGTGTGTGTGTGTGTGTGTGTGTGTGTGTGTGTGTGTGTGTGTGTGTGTGTGATGTGTGCGTGCGTGCGTGTGTGTATGCGTACGCGCGCGCGCTCTATATGTGTCCTTGTGTGTGTGTTTGTGTGTGCGTGCGTGCGCGCGCGCGTGTGTGTGTATGTGTGTGCGCACGTATGTGTGTGTGTGTGTGTGTGTGTGTGTGTGTGTGTGTGTGTGTGTGTGTGTGTGTGTGTGACATCAATGTGCGAGAGTGTGTGTGTTTGTGTCTGCACGCGCGCGCGCATGTGTGTGTGAGTGTATGAGTGTGTGAGTTTGTACCCATTCCTATGTGTGTGTTTGCGTGCGTGCGTGCGTGCGTGCGTGCGTGTGTGCGTGCGTGCGTGCGTGCGTGTGTGTGTGTGTGTGTGTGTGTATGTGTGCTTGCGTGTGTGTGAGAGATAGAGAGAGACAGAAAGACAGACAGACTGACAGACAAACAGACAGACAGACAGACAGACGGAGAGTGCACAGATTAGTTTCAGACCTCGTCTTTCGCCATCAGAGACCATGCATGCACCGCAGTTCACAGCAGACTTGCTTTAAGGGGGAGGGAGAAAAGGAGGGGGTGGGGTGGAGAGCGAGTTGCGGAATAGAATAAACCAGACGGCGACCGGCGTAGTCGTCTTTCGAAGATAATCATTAGTGTCCTTGTTTGAAAATTTCCGTTTCGAAAAGGATCTGGACGACTATAAAAACAAAAAACAAACGAAAAACAAAACAAAACAAAACAAAGCAAAAAACGTCACAATCTTAACCATTCTACCACCCTCTCACGCCCCCTCTCCACCCCAAGTATACCCCTACCTTTCTACCTACCTAACTAACTACCTACACAATTACACGAACGCACGCACGCACCGCCGCGCGCGCGCGCCACACACACACACACACACACACACACACGTGTGTGTGTGTATGCATGTATCTATGAATGTATGTATGTATCTATCTATCTATCTATAATATATGTGTATATATATAATGTGTGTGTATGTGTGTGTGTCGTGTGTGTGTGTGTGTGTGTGTGTGTGTGTGTGTGTGTGTGTGTGTGTGTGTGTGTACGTATGTATGTCTCTCTCTCTCTCTCTCTCTCTCTCTCTCTCTCTCTTTCTCTTATTATATATATATATATATATATATATATATATATACACACTCTCTCTCTCTCTCTCTCAATATATATATATATATATATATATATATATATATATGAGAGAGAGAGATGTGGGTATGTGTGCGTGTGTATGTGCATGTGTGTGTGAGGGTGGGTGGGTATGGGTGGGAGGGCGTGGGTGTTTATATGTGCAAACATGAGGGCGCATGTTTTTGTGTTTGTGTGCGTGTGTGTGTAAGAGATTGTGCGTTTGAGTGCAGGTACGTGTGTTTTTGTGTGCGCGTTCGCGTGCACAGATGTGTTCGTTATTTTTGGACACTAAATGTCCACTGAATTATTTCGACAGTATTGTGTGCCAGGTACATTCTGAAAAATCGTTGATATTTGTCTGCTTTGGAAGTCAATCAACAATTGACTGCGTCGTTACGGTCAAAGAACTCAAGTGTCTGTAGATTGTATTCACTCACGTATGTCCTTGCACTCTTTCATGGAATATGTACAGATGGTTCCACATCGGAGGAAGGCGCGGCTTCTGCTGCTCACTGCTGAAAAACTTCCTCTCAGAAAAGTTCAAGGCACTTTTTTTTTCCCTTACATAGCTCCATCTACACTACTGAGCTTAAGGGCGTTGGTTTTGGAACTTCAAATGGTCTGTATGTCGAAACGTTAAGATTTTCTCATTCTGTCTCATTCCCTAACCTCAAACACCTTCAACTTCAGATTTAAAAAAGCAGTATATGTCTTTGAAATCTGATGATTACAGACCTTTTTTTATTATTAAGTATGACGAAAGGGAAGCACTTGATTTGAGCTGGGGTGTAGCGATGCAAAACATAAAGCTGGGCATCTCTTTGATGTCTTGCCAAGTCTCCGCCTCCTCGGCTTTTCCATCTAAGTAATCCTTGCCCCAGCTATCAGATTTGTGGCTGAACTAGCCCTCCATGAGCATATTGGAGTCCGCCATACCGTTTGGAGAGACAGAGGCTTGTCATTGATTGGGCAGCAGAAGCTGAGCAGTTGTAGTTTTGCCTGGATTGTCATCATCTGGTGTTTAAAGGTTTCAGTGTGTGTATGTATGTGTCTACAAGGCCGATGTTGGTGTTATTCCTGTCACAGAGAGAGAGAGAGAGAGAGAGAGAGAGAGAGAGAGAGAGAGAGAGAGAGAGAGACGGACAGACAGACAGACAGACAGACAGACTGACAGACAGACAGACAGAGACAGACAGACATACAAAATTTGTTTGCTACC
>CM065734.1:40578781-40603781 GCA_033310375.1 Conus canariensis | reverse complement strand
CTTTTTACCATAAACTACCCCTTTCAAGGCATGATTTTTGAGACGTGTGGAGGGAAAGTCGATTTTGCTTCCACATTTGACAATTTATGACTGATGCATAAATATCGACAAAACTACTGTATTAAGCCTAGCAATGATGTTGATGTGAAAAATCATCCTTTCCTGAATGCAGCCTACATGTGTGTCTGTGTACTGTGCTTAGGAGCAACATGGATCTCAAAACGGTGAAAAGAGTACAGGAGTTACTGATAAAAGAGGAAGGAAAAAGAAGCAGAGAGAAGGATGGGGTGGTAGGTGAAAGAAGTGACGGGAGAAGGGGAAGAGGAGGGAGGTGGAGTGAAAAAGAGAAAATAGGCGCCACAATGAATAACTACATGGATGAATGCATCGATGAAAGTAAAAGCCCATTAAACTGGTTACTTCAAATGGGGTGTTCTATTAAAAATTGATGATTGAGAGAGTCTAGATCACAGTTTCGAACAGAAATTCGTAGTGACATTAAATGGAGCATTCTATTAAAAACTGATGAAGGGGGAGGGGGGAAGGGGGGGGGGGGGGGTCTTCATTACGGTTTCCAATAGAAATTTATAGTTTCATTGAATGGGGCGTTCTATTCAAAACTGAAAAAAACTTAATGACTGGGAGGATCTAAATGACAGTTTCGAAAAGGAATAATCATTTTAAAACCTGAGAAATGAAATTGTATTGGCTACATACCACGACTAGGAATATGCATCAAAATGCCATGCAGCCATCAAAGTCATTTTGAGACACCCCCTATAAATCAATGTGAAACAGAATTAATGACTGGGAGGATCTAAATGACAGTTTCGAAAAGGAATAATCATTTTAAAACCTGAGAAATGAAGTTGTATTGGCTACATACCACGACTAGGAATATGCATCAAAATGCCATGCAGCCATCAAAGTCATTTTGAGACATCCCCTATAAATCAATGTGAAACAGAATAGATCAAAAGAACAACATCCCTGTGACGAAACGCTTGACAAAACCATCCGATCGGTCCCACTAAAACCCCAAACCAAAAAATAGATTTCAAATCTATGCCCACTCTCCTCTCTCAACCCCACCTCCCCCTCCCCCCTCCCCCTCCCCTCTCCCCCTCCCCCTCCCTCCCCTCCCCCCTCCCCCCCTCACTTAGGATGGTGCGGGCCGCCCAGCGGCACGATCTATGATGAAGAAAAAGATTGCGTCACGGGAAATGCTTGATGCCTGTCGTTCTTGTTGACCTACACCCTCCCCCCCCCCTCCCCCCCATCCCGTGAAACAAAGGCGCGACGCCACTGCCGTGCCCTCCCCCACCCACCCCACCCCCCTTTTCCCTTTTCATATCTACAGTCCGTGCACTGGCTGAACTGGTGAATTATGTCACCACCAAGTGGGAAACCACCACAAGGTGAGAAACAAACTGGTAAACCACAAGGTGGTAACTCAGTCCCTGTGAGTCAAAACAGTGCACAGAAGCGTTACTGCGTGCACTGTAAAATGACATCTCACAACACTGCCGAATGCAGAAAATTCTTTGGACCAAGACTCCAAACAATTGCTGCGTACCAGGTAGTGTCTACACCCAAAAGCGGTGACACACCATTTATGGTACCTAACATCACTGCACCACCCATCAGTGAGCAGGTGTTAGTCACTAACAAACCTGCCACATGTTTGTATGACACAGGATTGTCATACGCTGCAGTCGTAAGAGCTTCCCTTGTGGAGCCAGCTGCTATTACCGAGGAGACAGTGCCTTTACAAGGGGCTGACCTGACTCTGCCACCTGCTACCTTACCTGTTGCCACAATTATGGTTGACAGTAGGTATGTCAAGGGACAGATCAAGGCAGCCGTCATGGACAATCCGATCCATGATCTCCTACTTGGAGGCCATTATGTCACTCTCGGGAACCCATCCGAACCTGTCATTGTATCCACACTGCAGGTGAAGACCCCAAAGCAATTCAAACCTCCTAAAAAGGAGATGAAAGCAGCTCAGCGAGCTGACCCAACATTAGCTGCATGCTTCAAGAGGCAGTGCCACTCTCGTCACCCCACTCGCAAGGGCGAATTCTTTAGGCAGAACGGTCTTTTGTATCATAGGCTAAATGAAGATCACTCACAACTTGTGGTCCCGGCGACACACCGGACCCGAGTAATGGAAGTGGGACATACACTCTGTTCACCAGGACATATCAATGTAGGGCAGACAGTGCAATGGGTGATGAAGCAGTACTACTGGCCAGGGATGGCAGAGGACATAAAGAAATATGTTGATTCCTGCCCCCTGTGCCAACACTGGTCATCCAGCCAAGGGGGCGGTTCGTCCCCAGGCCAGCCTGACCATCCAGACACAGGCCAACTGGAGCCCAATAATGTATTCCGAAGCTCCATCGGTGTCTTGGTGACTCCAGAGCTAGTGCCACAAGCCTAATGGACCACGATCGGAATGAATTGTCAAGTAGGAGCTTCTCTCTCTCGAGAATCTTTTTTCAGGGGGCCTATGTGATGAAACGCTTGACAAAACCATCCAATCGGTCCCTCTAAAACCCCAAACCAAAAATAGATTTCAAATCTATGCCCACTCTCCTCTCTCAACCCCCCCTCCCCCCTCCTCCCCCTCCCTCTCCCCCTCCCCCCCTTCCCTCACTTAGGACGGTGCAGGCCGCCCAGCCGGCATGATCTATGACGAAGAAAAAGATTGCGTCACGGGAAATGCTTGATGCCTGTCGCTCTTGTTGACCCCACACCCTCCCCCCCCCCCCCCCCCCCCCCCCCCCCCATCCCGTGAAACAAAGTTGCGATGCCACTGCCATGCCCTCCCCCACCCACCCACCCCCCTTTTCCCTTTTCATATCTACAGTCCGTGCACTGGCTGAACTGGTGAATTATGTCACTGGAGTTTCTCCGTGAGAGTCTGTGTCTATACGGACGCATAAATTAAACCGGCCGCTGAAGTCAGTGAGCTGTGCCAATTAGGTTCAAATGGTTTCCGTGGTGACTGGTAATAGGATTAGATCCCTCCCCCTCTCACCCCTGATGTGTGAGTGACAGGTTGTCAAAATCGAATCCGGCAATTAGAATTCATATATACCAGACACACAGAGCGCAACTTCACTGACCCCTCAAGACTGCCTGTAGACCAGACCAGAGGAAGACAACATGACAACTTGAGAAGGCCTAGGAAGATCCGGGTAAATTCTTTGGTCTCCAGTCATTCACTATTCATTCCCAGGAAAAGTGAGTTGGAACTCTGTTTTACCTTTTCGAATCTATGTATTGATTTTATGTATGCTGTGTGTGTTAACATTGTAACTTTGTACAAATGCTTAGCAACATGTATCAAACTGATGAATGATTATTCTGTGTAGGAGTTGGCTTGCCATCATATGGCAAAAGCTCTCTCCCAGTGGTTATGATTCTTTGTTAACTATGTGACCACTGTTCTTTGTGTTCACCCTGACTTTAGCCAGTAGGCAATTCTGTCTATTAAGAAAATAATTCATTGATTAATTTTTATCAGGAAAACAGTATGCCTGTGCTAGGTGAAGAACTGCTACTCTGATTTATAAATACTGGTGATTGTTGGAATGATTTGTAGTGTATGACTTTAAGTCTACACCACATGTGTACTTGGACTAAGTGTAGCCCAAGTCAGTGTGATCTAATTCATAAGAAACATGGAAGAGTTGTTTGACTGAAACTATGTAACATAGTATTACTGTCTCCTACCCTTTTGTGAGCTTAACTTAGTCTTTAAACAAAAAAGGAGATTAATAGTTATAGCAGAAACTCTACCATAGAGAAAACTTTGCTGGCTGAGTCTCACACCTGTGCTGAAAGTAAACCAGGGTAAATGTGTGCACTCGACAAACCAGCCATCAGAGTCTCACCTACAGACCAAGTTCTCTTTATCGCAGAACTGGGATCCTGGTCACGCTATCCTGGTCACGCTACACATTTCGGCGGGACCAGAAGCTGGGACTTCGCCCAACACCAGGGTGACACCAGACAACCAATCTACACCAGTGGGGCAGTCACCAACCACAGGAGAGATCAACTACCCTCTCCGAAGCAAAGCTAAGTTAGCTTACCACCTGGACTCAAATCCATCAGACCCTTGCCCTCACTTTATGATGAGACAGGGAGACCCTGTCTATGAGTACCTCTTTGGATACATTCAGTATAACTTAGACAGACCCCCTATATGCCAACTTAAGCTTGCTGCATTTAGTGCAAGCGAGTAAAGTAGGAGTGAGGGAGGGCCCCTCATTGTGGTAGTCCAGTGAGAACTAAATCCTAGCCTATGAACTTGACATGCCCAAACTTACCTATGTGTAAGCAATAAAAGTTGATGTGTGAAATTGCACTTAACTTGTGTCAGTTCTCTTTTGTTCAATCAACTGTTGAATGTTTGAACTTCTCTCTTCAATTCTGTCTCTCGGAGCTACAAGTACTTATAAGAGTACAGGCCTAAGGAAAACTATCTCAGAGCCACTGTTAAGTATTTTACCAAGTCCCAGAACAAAAATAAAAATTTCTTTGATGACTAGTACCGGAAAGTTGCTCCTTCCACCTCTAGTAAGAGAGAGAGTGTAGGTGAAATGTTAAGATAATTCTCATCGAGAAATTATTCCAAGTCCTTCCCCTAGAGGACCCACCTAACACTTACTCATCTCATCACAATCCCAACCCAATCAATTCATTTGGATTTTTTTTCAAGTAAAGATTTTCAATGATGATGTCATTCACAATCTAGGAACTCGTGAAAGATCGTATACTTGACGTCATTTTCAGGCCCAGGAGCTCAATCGTCACACTACCTGCTCATTGCAATAGCTGGTGGCTTAAAACACAAATCCCCATTCCTCACATTTCATTTCATTCTTCTGCTCGGAACCACCTACAGTGTATCTTAATGGACATATGAGAAAAAAGAAGAAGAAGAAAAAAAAAGGAAAATCAACTTTCAAGTACTTTTTTTCTGAGTAATGGGTCACAAGTGTGTGGAAAGCTTGCACCTATGTTCTGTCCAGGATCTTTTTTAATATAGCTCTGGAGAGAATACAATGATCTGCTAGAAACTTTACAGCATGGTAGATCTCTTCATGTTGTACAAGCTATCCCTTTACAAAGTTGTTTGATTTTTTGATATAATAGGAATTAAATATGATGACATAAAACTTACATATTTAAGTCTCTGCAGTGGCTCATAATGTGTGTGTGTGTGGTGTGTGTGTGTGTGTGTGTGTGTGTGTGTGTGTGTGTTTTTGGCATCTTGCAGGGCGCCACGACAAGACGTTGTAGGACACGTTTATAAAGCATAACTAGAGGGGAAGCAGGATGAATTCTTTAGTGCTGTTCATTCCATCTTAGAGAAGTTCAATTCATGAAAATGGCCAAAGCCAGAACGTCACCCCTAGCAACATGACAATAAGCTGGTCTATGCAAATGACCTTTATTTTAACTTTATAACAGCTCACTCAGAAATAGGGGGATCAGACTAAAAGTAAACGAACTGTGGTGGGAAGAGGATTCTTACAACAACCATATACCTCTTTTCCCTGGAGCGAAGCCGAAAGTAGTGGATTGTGCTATGTTACTGACAGCCCTTTTGAGTGAATGGACCATTTAACACGCGTGCTCCACAATACTGACTGAAAATTTCCGCACGAAATTTTTACCAGAAAGTCAGCTGTGGTGTGCAAGATCTCTTGTGTTGTTTCATGTAATAGGTGCACAGTCTTTTTTGTTATCTGTAGTCATGTGCTTGTAAATAGGCTCTCATTGCCATTCAGTTTGGTTTTTATTTTCATCTGTGAATAGATTATCATCACATTGTTATCTATTATTATGTGCTAGTAAATAGGCTTTCATTTCTATATACTTGGGTTTTTTTCTATTAATAGACTGTTATGACGTTGTAAAGTGAAAGATGGACTGAGGACAAGCACCATGTCACAAACAAAGGATTCAGTCGATGCTGTACAGCACAAAAAGACGAAGTTTGATGGGGGGAAGCACGTGTTCATTGGATACAAACTTTTCTAGCAAATGTGAAAATATTACAAATTAAAAGAGAGAAAGAAAAAAAAAAAGGGGGGGGGGGGGGCAGTTTGTAAACACAGCTCATTTTTTTTAATAAAAAAAATTAAATAAACAATTTCTGGATAACGATCTATTTCTAGAAGCACTTTGCAGACACATCCTTTTCTGTCTTCAGTGATATTACATTGATTATTAACGGCAGTGACAACTTATTAGGTCTACGTGTTCCGCAAGTTCTGGGGTCAAACTGTGCCCATGCACGTGTTTGTAACTGTCCTCTTGTCACTGTTTCGTTTACATGTGAACACAGCGTGGACTTGTTTTTGACTGATTAATACGCCCTCCAACCCCACACCTTGTTTACCCGAAGTCCGGATCGGCTGGAATGGCTTTAAGCAAAAACCTTGACGTGTTCATTTTTGGTGTGCAGCCCATGGCCACCATTAATTTTCCGCCATTTTTTCTAAACAGGTGTGTGGCCTGCTCTTTATCCTAGGAGTTCGGAAATCCTAGGACGGGGAAGTCCCTTCGAGGGTTGTAGCTGTACAGTTTGTTGAGTCGGAAATAATGGCATCGAAAGAACGAGAGACAGTTGGGGGTGCCTCAGCAAGACAACCGGCTCGAGTTAAACTGATGGGCAAAACAGGTGAGATCAGTGTCAATATCCACAAAGTCACTGGAAATATTTCGGTGGGGAACACCAGCACAGTGACGTATTACCACCATAAGCCCAGGTGTACAATCATGGAAGGAAAGCAAACATCATATAAAACGGGGGACTGGACTGACCCGGATTCCTCTGAATCGGACTCGAGCAGCTCGGACTCGGACTCGGAACGGTTCTTCGCATCGCAAGGTGTCGCGATGCCAACAAAACGGGAGTGGAAACAAATGGCGAGAAACATGAAAAAGATGGCGATGAAAGCGAAACAAATGACGAATGTGAAGGATGGCAATCGAGCGCACACAGTGATTGTTGATAAGAACGGAACAGCGTCAGCCTTCGATAAAGATGGGAAACGAGTTCCACTTAAGTCACAAACTGTGTTTATGAACGGGTGGACGACCAGTAACAGTCATGGTAGTGCTGCCACAAATGGGCGGCCAAACACAAACAACACCCATGCGACAAATGGGAGGTCCAACAGAAACGCCCAGGGTAGTGCTACCCAACAAGCTGGACAGGGCAACTATGGGTCAAGGCCCAACTCGAACCCAGGGGCACCGGTCACACGCCCAGAAAACAACGGTGGTCAAGCATCTTGGTACCAGCAGGAAACAGCTGTGGATCCACCAACCACTTATGAAAAACAAACACAGATATTTGAACAGATCATGACCAATCTTTCAAACAAGACTGTCGATGAGGCAATAGTTTTCAGGCTGTCTTCCAATTTAAGCAAGGGCTGGCGTCGAGTGTTCCGTCACTTGGGCATTTCGGATGCTGAAATTGATGGAGCGTTTCAGAATTGTGGCCAGGTGCAGGAGACGGTGTACAATTTGCTGGTACGATGGACACGTCGTGCTCACACTCCAGATGTGCGGACATTGGTTGAGGCGCTTGTTCGGGCTGAACAGTTGCATGTTATTCAGTTGTTGCACCATTGATTTGTCTTCACTGTTATACTTAGTAGATATTTGTTTTGTCTTTACTATTAATGTGTTATACTTAGTAGAAAAGATATTCTGTTATTCCGCCAGAGTTATACTTAATAGAAAAAATATTGCATTATTCCTCCGGACAAAAGGGACAAACTTATTACAAGACAAAACATGACGCGTTTCGGCCTTTTTTTGTCTTCTTCAGGCAAAAGGAACACCATTCAGGACAAGGAAAATGAACAGCAATCACATAATGTTCTCAAATTGGGCACAAAATGGATATGGAGTGAAAATGTCCATTTTTGCGCCAAAATTGAAAAGAAGTGATTGCTCGTTCGTCGTTTTCATTGTCCTGAAAGTTGCTTATCATACCTAAAGAAGATCAAAGAGGTCAAAACGCATTGTCTTTGGCTCATAATTTGTGTGTCTCTTTTGTCAGATGGCATAATATAATGTTTTTCCTTTTAAGTTTAACATCCATTTTGTGTCCAGTTTGAGAAGATGAGTGATTGCTCATTCTTCAGTTTCATTGCCCTCAATCAAGAGGTTGAAATGCATTGTGTTTTGTTTTGTAATTTGTTTGTTCCTTTTGTCTGGCGGAGTAATATAATCTTTTTTTCTTTAAAGTTTAATGTCAATTTTGTATCCAATTTGAAACTAATATACTGTGATATGTTTCACGCATTACAATCAGATATCACCAAGCTGTAGCAGAGGTGTATGTCATGATATATGTACATGTATGTGAACTTATTCAAGTGCGTGTGTGTGTGTGCATATGATTTTGTCTGTGTCTCTCTGTGTGTGTGTGTGTGTGTGTGTGTATGTGTGTGTGCATGATTTTTTGTTGGATTTTTCTGTGTGGCATGTGTGTTTTGAAATTTGATGACAGTGTCTAATGATCATGCATGTATGTGTGTGTGTTTTTGAAATTTGATGACAGTGTCTAATGATCATGCATGTATGTGTGTGTGTTTTGAAATTTGATGACAGTGTCTAATGATCATGCATGTATGTGTGTGTGTTTTTAAATTTGTTGATAGTGTCTGATGATCATGCATGTATGTATAATTAATACTATTTCTATACAGCCACCATATACACTCGGTGGAAAGCTTTGCATACATACTCAGTATAGAGTGGCAGTTGTTGAACACAAATCAAGTTGGCTCCTTCAGTTCCCAGTTTTAAAGAGCGAGGCTATTTCCTCTTCGGAATATTTTGTGAGTAGAAAATGTTGACTGTTGTTGTTGTACTGCCCAAGAATTTGTTGAGTGAGAAAAAAGATGGGACAGGGGAGCTAAGAGAGGAGAGGAACAGGGGAGCTAAGAGAGGAGAGGAACAGGAGAGGTGGAAGAGGAGAGGGACAGGGGAGGTGAGGTGAGGGGGAGGGGGAGGGCCAGGGCACAGTGTGTGGTGTTACATGATGTAAAAATTCCCTCTAAATGTAGGCCTTACAATTTGTGAATGTCTTTTCACAACAAACACTTGTAAAGGTGTGCGTACAAGCCATGCGCCAGAAAGAGAGATTTAAAACAAAAAAAATGTCAAAAAAGAAACATAATATGTTTCGACTCTAGCGCTGTAGGGTTACAGTTAACATCTTAAAGTACTGTAAATCATATATTCATCTTGCATCCCATTCTCCCACTCCACAAGTTTGCCCTAGTTCAGTAGATTCTTGGATGAATGATTCTATGGTCAAAGTCTGGTTTTGAGATAATCCAGAATCAACACTTTGACAACCTAAATGAGATTTCTTTCTGTCTTTCTTTTTTGTTGTTGTTGTTGTTAAAGAAAAGGAAGAGATGGGAGTTGGTATCTTTTTTCCCCTTCATTTGAATTAACGTGTTTCAATCAATATTTCAAATGCACATGTATTACATGTGGATGGGAATATAGGTTGGTGGATGTGCCAGCTTTGATTTGTGATTGTGTGTGTGTGTGTGTGTGTGTGTGTGTGTGTGTGTGTGTGTTTGATAAAGCCAAGCAAAACTGTATTTTTGGCAGTGTGTGATGTCCATAGACTGGCTAAGGGTTTGTTTGTTTTGAAGAATCACTACCTTTTTGTGTATGTAACAGTCTAGTGCACAGTACATCAATGTATTGCTGTGAATTTATACCTGTTTGAGTTGGCTTATATGTTTAGATGAGGTATAGACATTTTGTGTAAGGATTTCTGCCTGTCTGTCTTTTGTTGTTGTTGTTAAATGAATGGAGGGGATTGGAGTAGGTATCTTTTCCCCTTCATTTGAATTAATGTGTTTTAATCAATATTTCATATGCACATGTATGTGTGAATATAGGTTGGTGGATATGCCATGCATTGTGATTGTGTGTGCATGTGCGCATGTGTTGTGTGTGTGTGTGTGTGTGTGTGTGTGTGTGTGTGTGTGTGTGTGTGTACATGTAAGTTGGTGTTTTTTTTTTTTCATCTTACAGGAGAGTGGGACAGAGTTTTTCTTTTTTTTATCATTGGATTCCAGACAGATGTGGAAAATCACTTCATATGGCAGAATTCATGATTAGTGATTGAATAGAACTCGAAGTCAAACAGGGAGGTGGGAAGGAGGAAGTACTGAGTCTGGAAGGAATGAACATATTCATTATGATGCTTAAAAATATATGCAAATTTGATTCAGTTGAACACTGGCTTTTAATGAGTAAAATTTTTTTTTTTTTTTTTTAATGTAGCACTTTCGGATCTGAATTTTATATGTATGCATATACATGTGCATGCATGCACATACGCACACATGTGCGGGCATGCAAGCGCACACACATGCATGCACACAAGCACACACACATGCATGTACGCGCGCGCACACACACACACACACACACACACACACACACACACACACACACACACACACACACACACACCTCACTCACTCACTCACTCACACTCTCACACATAGACACATCATTCTCAAGTCATAGTCGTAAAGACAGAGGGATTGTTTTACTGCACCTTTTGTTCATATCACTTACCTTTGTAGTGCATTATGTTATTACTCTACCATTTTTTGTAAAGCTCCTCCACCTATGTTATTTTATCCTGATACTGTTCCTGATATTTTTTCAAGTGGCATGTTAGAGCCCTGCTATAATCTCTTTCATGTCCAGATATGGTGTGCATATTTTTTAAAGTATAAACTTACAGACTGGGTAACCCTTGTTTCTTTCTTTATTGTTGGTTAGTTTTCTTTTTAAACTGAAGGTGTGCGGTATGTTGCCACCATTGTAAAGATGACAGAATTTGATATCCTGATTTTGTATTCAGCACACTCTGATCTGTTGCTTTTTTTGTTATGTGCATTATAATCATTCTTTACTGGTTATGATAGTAATGATTATGGTGGTATTCATTTTTGCCTTTATGTTCAGGCTTGTGTGTGTGTGTGTGTGTGTGTGTGTGTGTGTGTGTGTGTGTGTGTGGTGTGTGTGTGAACCTTTGAAAACATTTTTGCTGGAACACATCTTGTACACACACAAGCACACATAAGTGCACACACATGCACGCACACACACACACACACACACACACACACACACACACACACACACACACACACACACACACACACATGCAGGCATGCACGCACACATACGCAAGCACACACACACACACACACATTCATGAACATAACCATAGAAACATATACACCACACCACACAAATGCATCTGCGCATATGTGCGTATACACAGATACATACATACACATGCATGCAAACACACTGTCACACACGCATATGTGCACATCCTGTGCATGGGCTTGTGTATGTATCAGATGCACATGTGCAGGCACACACACACTGTCACAACCATGCACAAGAGTTCACAGACATGCTTATGCATGTGTGTGCTCACACACACCTTCGTGAACACACCCACTTATACACCACACCACACATATGCACGCACATACATGCGCAAGCATGAACACACACAAACACACTTGCATGCACACACACACACACACACACACACACAAACACACCCACACCCACATGCATGCACACACACACACATACTATCATGCACACACACCCTGCGCTGTGCATGTGTGTGCATCAGGCACACGTGAGTGCACACTCACACTACCACTACCATGCACACACACACACACACACACACACACACACACACACACACACACACACACATGCATGTGCACAGGATCCCACATTCTCATCAGCTAATGACCATAGAGTTCCTCCCACCTCCGTGAGGATGCTGGGAGATCTTTCAGAGGAAGCTGTGCCCGCCGTTTGGAAGTTCTGTCCCTTTTGTTACTCGGCCTTCTCATTGCTTGTGTGTGTGTGTGTGTGTGTGTGTGTGTGTGTGTGTGAAATTGATTATTTTCAGTTTTATGAGTGTGACAGATGTTCAGACTCTAAATTTAATTTCTTACACTTGTTCCTTGTGAGTACAGTATATTTTAAATTGCTTTAGTTTAAACAGATTGTATACTGGTTACTTTTTTGTCCCCTTTTTTTTCCTTGTTTTCTTTTTGCTGTTGTTTGTTTATTTGTTGGGTTTTTTTTTTTGTTTGTTTCATGTCAAGCATGAAGAGTTTTGTGTCTTAGGAGAGATTTTGCACAATACCATGACTTTTGAATTAATTATTAATGATAGCTTTTTGTTAGTAGGGAATATGAATGGTGTGTGTGTGTGTGTGTGTGTGTGTGTGTGTGTGTGTGTGTGTTGTGTGTGTGAAAATCCACACACGACTGTATATTTGGCAAAGTATGATTCCTATAGACTGTAATTTCTTTTGTTAGAAGAATCATGACTTCTTGTTTTCAGTCAAATGTGCAGTACATTAGTACACTGTGAGCAATGTTTTATCAAAAATATCTTTGAGTGCACGCACACTTGTTTGGTTGGGGTAAACACAATCTGAACATGTATGCATGTTTGTTTTCAATCAATAGAGGGGAGGGGGGAAGTAACCATATTCCCCCCCCCCCCCAATTCATGTGGATTAATGTGTTAAAATCAATAAATGCACTTGTATGTGTGCCTGCTAATGTAGACTGATGGACATGCCATGCATTGTGTGTATATTTGTGTGTAAGGAGTGTGGAAAGTTCTTTTCCTTTTTTTCCTTTGAATTCCAGATAGACACGGCAAATCACTTCACATTGCGTAATTCATGATATGATAAGTGATAGACAAGAACAAGACAGTTAAGGGGGTGGTAGACAGCAGGAAATACTGAGCCCAGAAGGAATTAATGTATTTATATTAAACCCAGAAGGACTTAATGTGTCTATACAGAGCCTTGAAAGAGTTAATGTATTTATACTGAGCCCAGGAGTTAATGTGTTTATACTGAGTCCAGAAGGAGTTAATGTATTTATACTAAGCCCAGAAGGAGTTACTGTATTCATACAGAGCCCAGAAGAAGTTGATGTATTGTCATGTTTGAATAAGTATTGCTCCATTT
The DNA here is from genome assembly GCA_033310375.1 of Conus canariensis. Taxonomy (NCBI): domain Eukaryota; kingdom Metazoa; phylum Mollusca; class Gastropoda; order Neogastropoda; family Conidae; genus Conus; species Conus canariensis. The sequence continues at coordinate 40,590,663 of CM065734.1, read as the reverse complement.
GATTTCAATGAGTTTTGATAAAAAATGTGGCACTCTTTATTTTGAATTTGAATTCAGTCATGAATACATTATGAAAATGTTCAAAATATATGAGAATGGTGCTTGTATACATGTACAGGCACATGCATGCACATTCGCTGCCATACACACACATATGCTTATACATATGCATGCACACACACACACACACACACACACACACACACACACACACACACACACACACACACACGTGCACATGTACACGCACACACACACACGCACACGCACATACACGCATCGCTGTCTACTCATAGTCTTAATGATAGAGGCATTGTTTGTCAGCACTTTTTTTTTTCATGTTATAATATTTTAAGCTTTTTGTGTCATCATCCTAAGGTATGAACTGTAATCTTTTTGTCATTTTCTTCCATCAATTTTATTTGAACCTGATACTGTTCCTGAAATTCTTTCAAATGCTTTGTAAATTGCTGCGTTAAACGGTCACATGACTGGATTTGGTGCTTCTGTCTGTCTTTTGTTTTTAAGTATTTACTTCTAGGCTAGGGTAGGTTTTTTCTTTTTCTTTTCTGTTTGTTTGTTTGTTGATTTTTTTTTTTTTTTTTTTTTTTTTTAAAGTTCATGCTGTTTGGTCTGTTGCTGCCATAGTAAAGATGTTATTTAGAATACTAATTTTATACTCTGCACTATGTTTATTGTTATTATTTTTTGGTGATGGCATGCTGATGATGGTGGTATTTTTGCTTCTGTGTGTGTGTGTGTGTGTGTGTGTGTGTGTGTGTGTGTGTGTGTGTGTGTGAACCTTAAAAGAATTTTTGGTTAGAATATATCTTGTACACACACACACACACACACACACACACACACACACAACATACACACACACACACACACACCACACACACACATGCATGCATGCCGTGCATGTGTGTACATCAGTGGCATGCATACACACACGCACGCACACACACACACACACACACACACACACACAGAGGCACACACGAACGTACACACACACACACACACACACACACACATACACACACACACACACACACACACACACACACACACACACACTACCACCACAGCACACAGATAGACACGCTCTCATCTACACACACATACGTGCTCACACACATACAAACACACATACACTTTTTGATTTATTCTGGTTGGGTTTCTTGAATTTTTAGTCTTTTCGGTACTTTCTTATTTTTGGTACTTTCTTATTTTCTAGCTTGTCTACTAAGATCTTGAAATATACCAGCAATTCTAAATCATAACAATGTTGAATAAATTTTTAAAATTTTGGTAATGTAATTAAACGCAAGTCAAAATGTCCTAATTGTCCCTTAATTTCTATTGTAAATCTTTGTGACAATGTTCAAAATTTAAGAATTCCCGTAATTTGTTTTCAGGCCATTGAATTTGGAAGATTTTCATAGGGGACAGAAAGGAAATCAGTTTTGTTGAGTGAATTAGTATTATCTTTTCTTCATTTTCTTTTATGTGTATATATGTTTATATGAAGGATTCACTTTTGCACCCCCTCATCCTTTTTGTTTTACATGTTTACATATTCCATTTATGACCCCTTCCCTTCCCCTTTCATGATTATTGAATTGTTCCTGGAAAGTTTCTGGAGGTTGCAGTAAAAGTTTTCATGCTCTTCTGTGGTGTTTTCTATGACTCAGTGTGTGCTGTTGCTTGTGAATATTTGCTTTTCTTTTCTTTTTTTTTCTTTTTTTTTTTTTTTTTTTGTCTCTGAAACTTTATATTATGGAAATTGTTTAGCATTTCTTAGTGCATGGTCAGAAGTTGGGCAACACAGGACAGAAACTTAATGAATGTATTACCCAGTGGGAAGAAAGTGAGAGAGAGAGAGAGAGAGAGAGAGAGAGAAGAGAGAGAGAGAGAGAGAGAGAGAGGGAGAACAAAAGTTACAATTACAGTTGGAAAAAGAGCTTGGCTACCTGTAGAACATGCTAGGTCTTCACTATTACAGTACTGTTTTTAGATTTTTTTTTTCTTTTTTACAAATTGAACAACAAAAAATAACAGAAGGAAACAGATCCCCCTCCATCACACATACACACACATGCGCACACACACGCGTGCGTGCGCGCACACACACACACACAACCCTGTCCTCTCCCACCATATTTTTTTGCCATCATGCCAACTCTTATGCACCTGTATCGACATAGTGTAGAACACAGAAAAATAAAGTAGTGACTGTTGTACAGTAGAATCCGTTTATAAGAAACTCGGTTATAAGAAAACTTGGCTATAAGAAATCAAATGGTTTTCCCCTGCTGAGAGGATTCTTTAACATTACTTAAAATGTCTCGGATGTAAGAAACTCGGTTGTAAGAAAACTTGCTTGTAAGAAACAGGTTTAGCTGACCCTGGCGAAACTTTACCTCGGATGTAAGAAAGTCTCGGCTGTCGAAAGATTTTCTCGGTGGGCCTACACATACACATATGAAAAAAACAAACAAACAAACAAACAATTCCACGATGCAGTTCACAGGAATTGGCGGGACAGGATGTGGGCCCTTTGATGTCGCCTAAGAGATGGGATATCCGGATGTAAGCTAGACAAAACGCGGGCGCTTGATTACGAGAGGTGTTTGAACGCCGCCCCCCCCCCCCCCCCCCACCCCACCCCACCCCTGTTTCTCTCTTCACACCAGTGCATCTTCAATGCAAGGCAAGGCTTTGTACAATGTAAAGCGAAGATGGCTGACAAACACAAAAGACAAACAATTTCGCTGAAATGAAAAATCGAAATTTTGGATGCAATGGAGAGAAACCCGAAAAAGAAAAAGACGTTGATTGCTGAAGAATTTCAGATTCCTCTTGCTACTCTGTGCAACATTGTAAAACAAAGGGACAAATACAAAAATCAGTTCTTGGGCAGTACAACTGACCCGCAGCTACAGCAAAAGAATAGGAAGGCGAAACATGAGGACATTGACAGTCAACTTCTGCAATGGTTTGTCCAAGCGAGGTATGTTATGTTACTATCTCCACCCCACCCCCACCCCACCATCTCTCTCTCTCTCTCTCTCTCTCTCTCTCTCTCTCTCTCTCTCTCTCTCTCTTACACACACATACACACACTCATTCTCCCCCTCTCTCCATCACTCCCTCCCCCCCCCCTCTCTCTCTCTCTCTCTCTCTCTCTCTTCTCTCTCTCTCTCACACACACCTTTCTCCCCCCTCTCTCCATCACTCCCTCTTCTCTCTCTCTCTCTCTCTCTCTCTGTCTGTCTTTGTTTCTCGTGCATGTGCACGTATGTGAGAAGTTTGATAAATAATCAAGGAATCACGTGCTATGTTCGTATTCATTCGTTCATTTCACATTTGACGAGCATCAATATGTAATAGCCTACAACTTACGAGTACCTGTTAACTCCAATTCAGAATATCGCTGAGCGCTGTTAAATACTGCTCGTAAATAGGCCAACTTGTGTGGGCGCGCGTGCGCGCGTACACACACACTCTCTCTCTCCTCTCTCTCTCTCTCTCTCTCTCTCTCTCTTTCAAACTTTCAAGCTTTCATGTTCTGTTCCGATGACAAATTATAAAACAGTCCCTACCTGCATTTCAAGACGATTCTCTACACAAGGCTTGAAATAAATCTTTTGTAGTGTGTGATATAGTATTGTCTCTGATGCAGTCCCCAAATACAACATATGCTAACATATTTATATGCATTCTTGTTAAAATTAAGAATATATACATGTACTTGCAGATTTGTAAGCGCACACACACACACACACACACACACACACACACACACACCACAACATCATGGATGTCCGTCGCAAAGCGACGATGACGTCAGTGGCGCCTTTGGTGAGGCCGCAACCCGAACTCCGACGCGCAGATCCGTCCACACAGAGGGCAGGCTACGACAGCTGCTGGGTTGACTCTTCTGTCCTTCCTGGCCGGACGTTTGGCGTCAAGTTGCTCCTGGCGTCGCATCTCGAAGGCCTTGACCCCTTTGGTTGTTGCCTGTCTCCAGGCAGTGCGGTTGGCAGCAATTACCTTCCCAGCCAATGACTGATGTTACACGCGCGCAAGGATTGCTTGAGTGAGTCTTTGTAATGCTTGTCTGGCCTCCCTGTCTTCTTTTGCCATTGGCCAGTTCGGAGCAGAAGAGCTGCTTTGGAAGACGGCTGTCTTCCATTCTCATCACGTGGCCTGACAATCTCAACTGTGATTGTATGATCAGGGCCTCAATACAGGGCAGATCAGCACGTCGGAGGACTTCCTGGTTCGTGACACGTCTTCCCAGTGTATGTCCAGGAGTCTGCGAAAGCAACGGAGATGGAACTGGTTCTGGAAGTGGCGGCGGTAGCGCGCGCGCGCGCATGAAGGATAGTTTACACTGTAACTGATGGCGGGGTTAAAGCTGCCCATTGAAAAGCATCATTGGACATTTTGATCAAATTACTTAATCTCTTTTTGTTTCTACATGTATGTGTAGGTCGGAACACATCCCAGTCAGTGGTCCTGTCCTCAAAGTCAAAGCAGAGGAGTTGTCAGCAACTCTTGGACTACAAGAATGGAAATGTAGTGATGGTTGGCTACACCGTTGGAAGAAAAGACATGATATCGTCTTCAGATCAGTGAGCGCCGAAAGAGGAGCTATGGACGAAGTCTTTATGGACAAGTGGATGGAGGATGTTCTCAGACCAATGCTGATGAACTTTGAGCCTAACGATGTGTTCAATCTCGACGAAACAGCGCTGTTTTGGAGGCTCCTCCCCGACAAAACATTTTCGTTCAAGGGAGATCAGTGTCTCGGCGGAAAAAAGTCCAAGGACAGAATCACTGTCATGCTTTGTTGTAACATGGACGGTAGTGAAAAATTACCCCTTCTGACAGTCGGCAAGTTCATGAAACCACAGTGTTTCAAGGGAGTGAAAAAGCTGCCAGTGGAGTACCAGGCCAATCGCAAGGCTTGGATGACTGGGGAAATTTTCCAAACGTGGCTGCTCTCCTTTGACAGAATCATGCAAAGACAGAATCGGAAAGTTCTCCTAGTTCTTGGCAATTGTGCGTCACACAAAATTCCCACAGAGCTAAGAGCAACGGACGTCTTATTTCTTCCACCCAGTGCAACTTCCAATCTGCAACCACGTGACGCTGGTGTCATACAGAACTTGAAAGTGGAATACAGAACGAGAAAGGTTCTCAAGCTGGTTGCTCACATCAACACTGGAGGCACAACAAAAGACTACCAGTTCAGCCTCTCGGATGCAGTATGTATCCTGCAGCAGGCATGGGATGAGGTGACCCCAATGACAATCAGCAACTGCTTTCTCAAAGCGGGCCTCAGGCGTGACAAAGACACAGAAGCTGGCGCAGAAGAACATGACCATTAGTGACCATGAGACACAGGAACCCATTCTGAAGAGACTATTTGAAGAATACAACATTCCACCAGAAGAGTACGTCACTGTTGATGACAGTGTTTCAACAATGGGGTCAGCATCCTGCGCCACGACTGTGCCAGCTGCATCATCATCAGATGCATCAGAAACGTTCAGCACAGACGCCTCAGATGAAGATGACAACTGTGGAGAACAAGGAAAAAGGGTTTCAAGCAAAACTGCTTTGGAATGTATTACAAAATTACAAACTTACTGTTTGCACTCATGCTCTCCCTTGTCGCATTTTTTCACGTCTATCGTGTTTATGTGTGTGTGTGTGTGTGTGTGTGTGTGTGTGTGTGTGTGTGTGTGTGTGAGAGAGAGAGAGAGGGAGAGAGAGAAAGTGATAAGAAAAAGAAAACACACTAGACGTTTTATGTCGCAGGCCAAAGTGTACTTGCGAAATCAAACCAAAGAGCCTTCTCTCTCTCTCTCTCTCTCTCTCTCTCTCTCTCTCTCTCTCTCTCTCTCCTCTGACTCTCTGTCTCTCTCCGTGTCTCTGTGTATGTGTGTGTCTCAATCTCTGTCTGTCTGTCTGTCTGTCTGTCTGTCTCTCTCTGTCTCTCTCTCTCTCTCTCTCTCTAACACTGACGTACACACACACTAACAATTACAGAAACGTGCAGAAAAAAGAGAACCAAAGCATAAACAAACAAAAACTCGGATATTAGAAACACTCTAAAAAAAAGTTTTTAGAACTCTCGGTTATAAGAAACCTCGGCTGTAAGAAAACTCGGTTATAAGAAACAAAAAAAAAATCCCCCTCAACTTTCTTATAACCGGATTCTACTGTACTGGTTTCAAATAAGTAAAGGGAAAAGGTGGCAAAAAGAGTACCTGGAGAGGGGATGACCGACGTTTTGTGTCGTAGACACTTCAACAGGGAATGACACCAGAGGGAAGATGTGGAACATGCGACACAGTACTCTCTCTCTCTTTCTTTGTGTGTATGCGCGTGCGTATGTGTGTGTTTGTGTGAGCACGTGTGGGTGTGGGTGTGCGTGTGCATGTGTGTGTTCTATAGGAAGGAGTAGCAACTGAAAAAGTGGTGTTGGAAGGTTTCAGTAAGCTGTGATGGCAACAAGATGTACACAGCCAAGACTAGCATGAACTGGTCTCAATTTAAAAACACCTGTGGCACACGGCACGCTCATCAACTTTAAATCGGGGGACGCTTGTTTGTCCTGACCGTGCAACTGTCTTAGTCGGGGCCTGTAGGTTGGCTAGAGTCCTGCACATGTGTTAGCTCACTGAGAACAGGCATCGCTGAGCATCACCCAAATGCCTCAGTAGCAGTGCTGTAGGCCTACTCCTCTGATGGGTTGCCTTCAGACGACATGAGTGATAGCTGCCTGAAAAGTGCTGGTGCTGGGGGCTACAATATGGACACCTGGGGTGGGACAGCGTTTGGCAGGACAGGAATGAGTGGAGTAGTTGTGCCACTACAAACAAAACGTGACGGAAAACCAACCCTTCCTAACCCCACTCCTCCACAAAGATTGAATTGTCAGACTTTGCAATATTCTGGAAAGATCTTGCATTAAAACGTATTGTGATATCGTTCGTTTTGCATCTGACTTGTAGGAATATTGGTTCTGCAATCTGTTCAGTGAACATCCGCATCAAAGGCCGATTTTGAATTGCTGTAGTTCCTCTTCTTGTCGGCTGGGCTATAAGCAAAATGGTTTGATTTGATTTCTTCTTCCTTTTCTTCATCATCATCTTCTTCTTCTTTAGTGTAGGCAGCTAGCGTCCAAGGGTTGAAGAATCTGCACTGCTCAGATGTCCTGGGGCTTCCAAGGGGACAAAACTCTTAGTGATTAGCTGTGAGCCAATGTTGAGCTATCGAGAAATTAGTTTAATCCCAAAGTGGGCGATCTTAAAAAAAAAAAAAAAAAAGCAGCAGCAAAGAAAATAAAAGAAAAGACTCTGACGCCTGTGGCAAACGACAGCAAAGACATGTCGGTGAATGGTCGTGGTGATTTACCTATAGAACGGGAAAGCTCGCACCTCACCTTGGCTTCACAGTTTTCGGTTGGTGGCCTAGGTGTTTTATTATAATTATAGCTTCAGAATCACAACAGATTTCTGTGTGCGAAACTCAGTTTGTTGTTTTCTGAGATAGCTCATCAGCAGAAGGCACTATGCCACCTAGTATTAAGAAGAAGTAGGAGGAGGAGGAGGAGAAACTATGAAGATGAAGAAGAATGTCTGCATATGGTTTTGATTTGACTGTTACAGACTCTATAAAAGTTTTCCTACAGAAATGAATCAGGAACAACTATCTTCCTTGCTGCCACGGGTTGCCGACTCGCAGTGGGTCAGTGCACGCTGCAGACGGACCTCGGTTTAGTCGAAAGACCAGCCCTTGCATCACCGCTTCATCTAAGATCTAGCACAGAGGAGGAGCCGAGAAGGAAACCAGTCCCGTGTCAGTGCGACGTGGAGATTGGTGCCAGCCGAATACTCTCGCTTCCCCACTGAGTGCGTTGTCGACTGCTGTGGTCACTTTGCCACATACGTTGCAAGAGACCGTCTAACGGTTGGGGCGGACGAAAACAACGAGTCTATCCCCGCTCCATAGTCCGTGTATTAACTAATTCACTGAGTATTACGAGAGACAAGCCGACTACTGACTGAGGACAGAATCGATTGTGTTAGCCTGCTGAAGGACAACAGAATTGGTGAGATAATAGATGACGTGTGTGAGCTTTTTCTGAAGGGTATAATGGTCGCAGTTATTCAACATGGAAAGTAAAATGGATTATGTGTTTATCACCGACTAAAGTCTCATCTTTTAATACATTGTGACTAACAAGGAAAGTGAGCACCTCAGCGTGGAGGTAAAAATCATGACTTAAATTTTCTTCACAGTCATGAAAGTTGACATTCTGTGCAATATTAAGTTGTGTTTAGGTAAGATCTGCAGAGACTGTGTCGGCGCCATCCCTGGCTGCCTTCCAGGCCAGGATGGCACGCCTCCACTAACCCCTCCCCCAAGAACCCCCCCCCCCCCCCCCCTATCATTGGTAACGGATTTGGCAATACCCCTGGACTTTGAAAATTCTAACATGTGTTCACTCGGGCGGAACGGAAGCTTTTTCTCTATAATTAGTGCGGCTGATTCGTCTTACTGTAGATGTTGGCTGCCTAAACACAAGAAGAAGAAGAAGAAGAAGAGATCCGCGTTACTCATCTTGGTTTCAGACTAGACCTTCCTCTTCTTTCTTTTAGATTTCACGAAAACAAAGCAGACAGCAGCCTTGCCGGAAAACAGGCCAAAATACACATTAACATTGGCACAAAACAAAACAAATTTAGGCTGAGTTCATGTGGGCTGCTGTCGGGGGAGTGCTGTTTTGTAGTTTTTGTTTACTTTTGACAACACCTGAGGTACTGTAGCTTATAGCCCAGCCGACCGCAAAGGGCTGTACAATGCCTGAAGATTTATTTGTTGATAAAAAGAAAAAGATACTGCCGAAGGTACCAGAGGGACCCAGAGAAATTCTGTCCTCCCCGAACCAGCTGAACCAGTCTCTGTGGAATTTTTCTGTAGTGAATTGGGGGAAGAAATCACCACAGCTGGGCTGAGAGAACAGCATCAAACCTTAGTGGGTAGAGAGGGGGAGGTGGGGGGGGGGGGGGGGGAAGATAATCAGTGAGACAAAAGGTGGAACGGGTCAGCTAGAGAGGGTCTGCAGTGCACAGAACTGCTGAGGAGGGGTGGGGGTGATCGGAGGGGGTGGGGGTGGAGGAAAGGCAGAGGGTTTACAGTTGAAAGGTGGTAGGAAGAAACTCTAGGGAGAACTTGACAGCAGAAGGTCTCCAGAGAAGAAGTTCCCCTCAAACAACTGTTTCAGCACTGAACTCCTTACACTCTAAGGGGGCCGGGCCACATCCAGGTCATGACTCCCAGATACTCTTCTGGTGCCAAACTTTCTTCTTTTTTTTTCTTTTTCGAAGGGCATTGGATAAAAAAAAAGAAAATGCCCTTCCTTCATCAGAGAATAATATGACTGCTTCAAATGGAAGGCAGTTCCACCAGGTGATCATTCTTACACTCTACAGAGGTCGGGTCGTATCACGGTCATGACCCCCAGGTGCCCTTCTGCTGCCACCCATCCCCCTCTCCTCCTTCCCCATTCCCCCAGAAGATGCCTAGATTCGAACCTGCAACTTTTAGATCCGTGCCCTGACACACTAACATGGTCGGAAACATTTCCATTTGGCCGGTATAAATCGTGGAAGTGGCGTGGCCTTGACTAGCGCTAGTATGAAGCAAGAGTCGTGCATCAAATGCAGAACTTTATAAGGCTTGTTAATTTTTACCGCGACCTTCTTTTCTGTGTCAGTCTTGCCCGCCTCCCGGATTGTATGGTCGATTTTGAAACGTGCATTGTGTACTTGTTGTGCCAGTTTACTAAATTTAAATATGATATGAACTGGTGGTTAGATCCTCTAGCAGTAAACTGAGAGTTCGCTGCTTCCTCAGTCAGTGTGATGAACAAAATCAGGCCGCTTTCGTCACATACCCTTTAGATTCTATTGAACTGAAATGGAATGTGGGTGCAATTCCTGATCTCTCCTCTCTCTCTCTCTCTCTCTCTCTCTCTCTCTGTGTCTCACACACACACACACACACACACACACACACACAACACACACACAGGGGGGGGGGGGGGGGGGGGGGGGGGGCTATAGCCCCCTTGGAAATAGTTATATTCTGTACACAGTTCGAAATTTTACACTCCCAATGCTTCAGAGAGAGAGAGAGAGAGAGAGAGAGAGAGAGAGAGAGAGAGAGAGAGAGAGAGAGAGAGAGACAAGACAAGACAAAATTCTTTATTAACGAGGATAATAGATAAGCACTGGCGTGCTTTTTTACATCCAGTCCTCGCCCTGAGTAGGGACTACAACATGCAGTGAAATGAAATAATGTAAGAAAGCAAACAGAGAGAGAGAGAGAGAGAGAGAGAGAGAGAGAGAGAGAGAGAGAGAGAGAGAGAGCGAGCAATTCTTCAAGGCTTACTTCAAGGTTTTTCGAAATGAGGTTTACATGCTGCATACGACATTCCTATAATTTGTGACAAAGACATGCCAAAGGATATTTTTGGTGATCACGTATGCTCGCTGAGCGAATCCGGTAACATATGATTAGATTATCTCACAGTTAACCTTTGGAATGTAAAACCGAAAGTGAAACTTCCATTGTTTTGTTAAGTTTATTATAAAATGCATCGTGGATAGATCCATTAGGTTCATGTACAATGAAAAATAAAATACTCAGTTTGACAGCACGTTTCGTTGTGCCTCTCATTTTCTGCCAGGACTTTGGCTAGAGGAAAAACTTCCTTGCAAAAAAAATAACCCTTCCGCCTTTGTGTGTTGATTCGTGGATTAGTATTGTCTACAAAATTGGTTTACGGGAATTAAATTTTGCGGATCAACTGATAAGCAAAACAAAGGTTTTTTTTTTTAATCAATTAATTTCTATAGAATGCTGATACTGGAGCGAATCCCAAATAGGATTCTGTTTATACGAAAACAAACTGTAAATCATGACCTGACGAGAAACAAATGATTATGAACCGTATGAAGATATTCTCAAACAGTTCGAAGTTATATTGCTGGTACAACCCTAACCTTCCGCCTGCACTTTCCCGGTCATCAAAGAGGTGACTGCTTGCGATACATTGCCGAGGAAAGCCTGTCAAGATGGAGGGACTTATTCCTGTGATAAACAAGCTACAGGATGTCTTCAACACAGTAGGATCGGAGGCGATTCAGTTACCTCAGATTGTAGTGATTGGAAACCAGGTGAGACCTGATAAGGTCACGTAAAGTCTTAGACCCATTCTAGCACTGTGACAGTAGCAGACGGGCTGACGACAACTCAACCAACTGTTGCATTTGTTTAATCTGAATCTGAAGTCATTTAGTTGGTGACGTTAACTTGCTTCGTACTTGCCTCATGTAAGAGAGGGAAGATATGATGTTAACACATAACACATCAAGAGAAAATTGCAATTTGGGCAAACATATTCCTCAGTGTTTCATCAGGGATTATTAATGAAAATTATGAGTAAGACACGATGTTACTGAGAGTAACAGTTGATCAGCAGACTCAATATGCTTGCATAGAAACACTAGTATAACACACACACACACACCCTCCCCCCCCCCTCTCTCTCTCTCTCTCTCTCTCTGTGCCCAGGCAGATGTTAAGTTTAGGACCCCATTTTCATCTTGCGCATTATTCACGCAATATTGTTGTTCCCCTGAACTCCCACACAAACTTGTATTAAGGTAAATCCTGTGGATGAGTTTGTATCTGCTGTTTGCACTATCTGCATTTCTGTGTATGTTTTTGTGTGTGCATGTGTGTGTGCGCACACGTGTGTGAATAAAGGCCAATATTCCTATCCTAGT
>CM065734.1:40531281-40573781 GCA_033310375.1 Conus canariensis | reverse complement strand
GTGCTATTAATTGATAATGTCATTGAAACTTTGAGGCGCTAACCAAGTTGTTCAGAAATGTCCAAAACCTAATATAGAATGTTTGTCCCAAGCCATTATGATTATGTAAACTGAACATTCCAAATCCAGAAAATCAATTCATAAAGAGTTGAGTTACTCCATATTCACGTGTATGACAGTAGCACTCCTTGTTTGATCGATCAATCTACTGATTGGTGGAGTGGGATGTCTGATGTGATCCAACCTTACACAATGGTACTTGCATTATTCAGTAAATAGGAGCAGCTTGAAATTCCAGCATCAATAAAAGAAGAGGTGCAAGATGTCAAAAGCTTGAGCTTACAACTTAGTACGGACACAGAGTTATGCATTAAGAATCTGGCTCTGTATCTAATGCTGTGCTGCAGAATGATGTTGATATTAGAACGACAGGGCCATAGAGTTAAAGACCCTCCAAACAGAATCTGTAAACTGGAGATGGTGTTTTTGCTTGCAGAACAGCTTTTCAGTGTCAACTTCAGTCAAATTTAAAAGGAAATTAGTGTGAACACCTGAAAGAAAGCAGTAGTCCATATCAACATTGTTGGCTGTGAATAAGTTAGAAAAATACAGTGAATGACTTTGAATCCTCCTGGATTTGACCAGGAATAGAAAGAAAATCCCTCTTACTCATAATCTGATTTTCATTTTCTGAACATAGTATCTTGTGAGCTTTAGGTTTTTAACAATAATCAAACAGCTCATATCATGGAATATTGACAAGTTAATTGGCATCAATTAACAATGAAATATCTCTGGCTGGCATTCAGAACACTAGTTAGATCAGTTTCATGAGCAGGTTTTTAAATGGTTCTCTGTCCTTGTATTTTCTTTAAATATTTTCACTTTGTGGACAGTTTCATTGCTTAAATTTTCATTAAAAAAAGAGAGAGAGAGAGAGAGACCCGATAAGGGTTGTTTAACACAAGAGCAAAGGTTAGCATTCTTTAAAATACTGGCTGTATCCGCCATCCTAGCGCTTTACTTTTTTAACATAGAGATTTTTTTTTCGTCCGTATTTTCTTTTCTTCATGAAAATGTTATCATCCGCATAGATTTAGTCTCCTGTAGTCATTGTATGTCTTCATTCTAGGCCCTTCAGAAATCTTTGTGTTACATTTTTTGCTTTTAAAAACGTATTTTCAGAGCTCCGGCAAAAGTTCAGTGATTGAGAGTTTGGTGGGTCGGGACTTCCTTCCCAGAGGCACCGGTATTGTGACACGACGGCCCACCATTCTGCAGCTCCTTCATGTCAGAAGAGACGACAGGGAATTGCGGCTTCAGCAAGATGGAAGTGAGTTTACCGAGTATTCTGTGCAGCTGGGCTTGAGGGATTATGCTGATATCCCCTTATGGCATTCTGACTCTAGCTTTGCTTACTGTCTGAGTATCTGTGAATTAGAATGTTCACTATATTATTTTGATGTAGTTAAGATTTAGGCAGCTAACAAGGAAACTAAAGTTCCCATCACAGACTTTAAAACCAACACATTCATTTTGGGCAAGGACTGTCAAGTTGTTGTATAGTTTGTTTGTCTGCTTTTAGTTATGTTTAAACTTGACCTCATAAGACATAGACTTTATCATGTGTTTTCCACGTGTCAGTTTTGTGTTATAATCTGAAGTTGTGTTTATTCTTGTTTTGTGATATAATCTGTATAGTTGTTTATACTTTAGCTTCATTATCACAACAGATTTCTCTGTGTTGTTTTGGCCGTTCTGCAAGAACACATGGCATTGTTGTAATGTCATCCACTTTTTTTTTTTTTTTTAAATCCTTTTTTCTGTCTGTTGACAAATCTTTCTTGTGTGACTCCTTTTGTTGCTAGTGGGGTTCTTTTGTGCTCAAAGAACATGCCCCACACAAGAGTTTGGTTCCTAATCTCATCTGAAAACTAGCCTTTCACTCAGACCACATCAAGCATAGTGGAGAGGTAAGGACCTGCTCTGCATGAGACTCGAGCTATTCATTGACCTGTGGGAGTGAGCAGGCTTTTTGCCAAGGCGAGTTTCACCACCTAGTTATTAGTAGAATGTTGTACACTGGTTTGACCATTAAACTTAACACACAAGACTGATGAACAGGTAATATGCGATCATACATTAACATTCCATTAGTAATAGATAATCATATATGTGATATTCGGTTGATGACAGTAGTTTTCTGGGTCCCACTGAAACGTTTGAGTGTATCTTTTTGTCTGATTTCCGTCAAATGGAAAATGGTATTAAATTTCTTTTACTGGGTTAACAGTCTGAATTAAAACAAGTAATGTCTGTGGGCTTGAAATAGGGCTAAAACAGTATTAGTGTGTCATCCACTGAAAGTGATGTGCTACCTGAGAAAAGCTGAAATAGCTGTGGGTGATAACAGCTGACCTGTTTGAGTTTCGTAGTCTTCTTTTTGTTGCTTTTGTGTCTGAATTGCTGAGTTCTCTTGCTGTCTGCATGTCAGTGTGTCTGTCTGCCATGAGCAGATGATATCAGATACAGTAATTGATGTTTTTTTTTGCCAGCCTTTCTTAATTTTCTCTTTTCGTGTGTTGTGTTGTGTGTGTGTGTGTGTGTGTGTGTGTGTGTGTGTGTGTGTGTGTGTGTGTGTGTGTGTGTGTGTGTTATATTCGACTGCTATCACCCAAACTGTCTTTTGTTGTTCCTCCATTGCTTTTTCAGAATAAAGTACTGGCAGAGAATGTTTCATTATTAAAATGTTTATGGCAATGCCCATTCTTTTCTCTTTTTCTGTCTTTTTCTCCACTCTTTTTTTTGTTTGTTTGTTTTGTTTTTCTGTTTGCTGCTGGCATGTGTTGTGAACCTATTTCATTGGAGATCATTTCAAGTCTGTAATGCAATTCAGGCTAATGTGCTAATTAGCTGGCGACATATGTTCTGTGAACTGACGATACTGCGTCGCCAGAAATGATCACGGCTGAGGAGTGGGCCAAATTTCTGCACACCAAAGAGAAGATCTACACCGACTTTGACGAAGTGCGACAGGAGATAGAGCGTGAGACAGACCGCTTGTCAGGAACTAACAAGGTGAGTGGGATTCTCTGTGCTCATGAGTTGAAAGAATACAGTTGGATGTGTTTGCGAACTGTATGCATGTATCCAGATGAAATGGTAAAAAAGAAGATGAGTTTCTTATGAGCAGTGATGGTCCTGCACCACTGATCATAGAACCTCATTTGTTTAGTATGTTTAATGTTAATGTAATATGATTCTAGCTTTTTTAAAAAATAATTTTTCTACATTTTTTATCTAGCCTTGTAACATCACCCATTCTGAATCTGTGGATACAGTATAGTGAGTTTCTGTATCAGAAGACTTGCAGTCAGGTATTGATTTAGAATTAGATACTTCATTTGCAAGCAGACAATGGTGATGTGTTTGAAATTCACTTGTAATGCATGTTGATGTGCAACGTGGACTTTAACATCACATGTTGCTGAAATAGGAATTTTAATGAAATGGTAAACTTTTACATGCATTTTGCACACACACACACACACACACACACACACACACACACACACACACACACACACACACTTATAATAACAATGAAATAAAACTCCAAGCAAAAATACTTGGTGTCTTCGGTATAAACATCACATCCTATAACAAATTAAAAAAAGAAATTTCTTCAGTTGAATGATTTCTGTGTTGTACGCAGGTTGAAAGCTTGAAAAGTGGTTAGAAAAGGAAAGATGTTGTTATCTGCCTCAAGCCACACACACACACACACCTGTACTTAAAGACGTGTTTCTGTCTCCTAGGGCATTTGCCCCGATCCAATCAGCATCAAGGTCTTCTCTCCACGGGTGGTGAACCTGACGTTGATCGACTTACCGGGCCTGACCAAAGTGCCTGTGGGTGACCAACCCCCGGACATAGAGGTACAGATTCGGGACCTGTGCTACAGCTACATCAACAACCCCAACTCCGTCATTCTGGCAGTGACTGCCGCCAACACAGACTTTGCTACATCAGAAGCTCTGAAGCTGGCTCGAGATGTAGATCCAGATGGTGAGGAGGGAGTGTGGGTTTGGGGATGAGTTTCGAGTTTCTGTGTGCTCAGGAAGAGACTTTTTTTTTCTTCTCTCTTTGCATGTATTGTGAGGTGTTGGAACCAGTGATGTTTGTGTCCTTGCAGTCGTTCAGAGGTAAAAGTTTTTTTGGATTATTTTTCGTGGACATCAGCATGTTTATCCATCCTTGAATATCCATAAGAAGTGCTCATAAAAGAAAGAAACAACGCCAAAGTGATGTCTGATGTAATATCAGATTGGAAATCTTTTTTGTCAAACAGGGAGGTAAATGATTTAAAGTACAGGCATGCGCCACTTATGAGATTGATGGTAAAGTCATGCACCTGTTTTGAAAAAAAAATTGTAAATAGATATTTACCTTTTTTTTTCCAGAAGTCAATTTAGTCACTAGGGCCAGTTGTATTTTGTTTTCCTAGTTTCAGCTCTTTTTCTTGAGATGTGTATGCTCATTTTGCTGTAATTATTAAAGCAAGTAATTTTACAAATGAAACAGAATTTTATTTGAAAGTCAGTTGTACACAAGACAAAGTGACATTTGTGTATATTTGTGGTGATCACATCAGCTTGTGAATGTGTGAACTAGCATATACATGAGTGATGTATTTCTGTTTCATTGTGTATGTATAGGTTTAATTTTAGCATATGTATAGGTTTAATTTTAGCATATGTATAGGTTTAATTTTGGCATACATATAAAATTTTGTTAGAAGGCATCAGTTTACTAAAATAGCTGTTGTTTGTGACAGGTGTTCTGTCGTTTGTGTGTTTTGCAGGTCGAAGGTCACTTGCTGTGATCACTAAGTTAGATCTGATGGATGCTGGTACCGATGCCATGGAGGTGTTGTGTGGTCGCATCATCCCCGTGAAGCTAGGCATCATAGGGGTCGTCAATCGCAGCCAGGCAGACATCAACGATAAAAAGGTTCGCTTTCCCCTCTGTCTTCACTATTTGCCATTGCTCTACTCAGTGCATGCGTGTGAGTGCGCACACACACACACACACACACCACACACACACACACACACACACACACACACACACACGCACAGACGCATGCGTGCATGGCGCGCACGCACAGCACACACACACACACACACACACACACACACACACACACACACACACACACACACACACACACATGCATTCCTTTTCCCTCTACGCTCTTCTCTCCCTTTTCTACCTTCTGAACTAATTCCCCCAGTCCTCAATTTCATGGAAAAGTCCTGAACTTCAAAATATCATTCAAAACAAAAGTGGGTTTGGGGGATGATTTTGAGAAAGGATGGCTTATAGAAAATGTTGCTGAAAACAAAATGGATGGTCTGCGAGTGCTAATAAGACAGTGTGGCATACGAGACATTTTGTATGATCAGTTCAAGCAGAGACATGTTGTAAGCGAGTTCTTCCTGATCAGTTCAAGTATGTTTTTAATGGAAAGCCATATTTTTGTCTGTGTCTCCTGGCTTTGGAATATTGACTCCCAAAGTGGTGACAATGATTGGTTTTTCTTGTTTCAGCCAGTTTCCATGATTCTTGCAGTACTGCTGCTTCTTCCTTACACCCCTTTCCTCACCTTGCCCTCCTTCCCGTATTTCCCCCCACCACAAACTGCTCACTTATGGGATTCAAGAATAGCCAAGTCTGGAAATGATAATTTGAAAATCAGTTTAAAATATTGTTGGGCCAGAAGAATTCAACCTTTTTCTTGAAACATCTTCTTTTGGCAATTGATAGAAGGTTGCCATTGATTCAGTTCCAGCGATAAGTCACACACAACCTGACTGGTGAAAGCTGGCTATGTAGCTCACTGTACACTGTATAAACATATTGCTGATAGGTTGCTTTTTTGCTTTTTTTGTTTTTAGCAACCAACCTTGTATTCATTTGAAGATCTCAAACCACAGATTCATAGGAAAGATCATTTCTAATCTATAGAAAAGCTGAGTAAACTAAAGATTCCCAGTGTTGACTGTACAAAGATAGCAGCATTAATTCAAGATATGGAAACAGTGGGTTCAGAATGGGTTTGTAGCTTGAATGTCGTCGTTTAGGGTGTTTTTTGTTTGTTTTATTTTTTCAAGCCAGAGCAGCTCCAACCTGGAGTTGAAATGTAAGGACAGATGGGAAGACAGGAACCATGCGGTGGTGGATGCTGTTTGAAATTTTTTCAAAGTTCGGTGGTTCAGAAATCTTGTTTTTCAAAGTTCGGTGGTTCAGAAATCTTGTTCAAGTTTCTTCAGCAGCACAGCAGATGTCTGCACCATTATAGCTTGTATGACTTCACAGTCTTTGGTATCAGTGTGTGTGTGTGGTTTTGTGTGTGTGTGTGTTGTGTGTGTGTGTGTGTGTGTGTGTGTGTGTGTGTGTGTGTGTGTGCGTGGATGCAAGCATTCAGTATTTATTCAGTATTTATGAAAATTTTAGTTATGCATGATCTGTTTGTTTGCATATAACTTTCTGTATCTTGTTAACATCATCTGTTTTATGTCCTTCGAACAGGAAATGTCAGATGCACTCAAAGATGAGGCTTCGTTTCTGCAGAAGAAATACCCTTCCATCGCTAGCAGAAATGGCACAGCCTACCTGGCAAAAACACTAAATAGGGTAAGACTTGGGACACTGCAAGTTAAGATGTAGAATCAAAGTTTTAGAATGATTGGAATTCTGCTGTACTGATATTGGATGTCATCACATATACCATGTATTGAGTGTTGATGAACGTTTTTGTAAAGGGGAATCAAGACTAAATGTAGCTGTTGTTCACTTTCACCTGTTGTTTCTTACATTAGAAAATGCCACAAAACTTGATTTTTTTGTTGTTGGTGTGTTTGATTATTTTGTCGCGAGAATAGACCATTGAATATTTGTAGAAAAGTGTTCTGGAGTTTTGATCATGTCATATTGATTTATGTAGGTTTTCTTTAGGTGGTCAGGACTACAATCAGTTCTGTTTGGTTTTTGTTTCTTTTCCATGATTTAGTCTTTTCCATGAGCACTAAACTTTCAGATACAAAATGTTTGTTTAGACCATTGATGTGTGGCCCAGGGTCTTCCAAGGTTCATATGCCACTTGAGTGTCAGTAAATTTTGAAAAGTCTATTCAGTGTTTTTGAATTCCCTGGAAAATGGGGAAAAGAAAACCATCTTAGAGGAAGCCATATAGATCATAGGAAAATGAGTTTTAGTTGTTGTGAGACACTGACTGTTTTCCGTTAAGGATCATTCAAGATGTGTTTCTCTTAGCTAGTATGGAAGAGCTGATCTGATTCAGACTTCTTGGTTTAGAAATGAATATGAAGCAGTCGACTTCAGAATCGTCAAGGGAACTACTACTAGAAATGTTCTATTACAATATTCCGTTTTTTTTTCTTCTTCTTAAAGCGTCCGCTGAGGAATCCTATTTATTGTCAGCCCTTCAAATTTCAAAACCTGTCTGTAAAATACCCTCGGACTTTTTGAATGGATCCAATGTTTACCAGAATGCTGCTGCTTTCTTTGTTGGGAGGGCTTTTAACACGTGGCACATTGGCTGTTGTTTGGTTCCAGCTTCTGATGCACCACATACGCGACTGTCTGCCCGACCTGAAGACACGCATCAATGTGTTGATTGCGCAGTTCCAGTCCCTTCTGACCTCCTTTGGTGAACCAGTGGATGACAAGGTGTGTATGTGTGCAGCTGGTGGCTGAGTCATGCTTGTCCTTGTCATGCCTTTTTTGGATTAGTTTGGGGCTGTTTCTCTTACTTCTTTCTCTCCATATCCTCTCTTTTCTTGTCCTCTTTCTCGTTCGCTTCCCATTAGATGAGCAGCCCAGTGTCCTCTTGTCTGAATGTTGTGTATTTGCATGCTTGTGTATATGTCTTTGTGTGTGTGTGTGTGTGTGTGTATGTGTGTGTGTGTGTGTGTGTGTGTGTGTGTGTGTGTGAGTGTGTGTGTGTGTGTGTGTGTGTGTGTGTGTGTGTGTGTGTGTGTGTGAGTGCAAGTAAGTGAACATGGTGTCTACTTTTTAAATCTTTACACAAATAAAGATGTTGTGATATTACACACACACGTGGGTGCACAGACAGATGATCATGCACACACACACACTGGCACACATGCGTGCACTCCAAACCATCAATAACATATTCATGAACATGCATGCCTTTTGGAAGTGACAGAAAAGATTATGAGACAAGTCGGATCCTGTACTTGTTTGACTCGCTGTTGTCTGGCGTCTGTGACAACACATGTACTTGCACAGCAAGCAGAACAGCCTGGCACTAGACTTGAGTAGACTTTAGTTAGTGCTTTAACAAAATGACCAATTTTATGATGTTTCCATTTTCTTCTACAGGCACAACTGCTGCTTCAGATTGTTACAAAGTTCGCATCTGCCTACTGTAGCACGATAGAGGGGACGGCGAAGAACATAGAAACTACAGAGTTGTAAGTTTGTATGTAGGAGTGATCATGTGTGTCTGTGTCGTGTGTGAATACGCTTATGTTTTAAGCGAAACTCATCACTTACTTAAACAGTATAAACTCTTTGTTGTTTACCTCACTTAGTTGTTCGTTAATACGGAAAGGTATATTGATATACTTTCTGTAAGTTATACACACTTTTTTTTTTTAGCTTTATCAAAATATTTTAGATTCTATGATAGATGTACGCAGAACTCTGCTTCCAAATACCTTGGGCATATTTTATGTACACACAGACACACAAAAATTAACTGAATTCTCTACATTACCACAAAATGCTCAGAATAAAATTGTGGGTAATGTGTTCACAATTGATTGGAATGCCAAATGCTCTTTTTTTTTTCAAATACTTTGTGCTTACAAGAATATGTTGGTTTCAAAATTGTCATACTATCACATTAATCATTTCCAGGTAAAATGCAGTTGTCCACCTGATGCAAGGTTTTTATCAATCAAGGAAGAAATGTGAATACAGAAGCTGTGAAGAGTAAAGAAAAATTCAGAATACACAAATTAAATGAGTAATATTCGTTAGCTGCAAATTTCAGGGAAATTTCAGGAAAGTCTGTGTATGATTTTGGCCTGTTCAGTCCTTGGTTGGCTTCATGTCAGCTTGTCTTGCTCTGTGACGTGCAGGTGTGGAGGAGCTAGGATATGCTACATCTTCCATGAAACGTTCGGAAGAACGTTAGAAGGAGTCGACCCTCTAGGGGGGTTGTCCACGCGAGATATCTTAACAGCCATCAGAAATGCCACGGTACAGTCTATGTCTGTGGAGGAGTGGGATTGCCCCAATTTGCTGGACCGTGAAGCTCTTCTCCTCTTTTTTGCTTCTTTTTGTGTTGAAATTTAAGATTAGCACATACACAGTCATTTCTCTTAGTTAATACAACAAATGAATTTTTGAATGTGAAAATGTCTTATGGTCCTGCATTCCTGATGGCAAACATTTATTCAGAACAATATTATCGGTAGAAATGTCGAAAAGGATTGTATGTGAGTGCTTGTGTGCAAATGAAATTTTGCTGTTCTGAACGCTGTCGATAAAAAGAGGGAAACGGTCCCATTAACAATTTTCAACACACGTTAATTAAGTTAAAAAAAAAGTTGTGAAATGAACATGAATATATATGTCAGCAGATATGCTGGGAGTAGTGTGTTCAGCACATTTTAACTGAAAAAAGAAAACTTTGACAAAGTGATCATTGATTGCATATAGTGAATGGTGTGCTATCCATATTCAGTATAATTTTTTTTCCTTTATGCTTAGAACGTCCCAAATAACCAGTATGGGAATGAAATGAAGGGTCACTGTCAGTGGAGGAATAGATTAAAATGGATGTTCCCTAGTTATAGCAGATGGGGGGGAATAGGGTGGAAAGATAGTAGGAAAGATGAATTTGGAAACACTTTTTTTGTTAAACTTAAAATTTAGTATATGCGCTGACTGATATGCTGTCTGTGACATTCAGCGTATGTTTGTTAAAGGGAAAAAGCCTATGAAATTGCTTTAAAAATGTCCAGTTGAGGGATTTGTTGCACACAGCATGACGCTGACAGAAAGCTCTTTTAGACCAACGTTTTGTCCTAACAGGGTCCCCGCCCCTCGTTATTCGTGCCTGAGATCTCTTTCGAACTCCTGGTCAAACGTCAGGTGCGTCGGCTGGAGGAGCCGAGTCTACGCTGCGTGGAGCTCGTGCATGAGGAAATGCAGCGTATGATTCAGCACTGCGGCACTCAGGTGTGTCAGGTGACTGATTGTGTGAGTCGTCTCTCATGCATGTACTTTCATACTTTTCAGTTTTCTAGTGTTTGGATGTTTGTTTGTTTGTTTTCCATTTTTCCTGGAATATGGACGAATTGAAAAAAAGAAGGAAGAAATTTGTGTGTGTTCCTGCTTCTTGTCTCTCTGACTCGTATTCCATTTGGTTGATCTTTAAAAAGTTTCTTCTAAGTCTTTCTTATAACATGTTGTTTATTTGTGACAGATATATTGTTATCTGTTCAGTTTCAACAGTGGATGAGTTTTTTCTTCATTTACATTATTGATATGTACACACTCAAAAAAAAAAGGAAAAAAAAGCATTTAATTTTCTGCAGGCACACACAGACATATACAAGCATGTATGCAAATGCTTGTATGAACATGCATGCAGATGTATGTGCTTGCCAGATATGCAAGCACACATTCATATATGCATCTTCAAACACAATGTACATCTACTTGCACTTTCTCTGTCAAATGATTGTCAGCATGGAATTAACAGCAGAAAAGATACAAGCTGCTCTGGTAACTAAAATGATGTTTGAACACATTGATTACTGGTTATTTTTTATAGCATATAGTGCTATTTTCTGTTACAGCAAGAAATGTTGAGGTTTCCAAAGCTCCATGAAAGGATAGTGGATGTGGTGACCAACCTGTTGAGGAGACGTCTGCCTCCAACCAATGAGATGGTTGGTTCTTTCCCACTCTGTGTACTTGTGATTTTTCTTCATTTTCTTTGTTTCTTTTTGTTTTTTTGTTGTTTTTTATTTGCAATGTGAGGCGACTCCAGGCGAAGATCTAAACAAATCTTAAAAAAAAAATTTAAATACTGTATCTGCCAAACATGAATTAAAGAATCACAGGACAAAACACGACGCGTTTCGACCTCTTAGGTCTTCTTCAGGCAAGAGAAACAACACTCAGGACAACACCCATCTTGTGCCGAATTCAGTGAGATAAGTGATTGCTCGTTCTTCATTTCATTGTCCTGAGTGTTGTTTCTCTTGCCTGAAGGAGACCTAAGAGGTCGAAATGCATTGTGTTTTGACTTGTGATTCGTTTGTTCATGTTTGGGGGATACCGTGCTTAATTTTTTTTTTTTAGATTTGTTTTTTTGTTTCCCCACCATGCATTACCTTTCCATGGAAGTGTTCTCTTACCGTTCAATTCACTGCCCACATTCATAGCCACACCCGGGCTCATTCTGCTGCTGTTCCACCACCAACAGTCGGGGCATTTGCAACATCAAGCCTGAATTTCCCGCTAGAGAACAAAGCTGTGCTACTGCTGAGTCACTTAAGTAGTGGTCAGTGGTGCCCATTTCTGTGATTTAAGCTGACTTTCCTACCCCTAAGGAAACAACTGCGGTCACATACCAGAAAATGCTGTTTGAATCATTACATTACTGATAAAGATATAACTGCTGAAAATGGCCTTTCTATGGTGGAGAAATTGATGAGGAGCATGTTTGAAGGTAGGCAAGTTTGCTGTTCTGATACACGTGTTCACAAACAAGCTCATGTGCAGATCTAGAAACTTAAAGACGCTGTCATTTCAAAGAATTTAGCTGTTCAGACAGTTCTTTCTTTTATTTTCTGTGCTGTCTCAGTGGCATTACCCCCACATCGCTCATAGCGGCTCCTCTGTACACAGCTACACCCAAGGTTGACCTGTCACAGCCCCAGCACTGGCAGTCCAGTTGAAGTGAGCAGTATCAGTCAGTCAAGGGGCTACCCATCACAGGAGACACTGCACTGCCACTTGACAACTTTGGTAGTGTTCAGTTGTGCCTGTTCTGATTCAGCATATGCAGGAGATCACCTGATTCACCCACTGCTGGTAGCAGCAAATGCTTTGTTAGGGAGTCAGCACAAGTCCAAGCATGGAACAACAGTCACCATGAGTTTCAGGCGACTTTGTCACAAATTGATCATGAACATGGATATAGAGGCGGAATTGGAACGATTAGCGTAGGGCATTTAAGGGCCACAGGATTTGAGACTTTTTAATGAGGATATGTCAGTATGATGAAGATGGTGCTGATGACTCTATGGATTCTGAGCTTCTTCTTATAATGTATCAGATGTTTTCCATATATGAGAGATAAGACAGTATCATTGTTAGTCAGGGCGTAGTAGTAGTAACACTCAGAGAGGCACCCCTTAAACTCAGCTGTATAGTTGCACTCTTCCCATTTGACTCCCCACCTCAAAAATCCAGTCAGATATATACCTATGATGATGGGACTTGAACGCAATACCTCCCAACCCACGACAGTGGTGCTAACCACTATGCTATGTCGACTGGTATAAGTTGTTTTTTGTAGGATTAGAATATTTGCCTTTGCATACCCGCATAAATCTTGCACACACGTAAAATCCCATCACAAACTTTTGGAAGAGAGGGCCAGTTTGGCCGTTGGTATGGATGACTCTTTACACATAGCATGCACCCTGCATGAGAAATGGAAAGAATGAAGGAAGTAAGGAAATTGAGAGAATGATATTGAGTGGATGACACAGGAAACGACTGAATGAAGCACCGGCAGGCAGCTCTTCACTCAGCACTACCCAGGTAGGCAGCCCGTTGTGTACACGAGATTGTGGATTGTCAGCACCTAGAACCTTTGGCAAGGCACTTTATAAATGCTCTGTTATTGTTAATATACCCCTGCTTCATGTGCGTGGAGAGTAATGATGGTTATGTGACTGTCCCACAGGTGGAGCACCTGGTGGCCATCGAGCTGGCCTACATCAACACCAAGCATCCTGACTTCACAGAGGCCTACACTGTCCACCGCTCCATCTCCGACTCCTACGCCGGCGACGCCCATCGCTCTGCCTCCCTGTCGAAGAACGTCATGGACAGGCAGAATGAAGATGGCCGGGTATGTAGATCTGCCGTTTGTCCTTCTTCGGGCTGCGTGCTATCCAGTGTGTAAGCGAAGTACTGCGGAGCAGGGGACTGTTTTCAGGCCTGTCTGTTTGCATAAGGATGAAAAAACAGGTGGATGGAACTTTGTCAGGTTTTACTGGGTAGTGTGTCGAGTCGAACACCAGAAGTACGAAAATACAAAATGCTGCAGGGCAAGATTGGTAAGTATGGTCGTCCATCATGAAATGAGGCTGATGTCTTTTGTTTTATCTCTCTTTTTTTTTTTTTTTTTTTCATTTTCTTCTTCTTTTTCCCTCCCACAAAATTTTAAGCCATAATCAAAGAGGTAGACAGCTTTCAGGTTAAAAAGAAAAAAAAAAATCCCAAATCGTCATGTACAGAGCAACGTACAGTCTGTTAGAACAAAAAAAAACTGTGTCAGCTATTCCGATTTCTTTACAGTTTCAGTGGGAAATGTAAAAGCGTTTTGCTACCTTTTTTTTTTTTTTTTTCCACAACATAAACCAAACTACTGAACTGATTTCTGGAGAGCTAGATGACCTGAATTCTTTGAATGAAAAAAATTTTCATGGAAATCCTGCAAGTTCAACAGGCATCAGATGTTGTATAAAGATGTAGCAATTGATTAAGTTTGTTGCGTATGATTCTGGGTGTTGGTGTTTATTACTATCAGTTACCGTCACTCATTTTCACCGTGAAGATCTGAACAGTGAGTCTGATGTAAGCACATTGGAAATGATGCTTGCTGGAGATACAGCTGAAAGATGTAAAATGCAGCATCTTAATGCTTAAATCTTCCCAAATAACCTACATGAAAACCAGATGTACAGTCGCTCTGGACAGGCGGATATGGGCGGATGGTTAGTTTAGAACTGAAGAGGTATAACTCTCTGTGTTGATAGGTTTAGTTTGTTTTTCCACTGTACATCACAAAGAAGTAAGACTGAAGACAAGCCTCAAGTTTGATGATGTATGACTGTCCCAGTTTTTATGCTTTATTCAATATAACCAAACGTGACTGACTCGTTCCATGGTGGACTGTGCCATATTTTCATAAGCTTAGAATATGACACTAAACCCTACTCGAACTATTGCAGGGCTTGCATCTCCACTGTTATGCATGTTTGTTTCATTGACCCCAGTTTCTTTGTGTGCCTCATCCAGTGTAGGCAGGGTTGACTGGAAACTCTTGCGAGATGTGCTAGGCCTGTGTACACTTCAGAGACGACCAGATCTGCAGATCTGCCTTGAATATGGCCAGTGTCTGTGTGGTTTGTGTTGGTGACGCTTCAGTTAGTGATCCACAGAGATATGCATGACAAGAAGGGTTTCAGTTTCAGTGTCTTTATAGCCCAGCTGGCATACAGGGCCCTGACAGGGCTGGGCATGACAGATGGTACCGAAGAAAATGATGACTGTCATACAGATGATAATAAAGATTTTGGGGCAGGAGTCTGATGCTGAGACTGTTGAACGTCTGGACAATGAGGTGTCTCCTCGACAGGAAAAAAAGCTTTCGTTTGTCCTCGTATTGAGGATGTCGTGGAATATTAAGGTTTGAATGAGAGGAAAAATAACTGAGCTGTAAAGTTTAAAGTCTGATTTGTGTCTCAGTCATATCAAGAGTGTTCAGTTCTGTTTCGGGGGCGTTCAGTCAGTCATCTTCTCATAATAGGGCTCATGTTCAAAAACGTTTATATTCACAGTGTTGTGATGCTTCTAGTGTGTCACTCACTGAGTGACGGTATGATTCTGCTGGAGGACTGACTGTGCAGCTGGTGTTCCTGTTCTTTCATCCACATTTCTCCAGCTGGTTTTGGAGATTGTCTGAGGGTTCTTCTATCTTGGCAGGATCTCTCATCGTTGTCAGTTAAGACGATGGCACCTCAGGAAGCCTGTTTTCTGTTATCAGGCAGCCTCTCATCTCGTTGAGACGTTATAGGCATTGTTCTGTGGGAAAGAGCCTGCTCAGTGAGAATCCTACCATTTTAAGGATGTAAAGCAGTAAGCGGATCTGTGTGGCTTGATTTACTGAAGATCAAGAATGTTGCATATTTTCTGAAGACCTATTTGACTCTGGATGTTGACCCACAGCCATTAAGGGTTTTCAAGGAGCTAATTGCCGAGGCTTTACTTTTGATGGGGCACACGTTGGATGCCAGTTATAATTCTTGTCAGCGTTGGTGGCTTCCTTCTCCATCGAAGAACCCAAGCCTACTGCCATGAAGCATTTTGCACAGTTGTGGTAGATTTGGATTCAGACAAATCAAGCATTTTGAATTAGTTATCGTTGTGACTGTCAAGACCACTTCCTTCCTAACTGAGGTGAAAGGTTGAGTTAGATCTACTCCAGGTCCTGTTCAAATGCTGATGGAGGGTTGGTCTTCATACCCGCTGGTTATTTTGTCAATCACATGGTAGATCATCCTGTCATTCCTTCTCATCTTTGCTCCTCCATTTCTTTTTAAAAATCTCCAGAGTTGCCCTTTTCTGATGTGAAAGACCTGTTTGCTGCGTGTTGATAGACTTGAGCTGTATGACCTGCTCTTTTCAGGCGTTTCTGCAGACAAGAAGAACATGGATTCAGACTTCTTTGCTTTACAGGGTCTTGAGATTCCTAAAGACACCATCATATGAAATAAATTTTGTGTGCCTTCTCCACCTTGCTGTGTTGCAGCACGATGTAGCAAGTCAAAAAAGATCATTGCCTCAGCTGGATAGCAATCCTTCACTACTTTGTGGTTCTTTTCCCAAGAGGTCTTGCCGCTGTACGCATACCTCAGACATGTTTTGATCTTTGGCGTGGCTCAGCAGAATCCGACTCCCCAGGCTTGCTGTGAGGGTTTTTCTCCAGAATGTCTCGCTGACTGCAAAATCAGGGATTTTTCATCTTGACCTGAATCGTCCCATTGCGTGCTGAGGGCTTGCGCTTTGTTCCTCTCGCTCTGCAGTTCTGTGGTCCTGGTGTCAGGTGGTTGGAACAGTCCTCCTCAGCTTGTCCAGAGGAGCCTCGTAGAACTGACCTAGGCTATCCTTTCCTCTGGAACCACTTGAGAACTTGGCATTCAGCCCTGTTCCGCGTTGCACAATTTTTGGGTTGACCCGGCGACAAGTCAAATGACTTCTGGTTACTTCAGTGAGGCCATAACGACAAAAGGAAGCTCTAAGACTCTCTTCAATCCAGAGGTCACTGTTACACACTCACTTAACTGTTGTTGTTTTTTTTAAAGGCCTTATGAAGGGTTTATCAGTATCCTTGGAGATGAAGGGGGGTGTTTGAGGTTTGTCCGTCACTGTGTTTAAGGGCCCTCTATAGTCCTAGCATATCTTTGTTTCCTTACTTTTTCTTCTGTCTTTCCTCTGAGGGGATTAGCAGCCACCCTCACTTAGACTGCTCTCTCTTGTCTTTGATGGGTGCTGCTAGGGATTTGGCTGCCTGACAGGTCTAAGGAATGCGTTAGCATCTCCTCGTCGACGATCAAATGCACAGTACCATCGGGTAAGTCAGTGAAAAGGGTATTTTTCCCTCTTGCTACAGTTGTTGGGTTTTTTTTATTTTTTTTTACTCTCACCCAACTGCATAACGCTTGATTCCCTCCCTTCTCTTCTCGTTGTGTAACTCTTTTCAAAGAAAGATTTCAAAAACTGAACTTTCGATGGAAGGTGCTCAGTGTGACAAAAAGCACATTCCAGGGTATGTGATGGATCCCACAGTTGTATTGATGGATTCCTTTTGTCTTTATAGTCAACTGTGACTAGACTGGTGAGGCACACATTGTGGCTGGTTAAGCTCTAGAAAATCAAAGCTGAATTAGTAAGATGGAAAAATACCTTTTCATTTTTTTTTTCTTGGAGATAAGGAGAGTGGTGGACAGGGATATACACTGATTGTTGTTTCATTTTTGGTTTTTTTTGTTGTTTTTTTTTATTAAAAGGAAAGGTTAGTAATGTTGTGATCAAAAGGAATTATTTGGAAAAATAAATGATGCCTTCTGTTAAGTTGGTAAAGTGCCGGACTTGTGATCATGGGGTTGGAGGTTCGAATCTCCACGGGGCAATTTCGGCATAGTAAAATCATTCTGTTGGAGTTAGCATTGATTATAACTCCATTCCCCAAAAATCCTTTGAATAAGACTATGAATGGAGCTTCCATGTGCGAAAGCTGGCGTAAAATCTTCCACACATGTAAAATCCCATCACCAACATTTGGAGCAGAAGTCATGTGTAGCATTAGTATGGAGGACAGGTGTACATGTAGCATGCATCCTGAATGAAACATTGACAGAATGAGTGAATGATATTCAACTGAATGACCTAAGAAATTAATGTTCAGCACCAGTGGGCAGGTCTTCAGTCAGCTGTACTCAGGCAGGCAGCCCATTACATAAATGAGAGTGTGGATTGCTTAGATCTTGGTCTTTAATTGAGTATAAGTACTGTCAGTAGCGGGTACCTAGGGAAATATGAGTCTGTTAAGTATTTTAATGAATTCAATTTTGGAGGGTGTGGGTAAGAAGGTGCAGTATAGTCTGGGGTTCATGGTATTTCAGACTCAATGAATTAAAAGTTATGACTGGTTCACAGACCTCATTTTGCAGGAATACTTGACGAAACTGATTGCTCAGTTTGATTGTATTGCATGTCTCTGCATATGGGTGACGGGAGGGTCAGCAATCTGCTGTATGTGGGTGTTTGGACAATTGTTGGTCCAGCAAATTCAAGTGCTTAAGTGTTGATCTTCTTTTTTGATTCGGACATGTTCAGCTTGCCAGAGAGTATTTCATACTGGAGAGAAAGGAGAGAAAAACACACAGAGCTGCACAACAGAGCCTTGGAGAACAAACGTACATCAGAGAAGGTGCTGCTCTATGCACAGCTATTGGCAGGCTACACAGTTTTAAGGCCTTGTATAAATGGAGCTGTAGAAAACCCCTGGACATAGCCCACTGCTGTTTCCAGGCTCACAGTGTGCCGCACTTTACCTAACAAACAAAAGCCGCAACGTTTATATCACCGAGAATATCCATTATACTAAATTTTGTGTTCTACCAATGGGGGGTATTTTGCGGCCTTGGCAGGTCTGTGAATCTGAAGACTGAGCCTCAGCAGTCAAGGACCAAAATCTGCAAAGGACCAGACTGTGGTGTCCTCCAAACAGATCTTCAACAACGAATCAAATGTTGTCATCATTGATGATGGAAAAAAGGGGGGCAGGAGGCGGTGAAAACATAATCGGATTATTGATGAGGGATTTTTTTGTTTTCTCTCCCGTTTTGCCATCAGGTAGGATGTGGAAGTTAGGATTTGTTGGGGAAATTCTTGCAGCTCATTCCCCTCATACAGGTGGTCATGCAAAGGGGAAAACAGAAGGGCAGTATGACTTCATGGAGAGAAAAACTGGTACAACCTAGGAAGCTAAACTGAGAAAATAAGTGATAAACTGCAGAACTCTGTGATATGGTCATGACACATGTACATGAATGTCCCAGGAGATGGGAGGCTCAAGGAAATGGACCTCATTGATCAAGTGTGCATTTTGAGTGTTCATTGTATTTAGGTGAGGGAAAATGCTATTCAAACTGACTGATCGTATGGAGTATGCTGTGAAATTGGCACACTATCACAAAAGAAACGAGCCTTAGTATTTGAACTCGGGGACAATATAATATGTAATACACAAAATAAAAGACATATAGATACCATTTTACATGAACAGTGAAGTAAAGTGGTGCCGCCTTTTGCTGCTTTTTTTTTTTTATTGTAGTATATCGTGTATGTGCATGGGTGATGGCAGGATCTGAGATTTCCTTCCTGTCGGTGACGGGACGACCAGTGAATGATTGTTGGGTGGTGCCTGGTTGTGTGTGTGCTTGCACTTAAATTCTGCATGATCGCTTCGTGCGGGTTTTCATGTGCATGCGGTGGGTGTATGTAAAAAAAAAAGTGTGTGTGTGTGTGAAAGAGAGAGAGAGAGAGAGGTGTGTGTGTGTGTGTGTGTGATGAGAGAGGAGAGAGAGAGAGAGAGAGAGAGAGAGAGAGAGAGAAAGTTTGTGTGTGAGAGAGAGAGAGAGTGTGTGTGTGTGTGTCTGTGTGTGTGTTTGTGTCTAGATGATGAGAGTATGGGATGGTAAGGGAGAGGCAAGGGGGATGGAACAGGCGGAGGAAGAGATATCTAAGAATTGGGGAGATGATTTGGTTTATTTGTTGTCTTACATAATTCTAGCTGATATTGATGAATATAAATGTGAAGGATTGAAATATTTCCCTTAAGGACAGAATTCTCTCTCTCTCTCTGTCTCCCTTTCTCTCTCTCTCCCTCTCTCTCTCTCCCCCCCCTCTCTCTCTCCCTCTCTCTGTCTGTCTGTCTGTCCTCTCTCCTCTCTCTCTCTCTCTCTCTTATATATATATATGTGTGTGTGTGTGGTTTTTAAAGCCTTGAAAAACTTATCTTTATTCTCACACCTTTGAAAACTTCTTGAAATGTGTAAATTACCTATTTTTGAATGTCAATGTTTTTTTTGTTTTGTTTTTTTGTATGGTGGCATTGATAGCTATTGAAATTGGTCATGTATGTCAAGAGCTTTTAAGCATCGTTTGTTGCATTACAGTATATACATTGCAGTTGTTAATAGTTAATTTACAAATAATCTGTTCATATCTTAGGTATATGTGCGCTCTTGTACGCATGCTGTGTGTAGTGTTTCTAAGAGTTTGCATCAGTTTGACAGGTCTTGAAAAACAAACTACTGCAAAGTCCTTGGCAGTTTGACTGAAGCGACTGTAATGAACCCTGCTCCTAATGTATGCGAACTGTACTTCATTATTGTATGCCACATTCCTGTCTATTCATTGTACGGCTATTAGGTGAGGGTCTTGGAAATTTGAATGAAACGGCTGTATGAGCCTTGCTGCTGTGTGCATACTGTATTGCCTGATATATGCCTCATTCCTTTCTATTCATTGTACGGCTATTAGGTGGGGGTCTTTTACCTGGCTTGTCAGGAGCCACAGATGCTGACGTTTGCAGCTGGCTTGTGTGCTTGGCATCTTAAAACATCATATATTGGTTTCGTGTCGTGGAGTGTGATAAATAATTTTGTGACTAAGAAAGATCCCCTTCCTCAGCTCCCCTTTGTCTCATGAAGTATTAGAGGTGTGAAGACCCGCAAAAAAAAAATACAGTGGGGGGGGGGGGGGGGGGGGGGGGGAGTTGAAAATTCTTTCACTTTCGTTGATGAGAATTCATTTGGTAAGAAAGTGGTGTGTGTGTGGTGTGTGTGTGTGTGTGTGTGGTGTGGTGTGTGTGGGGGGGGGGGGGGGGGGGGACCATGTTTTTTCTGACTGTCAAGGACAGCATTTGAATAAAAATGTGAAGTACCCTGGCCATGTAGGCTTTGTGAAAAGGAATGGGAAAAAAATTATTTCTAGTCCCAGAATTTGCCCCAGAGACATTTCTCATGACTTCCTCTTTCTATAATGTAGTTTACGTTGAATGTAGCAGTGATAATACAGGGGTGAAGAAAAAATACATGCTGTCACATTTACGACACAAGTTTAAAGCTTGTGATCTCTAAATTTGAGAAAGTCTAGTCAGTGATTTAGTATTTAGATGCCCCTATTAAACTGTGATGCAATATGTCCAACGCACCTAAATTAAATGTGAAGCAGCAGGAATTTAGCACCACAGTTAAATTTGTGAAAGTTTGAAATTCGTTCTGCAGAACAGCTTTACTGTCTGTCACAAGCTAAGGGACACTACTCTTTGTAGTTTGAGATCAGTGAAGAAGACTCCAAAGAGATGTGCCGACTTGCTGGTTTCACCAGTCTCCTTCAAGAGCAGTGAAACATTTTATGTCATATTCTTAAGTAACGAAAAGTTGCCTATCATGATTTATAGAGAGACCCCAGCTTGCAGTGTGAAATGTGTACCTTACCTCTTCCTTTAAAATGTTGATAATGATATGCAGGTTAGTAATATGACGCAGGTGTTCGTACTAATGCATACTGCCCATAACTTTGAGAGCACATATCTTGATGTATGCATTATGCGTAAAATAAGCAGCTCCAGTCAAATGTAGAACAGATAGATGTTCACTGAAGAGGAAGATGTGTCTCAAGGTTTGATAGAATCCTTATGGTTTTGGTTATGGTCTGCTTTGCAGAACATTTCCTCTAGGACTGACAAACAAAGCTGTATGTATAGCCCATACATGTGCTATCTGACCAGAAGTGTCGTTATTCCCACACAGATTGGCCTAAGTCAAGACATGTATAGCCCATACATGTGCTATCTGACCAGAAGTGTCGTTATTCCCACACAGATTGGCCCAAGTCAAGACATTGTCAATGGGGCAACCTCCTGGAAGCTGACCAATCTCATCCGCGGTCAGAAACTGGACGTGACTGGAGACAAAACGTCTGATCAGGGGACAGCATCGCAGCCTAGCAGCGGCCCCAGCAGTGCTGCCCCCTCACCGGCTCGCTCTCGGAAAGGAGGCGGAATTAATCTGTTGCCTGAAGTTGTGAGTTGCTGATGTAGGGAAATAGTTTTTATCTATGCCAGAGGGTTAAACCTGATTTTTGGAAAATTGGATAATTAGAAAAAAAATTCCTTTAGTATATGAAATCTTTTAACCAATTTCACTGGAAAAGAAGATTCTTTCAGCATGACAGAGGCTTGGAGTTTGTCCACCAGCTCACTTTAATGGAAATAGTAGAGGCATTGTATTCTGGGTTTTTGCATGAGTTTAGTTTTTTTTTTTTTTTTTTTTTTTAAGAAGTCATCAAGTGTGGAAGTCACCATTGTCCAGGCTTTATTCTCTAACTTCTGGGTTTATTGCTTTGAATTTTTATTTAAGATCTCTCCCTTTCTAGGTGTATTTAATTAAGAAAAAGTTACTTTTCATGTTACCAGGGGTGCAGTTTTCAGGATGGATCTGGATTTCAGGATTGAAATTTTTAGTTTTGTGAAGTTCATGGCTAGATTTGGTTTGTTTGAGGTTCATGTTGGCCCCCCAGGCCCAGCTGTTCAGGATTCAAACGTTTGTTAAGTCACACCTATGCATTGCAAAATTCTGCTCCTACCACAAATACTTTATACAGAGGTGCCTTCCCTTACATTTTTGTTGTATTTTTTTCCCACTTAAACGAATTTTGTTTGCGCAGATTTGTAGTCACTTCGTTTTATTTTCCGTCATAAAAATACGCTCAGATCTTTACTGAGCAGCTGCAAGTGTAAATGATGACATGATGATTTACTGATTTTGTGGAATCGGCTAAGCTTTAGAAATGACACTCCATGACTAGCCAGTCATCTGTATTATGATAATCAGTGACCAATGAGAGGGCACACAGTTTGAAAGCTGGCTGTTGATTTTCTTCCTTCATGTCTGCTTATTTAGTGGAATGGCTGGCTTAAGGTGACTGTCCAGAAGCAACACTTGTTCATGTTGACACATCAACCAGCTCCAAGATAATACATAGATAGGAGTTTTTTTGTATCATTTTCAGCAGTTCCCATACACTCTGCCATGGAAAGTCATCGCAACATAAGATAGGTGCTTTCCCTGTCAGTTTTCAAAATATAGCAGACTCAGTTTATGCTGCAATGTTTCCTCAGTCTACCTTTAGTAAGAGAGAAGTGTTTTCAGTTTGCTTCAGGTGTTTAACGGTTCAGCGAAGAATTGTATGGACAAACAGTTGCTCGTATTGACAGATTTCCCATATTGTACTAAAAGAAATTATGAACAGGGTTAGCACCTTTGCTTATGTTCAGAAAGTTTGTGGCAACCGCGCTTCCTGACAATGCTTTTGACCAATTCTTGATGGAAAAAGGCTTGATAGGAAGTTATGGGTTGTCAATTTTGGGCACAGGTGATGTGGAAAAAAAAAAGGAATGTGTTGTGTATGCGTTCTGAGCACATGTGTGTTTTGTGCAGCCTGAACAACCAGTGATGAAGCTGTCTGCCCGTGAACAAAGAGACTGTGAAGTGATTGGTGAGTTGAGTCATGTCCTATCTGTTCAGTGTGCGATGGAAACTGCAGTGGCCTCCATCACACGCCAAAATGAGAGAGAGTTCTTAAAGAATGTGGCTTTAAGTGGTTGGTTGTCTTTAATGCAATAGAGATGTAATAATGAAAACTCAGAACCTCCTATTTTGGCCATATTTTAAGAATTCTGCAGACTTGCACAAAATGACCAGAGCATACAAGCTATTCATGATTCAATGGGTGATTATGTTCACTTTTAAAATGTCCAGCTAGCTTTCTCAAAGGTACTACTTGGAAATTTCTGTGGTTTTTTTGTGTAAAGTTATGTCACTAAATTCTAAAATGGAAAAAAGTTTAAAATGTACTTGTAGATACCTCAGAATTTTTACAGTAGTATCAGTAAAAAAACAAAACAAAACAAAAAAAACACCAGGAAGAATGAGATAATTTTTCAGTTAATACTTTCTTAGTCATTTAAACATTCAGTGTCAGGGTCCTTTATTTATAGTAATTTTAGTCAAAGCTGAAATTAGAAAAGCCATTGTTCCGCCATTTTGCTTGTAGAAAGAGCAGCCTCTGACTTGAATCAAAACGTATACTCTGTTTTTGGTCTCTGGGATAGGGACCGTGTTTGATTAGATGGTCAGGCAGATTGCCCTTGTTGAAAGCAGGGATGTGTGTTAAAAAGAAAAAAAACAAGAAAATGTAAAAACCCGCATTCAGATGATGCTCAAGCTTTGTCAAGTCAGGATCAGAGATCTCGAGCAGCATGCCAGATTCATGGCATCAGTGTAACTGTAAGGCCATGAGAGTTTACTGGGAAGTTAATGCTATGATGTGTTGACAAAGAGAAAATAGTTCTTGCGAATCCAGTCTGAAGAGAGGGAAGAGGATTCATCTGGGTGTTTTATCATATTATGTCCTTTTTGACTGGGTTTTTTTTTTTTTTGCCCTGACACTGTTATATACCGAAGTGAATCAGGCCGTTTTCCTTTGCCAAAATGAAAGTACATAAGGGCTAATTTTTTTAAGAAACGTCGTTTATGTATTTTTGTGTGAGAACATAGAAAGAGTAATTTTTTTTTTAAGTAGGCTGTTTTGAAATCAACACCTATGAAAATAGTTAATTTTGGCTTATGACTGGGAAACTTCTGCTGATGTGACTCTAAAAGCCTTTTCATCAGTTCAAAGTTTTGTTGAAGCAAAATGTCTGTCTTTACTTTGATGTCAAATTTGCAGAGTGAGCACAAGTTCCCATTTATTGTGTTCACAGAGCGGTTGATCAAGTCGTACTTCATGATCGTGCGAAAGAACATCCAGGACAGCACGCCCAAGGCCATCATGCACTTCCTGGTGAACCACGTCAAGGACAACCTGCAGAGCGAGCTTGTCAGCCACCTATACAAGAGAGAGGAGATTGAGCAGCTGCTGGAAGAATCAGAACACATCGCAGCTCGCAGGAAAGAGGCATCGGAAATGTTGCAGGTGGGCAGAACTCTGTTATTGTTTGAATCTGCCTGGTGTGTACTTGTGAGAGTGTGTGCATGTTTGTGTGTGCCTATGCATGAGTGTGGGTGAGACTCCGATGTGGAATGTTTTTTTAGATGTCAGAAGAGGGTGTGTGCCTATAATGTATCACTTTTGACTCTCTTGGACCTATCTGCTGCCTTTGACACTATTGACCACTCTATCCTCATTTCCCGCCTACATCACTCTTTTGGGCTTGATGACACAGTCTTGAGTTGGTTTCATTCCTACATCACTGATCGTCAACAAGTAGTTTCTGTCAACGGCCTTTCTTCTAATCCCTCTTGTCTGACCTACGGCGTGCCACAAGGATCTGTCTTGGGCCTCTACTCTTTATTCTCTACTCTTATTCTGTCTCTTCTATCGTCCAAGAACACCTACTTCAGCATCATTCCTTCTCTGATGACAATCAGCTGTATGTCTCTGGGCCTCTCTCTGACCTTCCTCTCATGATCCAAAACACCCAGTCTTGTGTAGCCAACCTTAAGGACTGGATGACCCGAAACAAACTAAAACTGAATGAAGATAAGTCTGAACTGATCCTGATCACCCCACCAAAACTTCAAAACCACCCTTCTGTTCCGACTTCCATCAAACTTGTTGATTCACCTATCACTCTCTCTCATTCTGCCCGCAACCTCGGTGTAACTCTTGATCAAACCCTGTCCTTCCAACAGCATGTCAGCAATGTCTGTCGCACTTGCTTTCTTGAACTCCGCCGAATTGCTTCTATTCGCCATCTTCTCTCAGAAAACACAACAAAAGCTCTTGTCTGCGCATTTGTTCTATCCCGCCTGGATTACTGTAACGCTCTTTTGTCTGGCTCTCCCTCTCATCTCATCAACAAACTTCAAAGAGTTCAGAATCATGCTGCCCGTCTCATCTTCCGCACTTCTAAATATAACCATGTTACCCCATTGCTCCGCTCTCTCCACTGGCTCCCTGTTCAGCTAAGAATATCCTACAAGATTGCCTCTCTCTGCTTCAAATCTATCGAGTCTTCCTGTCCTGAGTATCTCACCCACCTGTTACATCTTTACACCCCATCTCGAGCTTTACGTTCCTCATGTGACACTCGTATCTACAGTATCCCCACTGTTCGCACTAAAACCTTTGGTCAACGTTCCTTTGCCTATCAAGCTCCAACTACCTGGAATCAATTGCCTCGCTCTCTCAGATACTCACCCTCACTGCCCACATTCAAGCGCCTTCTCAAAACTCATCTGTTTCCTAGGTAACTTCGTCTTCCCTGTGACCCGACGTTTGCAATGTGTGATGCGAGTGTCTGCTTTGTGTGCGTTCGTGTCTGTGTGAGTGTGTGTTTGCGTGTATGCATGCTTGTGAGTTTGTGTCCTTGCTTTGGATTTTGATGCCTTTTTCTCATGTATGATTGTTATATATTGTGTGATTTGATGTCTGTTGTGATATTGTAAACGCCTAGGGCATTCAATTGATTAGGCGTCATAAATGTTCATAATAATAATAATAATGTAGTACGCTCTCTTCATGTTGGATGTGCATCTGTGAGTGTAGAATGTATAGGTATGGTATGAATTTATGTGAATTTGATGTGTTCTGTGTGTGTGTGTGTGTGTGTGTGTGTGTGTGTGTGTGATCAGCAGAAATGTTGGAAGTTTGTGTGCTTATGGAATATATCCTGTGTGTTTGCTTGATGTTTGAACAGTTATTTTTTTGTAAATGATTCATCATTACATTGTAAAGTAAAGATACATTCAATTGAGTTTTTGAGAGAGTTTAACATTTTTCATCCGATTTAAGATTTTACGGATGAAAGATTTTTAACGAAGTTTCTGGTGCGTTTCTAGAAGATGTCATTTAAAGAGATGTGTGAAAGGTTTTTTTTTTTTTTTTTTGAATTTATTTATTTATTTTTTTTTAATGACTTGTGAGTTGATTTTAACGTGGTGACAGCCCTGATGTGTCCCCTTGCGGTCGGCTGGGCTATAAGCAACATTATCTTATCTTAGATACATTCAAACACACAAAGCATTCTACTTGTTGTAAAGGTCAAGAGAAAGATGGAAAGAGACAGAAACAAAAAAGACATACATAATGACAGAAAGAATAGACAAACTGACAGGCAGGTAAAAGAAGGTTATATGTTAGGAATACTTGATTTGTTTATATTGCACATTGGTTGAAATCAGCATGATTCAGGTTTGAGTTAGTTGTATTTCTTAGTTTTATGGCAAAGGTTTGGTACATCCAAAAAGATTACAGCTTGTGGAAGACTACTTTCTAGTTTACATTTATACAAATAAAGCTTTGCTAGAGTTATGATAAAGTACAAACTACAACCAGTATCAATCATTAATCAAAACCTTGAAGTAAATATGACTCTATAAGGTGTATGTTATTGGCAATAACACATTTTTCTCTTACTAAATCAGCAAACGTGTTTCCAAAAATTTTGAATATAGACGTGCACTTCAGATGTATGAAAAATTAGTACGTGACATGTGATTACTTTGTGTACATGCTGTACATGAAACTCTGGAAAAGTGAACTTGTGGGCAGCTGTGTAGTAAGACGGGTTGGCTGTGTTCGTCTTTTTCAGGCACTTCAGCGAGCCAGCCATATCATCGGAGAAATTCGAGAAACCCACTTATGGTGATAATGATGTCACGACACCCAAGACACGGCTTCCTCGTTAAGGCTTTCGGCTAACAAAACACCCCAGATGAACATGAAGCCAAGGTGCATTAGATAGCATGCTGGTTGCTGTGGCTGTAGCTGTGCATGGTATTCATCAAAAGATAAACAACATCTGGGCTGGAAAATGATGGCGTCAGTGTTGCAAGCAGTTGGCAACGTGTCCAATCAGGTGACTGGAGAGAACGGAAAACAAATATGCAGAGGAGAATGGACTGGGTTTTCAAAGTAGATGTTGGATCCCATATCGATAAAAGCTATCTCTTAGTGGGGAAGGGTGTGGCGGGGCGAGGGAAAGAGGGAGGCTGGGGGAGGGGGAGGAGGAAGGGAAATGTTTCACGGCAAGCTAGGGATAAGACTCAGACTGAAAATAGGCTTAGGCTATGACAACACTTGAATTGATTAACAAAACATGTTCTTGTTTTGGTGATACATATGTGTAAATAGAGAATGAAAAAAAAGACTGTGTTGCACATGTCCCAGGTCATCCATTTGTGTCTGTTTTGAGCATATGTTTTGCTTTCTTGTCATGGCATTTTGAATTGGAAAGGAGCGACAGGTACCTCTTTAGCGCATTTTTTTTTGGGTGACCCTGATTTATGCAGTGAGACGGATTGCACATCTTGGCCTCTGGGATAGTCTTGAAGGAAATCCTGCTGGACTAGCTACAGGTGTCTTGATGCTGGAGTCTTGATTGATCCTTGTGTGACTTTCTTGTGTGAAACTTATTGCTTGGTGAATGCTTGTATTGCTGACAGCTGCTACATCGTTTTTCGTTTTGTAATAGTTTTTAGTCAGCTTCAATCATCAGCAAAGCATCACGGGTTTCTCCTATAGTTGATGAATTTTGAATGAAAAGAGGAAAAGCAAGAGAAAAGAAAGGTGAGCTGCAAAGGAAAGAAAAATTCCCAACACATGTGCATGAAGGAACTACTCTCTCACACACACACACACACACACACACGCACACAGAGTTTCAGTTTCAGTTTTATCAAGGAGGTGTCACTGCGTGTGGACTAGTCCATATCCACACACACACACCCGCACACACACACACACACACACACATACATGCCTGCATGCACACACACACACACACACACTCACACACACACACACACACACACACACACACAGAAGCAGGGTGTTAGTCAACATCATATTAGTGTATGTGAGCATAACGATCTCTTCACATGTTCACATGGCCGTTTCCCCTGTCATAAAAAGGGCTGTGCATCTGCTTCTCCCCAGTGCCGTGATCTGAGGAGGGAGGCACACCCTTCACCTGAACACTCCCTTCAGGTATGCTTTCCTCAGGCTGGCCCCACTGGCATTGCTTTAGGTACTAGTTTGATTGCCAGTGTACAAGGTTCCCACTTCTCTGCAAATTTGCCAATTCCATCAAAACATGAAAATGAGAATCCGCCAAAAAGATTAAAAAAAAAAACCTTGAAAGAAAAACCCTGCAGGGAGAAGGGAAAAAATTAGCAGTGGAATCTGCAGAATGCTGTCTACATTTTGGGTATGCCAGTAGACGACTCTGATGTCACAAACTCTTGTGTAAACATCTTCAAGAGACCTGGCAGCCACCATTTATTCTGTCTGGTCGAAGGCAAAATGATGTAAAGCTCAGACATTACGTGTTTGAAAGACGCTAAGTGAGAGAAACTGATGAAAGTTGTGAAAACAGTTGGCCCTGGTCGTGGTTGAACCAAAAAGTAGGTAAAAGGCACACCTCTCAACGTCGAGATGTACTCTAGATCGCACCATCGTGAAAGTAAGTTTCCAAATTTCTCATGGGCAAGGAAGAGCATGCCTGCTGGACGCCCCCCCCCCCCCCCCCCCCCCCCTTCCCCCAGAATTTCAGTGATTGTCGCTCTTCCTCCATGGGACACCAGATACAGAAACCTAGAGATGGGTACAACAACTGAGTGGTTAAAACATAGGCTTTTCAGTCACAAGGAGTGCGAGTAACAGGAGTGATATTTTCCAATCTCCCAGATCAGGTAGGTGCAGATCTACTAGTGGATGGACCCCTTGATGAATACTTGCAGTTGAACGTACAGGATCAGGATTGTGTGTTAAAGATCCTGTCAAAGTCATGTGTTTGTTCAAAGGATTATGGAAAGCTCAAAATGTCCAGCAGGCACGAGGACACGTGGGGAAAGGGCACAGGCTTTGCCAAGCATTTTTCGTTGTCCTCTGAAATGCTGTGAAGGACACGCAGACAGCAGCAACACTGCTGTTCCATGTGTCTGGAACATTCCAGAACGACACCCTGCCACCAAGATGTGCAGTGACTCATTTTGTATTAGAGGGTCACGATTCCTTAGTTTTATTTTGAAAATTGTACTTGCTCTTTTTTATTTTTAATTTGGCATTACATCTGTTGGTCATCTAAAGAGAAGAAAAGCTTTTTTGAATTTTTTTATTACGATGCTGTGAATGTTTCCATCTGCCTGAATAGTTGGTGCAATATCACTATATGTGTCTGCAGAGCCAGTTGTTCCATTATATGAAAATGTAGTGTTCTGCATGCAGTGTACATTGGGAGAGGTGACATAAAACCCTATTCAGAGCACATGAAATTTTCAGTGTATTTCCATATAAAACAGTGTTTTAAAATACAGGTGACTTTTGATGTGTATGTGTGACATTTCAGAGGATAAGATTTTTTTGTTTTTGTTTTGTTTAGGGGAAATCTGATCCTTCACTACTTGCCAATGTGTTTACGCATCTCTTAAATCAGTCAGGCACATTTACGAGCATTAACAGAACAGAATGGGATTCTTCTCAATCTGGTTTATTTGTTTACTTTTTTTTTTTTTTTTTTATAATCCTTCATGATTCAGGCCTTGTTCTTTCCCAGTTGCTAAAGACTTGTTAGCATTCAGGTAGTTTCCACAAAGGTTTCTGTGTGGCTACTAGATTCTGGTGTAAGAGACAAGCAAGAAACACCACTCTTAACCTGCTCGTTCTGCAACCTGATGATAATGCAACAGTTTGATTTGTGGTTTGTCACTTGCTTCTGTCAGTGCAACTGTGGGAAAATGATTGTTGTCGGTATTTTTCTGCGAGTGTATCTGAAAAAGTGAAAGCGGTAGCCATTTCATTCCATGCGTCTGTTTATGTTGTCAGCTTGATGTTGTGGTGTGAACTGTGTGTTTCTGTACAAAGATGCAAAGTTTTGCGCTTCCTGAGGTAGAGTGTTCAATGAATCGGGCTCTCTGCGTGAACATGAACCGAGATTCTGACTTGGCCAGCTGCAGTTGTATGGGTAATGTTCTTGCTGTTTTCAAAAGATGATGGGTGGTCTTGGTCAGGTCTTGCATGTGTTTATCAATATTTATTTTCATGCTAGTCGTAGCCTGGCACTTTGAAATGTGTTTTGTGCGTGGGTTTGCTTACCTTTGAAAAAGAGAGAGTGGAAATGGGATGAATTAGCAATACAAATTTCATGTTAGTTTCTTTTTTTTTTTTTGCATGGTTGCAGAAGCACATTCTTGTTGTATTGAGCTTTCCCTTACCATTATTTGAAACATTTGCTACACCTTCTGGTGTATGTGTGTGTGCGTGTGTGTGTGGTGTGTGTGCATGCGCGCGTACTGTCGATTCCCCTGCATCTAATGTTGTAACACTCCACACATCTGTTTGCATTGTTGTGCAGTTCTGTATATGTGTAAATAGCCATGACAAAAATTATTCCACAAATTCAGGGTGCTTGAAGGGGTGGACAGTATATTGCAAATAGTTTTAGAGATTGCTTCTCTTCTGAGCTTGGTCTTGACTCTACCCCACATAAAAGACACAGTTAGTAGGTCACTGAGCTACCAGGATGTATGGCTCCTTAGGGCAAGATCTGAACCAGCTCATCACAGTGCGACCATATTCTGGTAGTGTAATATGCACAGCACACTTCTATTCTGCCAAATGCACACTTTTAATTTTTTATAGAGTAGTTTATTAGAAAGAAAAACTACACGATACTCTGCATAAACAAGAAGTATGCTTATAAGTATGCCTATTCTGCCAAATGCACACTTTTAATTTTTTATAGAGTAGTTTATTAGAAAGAAAAACTACACATGATACTCTGCATTAACAAGAAGTATGCTTATAAGTATGGTGTGTGATGGGTTTAGTTAATGTGAAAGCCTGTTTTCTAATCAGATTTTAGTTTGGGTAAAACGAAGGGTATCTCAGCAATACAAGACAGAAGAAAATGGATTTGTCACACATTCAAAATGGCCATGCACAAATGGCATTGATGTTGCTGAAATCCTAATCATCGTCTACTGGGAAGCCTTTAGCTTTTAGCAAAGAAAGATTGTGGGAAGGTAGGAAAAGTTTCCAAAAT
This sequence comes from Conus canariensis, assembly GCA_033310375.1. Lineage (NCBI taxonomy): Eukaryota > Metazoa > Mollusca > Gastropoda > Neogastropoda > Conidae > Conus > Conus canariensis. The sequence goes on along the minus strand of CM065734.1, from coordinate 40,542,013 downwards.
TCACAAGTGTTCTTGAAAATACCCGTAATCTTGGATGAGAAATACACAACAGCCAGTTTTGAGTATGCAAGCTTTGTATGGGTGAATCTGGTTGTATAAGAAGCCTCATGTTCTGAAGCAGTTTGTTTTTCTCGTGACAATAGTCCTTCATGATGCTGGCTGTGGTTGTAATGAAACTCATTGCTTCTCTAGGCCGAGTATCTTTCTTACTCCATATGAAATCTTTGTTTAACGTGAATCCTACCAGTTGCTACCAACAACCTTGGATCAGCTGGACATCTTTTTAGTGAATGTTCAAGAAAGCAAATTTGCTGACTGATGCAGTGAGTGCTTCCATGGCGAGAGAGAGGAGAATGATGTGTGCACAGTTTTTAGCCCACTGTTGACAGCACATGGCCGGAACTCTTAAGAGTGAACGCACTGTAACCACTCGACCCAGTCCTGGTGATGTCAGCCGAGTTGTAGAATGACTTGAATACTTCAGCCTGAAGCTTACAATGGCCCTACAGTCAGATGGGTGATAAACATGCTTTTTCTTGCGTAGTTTTATCCAGAAGTTAACTGGCCTTTCCCACACTTCTTTCTTGAAGTGGGGCATTAAAGTATCCTTGTCGTCTGCCAGAGAAAGCAGTAGTTGCTTCTAAACTTTGGATTTGTTGCTGCTGTTCTTAGAAACAGGGCAAGAAGAGCATCATCTGAACATTACTTCAGATTCAGGGTCATCAGTATTGCTAATTAGAGGTGAGAGAATGAAGTGCTGGCTTGCATTAAGTGTATGAGAGAAAGAATAGAGAGAGGACACATCTCACATGGACGTACTGTGGGAGAAAACGTTCTGCTGTGACAGCTGTAAAATTTGCTCATCAACTTCATTATATGTGTTGGACTAGGCTGTTTTGATCAGTGGCTAAAATGAAATTTGTTTCCATGCTCAGGCTGTGAATAGGTATGTCAGTATGGTTGTAGTGTGTTGCTCATTTCAGTTGTTTTCTCATCTCTTTTGACAGTGTGACCCGAGTGCATGTGCATTTTGTCGTTATGTTTTACGGTGGCAGAGGAGATCTCAAAGTGCTGATACAGGATTGTTGCTAAGATGTTTTCTGGATGAATTCTGAATACTTAGAAAAATATGTAATTAAAGAAAAGATTTTGTGTGTGTAACAACGCCTGTTTACTTTGAATGACAGAATTTACAGAGCCTGTGACAAATCATTGTTGTTTATGTTTGACGTGTATTTTCTTTGTCCTCATACCTAGATGGATGCGTGTTGGTGTGTATCTGGTTCTTGTCTTCGACTGGAAATCGAGGCATAGTGTAAGACAAACATGATGTTAAATTGAAGGTGGTTCTATCAAAGTTGAATGTACAAAAAGTCTTGTGTATATTGCATTAGGTTTTTGTAGTCAAAGCCTTTATTTGTGTTGCGCCAGGTTTTTAACGAAAGCTGTGTTGAACTGATACATCATTCCTATTGATTTTGAATAGTGGTCTTTGCATTTGTCCCATAATTGCCCGTTTCATTCTTTAGAGCATGGATCTTCTAAGTCAGCATTCTTGTGTTCGGTTCTGGTTTCAGCAGTAAGATTTTTCTTTTTCATTCTTTTCCAAATTTTAATCAGCATTTTATGCTTATACCTCAAGTAACATGGAAAGTGGTTTCATGCCTTTCCTTTTCTTTCACCTTGGTATTGATCAGCATTTTCGTTTTATTTACAGTAACAAGAGTTGTGTTTGAGATGGTGTCAGTAAGGTCAGAAACCTCGAAAGAAAATGAAGTGTCTCCAAGGTAGTTAAAAAAAAGAGCAACGAAAGTCATGGTAGTGCAAGTTTGTTCTTATTTAGGGAACTTGTTCGGTGTACTGGATATTCCATGGCTGCCTTTGTTTCTCAGGTGTTGTAGGCATTTTTTTTTTTTTGGTGCCACTGTCCCAGAATATGATAGGTGTTGCATCTCTTGGCCCTCGGTGGGATGCTGAAGTCCCACCTGCTTATTTTCTGGCAGAGACCATGGGAGGAGGCTAATGGGATAGGTGGTGGGGTGTCTGGTAGGTGAAGTTCAGAGTTCAAGAAGGTTACATGTTGAATCCAGGCACCAACACAGATGGGAATGTTTCTTCCTCTCAATGTGTGTTTGTTATGGTGGATGGTGGTGTCAGCATAACTCCTACCTCTGCTGGCAATGGATGGGTGTTTACATCTGCCAGATCACCTAATAATGGTGTGGATGTTTCACCTTAATACCACTTGGGATGAGACCACTCTGGTTCATAGAACAAAACCTTCACCGATCATTAAACTTTCATGCAAGGTACTGTGCTAGTGGAGACAATTGCAAGACACACATGGCCAACATGTGTAAAAGAGACTTGCACTGTGGACACTCCAAAACTTGCGCATGGAGACCCAGTGAATACTACCTCCTTATAAAAGATTTGGTGATGTTCCCGTTCTCTCTCCCATTTGTTAGAAATCGTTACTGAAGGTTTCTGCTGACAGATGATGTCAAGGATGACTGGTTTGGGATGGTCAGTTTGTGCGAGTGAAAGCAGCTTTGTTCACAGTTGGTACTGACATGAAGTTAATTGCCTTATGTTAATATGAAAGTCTGTCTTGAACGTAAAATTTCCTTCTCCTACCTTCACAGGGGAATGTGCAACACACATGCATGGACACACACACAGAGACACACTGTGTGTTCAGCAGACTTTACACATGCGTGATGTTTTTACGTCATGTGCTTGTCTTTACGATTAAATTCATTAACATTATGATACTTGTGTATGTGTGTGCGTGCGTGTTCGCGCGCGCGCGCGCGCGGGTGTGTGTGTGTGTGTGTGTGTGTGAAACTACAATCTTTAGAATCCCTTGATTGTGTGATCCTATTTTGCCAAGTTTGAATACTATCCGTGTTGTACATCTTCATCAGTTATTTCTTTGATGTGTACATCAGTATATTACATTTTCACTTTTTCATACCATCTATAATCGACTGTTTCATGGATGTTTGGTCAGCATTTATGTTTTTGTAGATGCCACTTGACTTGTCCAACTTTTAGATGTTGTAAAGTGATGTGAAGGTAGATGAAACGTCTGTTGAATGCAATTATGACTTGATTCTTTTTTTTGGCGATTTAGTTTTCTTATTGGCAACCCTCATGTACCAATTGATTTGTATCTGGAATAAAGTGTAATAAGTAATTAAAATCTTGTTTTAAAACATCACAGTGTTTTAATGTTGTTTTTTGTTGTTGACTTTCTGTCTCCTATCTTGTGTGTCTGTGCAAATTTACTAGCACAAACAGTGTGTGTGTGTGTATGTGTGTGTATACTTGTGCGTGTGTGTTTATGTGTGTTTCATGCAATTTACTTATAAGTTTTATGTATGCATGTTCTTTTGAGAGGAACATGCAGATAACAGACTGGCCCATCTGCTTGGTTTTGTCCCTTAAACTTGCAGCGTAAGGTAAAGTTGCTTCCAGCCCAGCCGACCTCAAAGGGCCATATCAGGGCTGTTATCGCATTGAAGTGAACTCAAGTCATTAGGGAAAAGGAAAAAAAAAGACCCCCATTCACACAACTCTTTAAAACACACAGGAAACTTTGTTAAAAATCTTTCCTCCGTAAAATCTTGGATGAAAAATGTTATATCTCCCTCAGACGAAACTACAGCGTAACTGAATTACGCGTGCACACATGGTCACAGCAGAATACCCCATGTATACGGATACCCCCTAAATAGTAAATGCACAGCCTGTAGTGAGAATTCCGTTTTGATGAGATACAACAGGACACTTCCCTCGCTTTGAGGATAGAGTGTACCAACATCCATGACTGGGGTATTTGTAGCTTACACCTGTGGATTTCAGAGCGTGTTGATCTTTGCTGGGGCTGTCTGACGTGTATGCATACGCCACGAGCGTCGTTGCAGAATTTCATGACTTCTTGTATTTTCATGAAGGCTACATTTGTATCCACTGTCCCAATCATTTTTTAGTGTCATGACCGCTGAACCAGAAGGCCAGCAGGAACTGGTATGAATTCTGCTTTGGTCACAGGTGGATTCTATGGCGAGTATCTTGTGTTTATGGTTGGATCGCCAAGTGATTGCCGTACCACTGAGGATGGGGATGGGATGAGACCTTGTTCTGCAAGAGGGACAGGGACTGTGATGGGAAGAGTTCAATTGGTTTGCAGATGATTTCTACCACTGTCCATGGTTGAACTATTTTCTGCACACCCACACATGCATGCAGACCACACACACACACACACACACACACACACACACACCAACACACACATCCCACTCCATTTCCCTCTCAAGATTTACAACAGCTAAGATTATCAAGGCGGCAAGTATCTGCCTTGTACACACAAATCACTGTGTGTCCCACAGCAGCATGTTCAAAGCATTTTTATTTTTGCTTTACATTACACACTGTCCCAATCATACACAGTCACCATGGGGTGACTAGGAGTTGATAGGTCATACTGTGTGAGATCTGCACTCCGGCCAGGTAACTACATTCAAAGAGGCGGAAAATTACCTTTCAGGAACACACACAATTTCATCTTGACCAGACGGATGGCAGGGACAGATTTCAGAATATGTTTTGCAAAGAATGCATCTAAGCCCATTACACAAATAAAACAAAAATGTGTACGTAAATAAAGCAACAATGTGTAAGTGTGTGCGAAGTTGTAGTCTGAATCGCTGAATTGACGAGCTAAGGAGATTCCTCGAGATATAAAGATGACTGTGCACAGAACGGTTCCTTATTTCACATATTAAGTAACTTTTACCACACACACACACACACACACGCCTCATAACATAAACAGAGACACTCGTCACTCTATACAAAAAATAATTCAGCTCACTCAAATGAACCTGAACCCTTGGAGACAATGTATCCTCAAATAAATGTGAAGAGTATAGAGAGTCCAGTTCTTTCTTCCAGTTCATCTGAACAGCAAAGGTCATCCTTCTCTACCACAGTCCCCCTGGGGAGATGGGTCCCCAGGATGAAACGGCGGGTCCTCCTCAAATCCTCCCTGACCTGTACAGCTTCTTTTTCAGACTGGTAGGCATCGGCTGTCCTCCTCTTTCAGCCCCTGGAGGGACCCACAGTGTTGTGAAGTGGTGGACATCTGCCATGTCTCCTCTCTCAACCCCTGCAGGGCCCAATAGTGTTGTAGAGTGGTTGGCATCGGCCATGTCTCCTCTCTCAGCCCCTGGAGGGGCCCATAGTCTTGTAGAGTGGTGGACATCGGTTATATCTCCTCTCTCAACCCCTGCAGGGCCCCATTGTCTTGTAGAGAGGTGGACATCGGCCATGTATCCTCTCTCAACCCCTGCAGGGCCCCAGAGTCTTGTAGAGTGGTGGACATCAGCCATGTCTCCTCTCTCAACTCCTGCAGGGCCCCATAGTCTTGTAGAGAGGTGGACATCGGCCATGTCTCCTCTCTCAACCCCTGCAGGGCCCCATAGTCCGGTAGAGTGGTTGACATTGGTCATGTCTCCTCTCTCAACCCTGCAGGGCCCCATAGTCTTGTAGAGTGGTTGACATCAGTCATGTCTCCTCTCTCAACCCCTGCAGGGCCCCCCAGTCTTGTAGAATGATGGACATCAACCATGTCTCTTCTCTCAGCCCCTGGAGGGCTCCCAAAGTCTTAGAATAATGTGCACCATGCACCAGTCTTCGTAAAGAAAAAAAGAAAACAAACATCACCACCCTGTAGTCATAACGAGAATTCCCCCCCCCCCCCCCCCTCCTGAAATTCTCAGACATGCAACACCCATGCTGTCCAGTGGTCACACAGAGTAGTGTTCCCTGAGGAAGTCCAGGACGGCCGAGGAGCTGGCCAGACTGTTGAAGACTCGGCGCTCGGCCCGGCTCATCAGCCGCTCCATCATGTAGATCAGGTGGTGGTGGAAGCATTGGTAGGGCGTGCCCAGTGACAGCGACAGTTCCAGCTGGAACACAAGGCGTGGCCGCACTCTATGATGAATGGCGTCTTTGGGTACCAAACTTAGAAGGAAAATTACTACTCCACTGATCGAAAGAAACAAACAAATTACAAGAGAAACACAATGTATTTCAACCTCTTTGGTCTTCTTCAGGCAAGGCAGCATTCCAGACAATGAAAACGAAGAACGAACAATCACTTACCTTCTCAAATTAGGTTGCAAAATGGATGTGGGTACCATTTTTCATGCTTTCACACACCCACAACCAACAGAAAGAATAGGCCAGGCACATCAGTGTATGCACACGCATAACTACACAAATGTACTGATCCAAGTGTACACACTTGGATAAATACACGATGTGTGTATAAAAAACACATAATTCTGATGCCGCTGATTGTCTTTTTTTTCATTTTAAATTTTTTCTTTTAATCCCAATATGGAACACAGAAATGGAAATACTTTCTTCTAAGTGACACAAAACCAAAAGATGGTAGCACAATCCTTACAGGAATAATGATTCAATCTACAAGGACTGAAATTACTTAACAATGTCCACACAATGTGAGACATGGCTGATCAATGTTTTTTTAAGATCAGATTACCACCTCTTGCGTGTGTCTGCATAAAGGTGTTTTGTGTGTGTGTGTGTGTGTGTGTGTGTGTGTGTGTGTGTGTTGTGTGTGTGTGTGTGTGTATTCGTGCGTGCACACACACAAATATTCAATTTAAAGTCTTGATCCTGCAATGAACTTTTTTCAGCGTTAAATTTCTCTGTTTATTTCAACACCATGGGATATTGAGACAAGGTTCCTTTTTGGCATCAGGTACTGAATTAATGACCATGCAAAACTGATGTACACTGCAAGTGATGAAGTTTGCTCTGGTTGGTTGAATTTAAAGGCAATGGCAAATTCCTCACAGGCCAGGTCAGCGTCAGCCAATCCACACTTTTCCATCTCCAAATACATAAACTACACTCACTCCTCATTTTGTGGCCAACAGGTAAACTGATGAAGCAAACGCCTCCTTTAGTAGCTTAATTCACTATGTGAATAGTCAATTCTAACAATGTTTCAGTCCATACCTTTATGGAATTTATGGGGAATGGAATTCATGGGGAATGATCTTTTTTTCTACAAATATTTACAAATGAACTGTCTGAGAAGAAGCAAAGCGAAGAAGCGGGAATGGGGGATGGAATTTCAAAGAGAGACAAGATGCAAAGCATACAAACGTACTCCCATTTTATCTTCCTGAAAAATGTCACCATCAAACATGCATCATAATGTATCTGACATCACAATCAAACATGCGTCATAATGTATTTGGTCACTGAGATAAACTGCCATTTCTGAAAGTTTGCATGCGGTTTAACTCGTTGCAGCTGTTAGTAACGACTATTCTAGTAAAATAAAACATTGGGTATCATCTGCGACCCATAATGAACATACCTACAAATTTTCAGAAAGATCGGCCCAGAAGTTTTGTCTGGAGCAAGTGCAACACATTTTGACCACGGACAGACAGACAGACAGCATTTCTTCATTCCGATTGTAAAGTACTCCCTGTTCTATAAGAACTGGGAGTACCAAAACTGGCCTTTCACAGAGAGTTAACTTAAGACTGCATGCCCGGTCAGTGCTTCATGATTTATTCACAAATTCACCCCCTTGGCAACCAGACTTGGCAGCACCTGTCAGAAATGGATGCATCCATGACGCGGACACAACTCCAATCCACCACTTTCAAACTATACTTTACCCGACTCAAAGAAGGGAAGCAGGTCTAAACTAATGTTTATTCTCGACTGAAAGAAATTCATGAGGCTGGATCGTCATTTGTTTCAGACTTGCGCACATTCCAAGCTATCCAATTTCCTGTATGGTTGTCCAGCCCCCTATTTTTTTTTCACATTGTTTCTCTTCGTTTTTTTCAGGCAGGGCTTTCATCCTCATTCCCCCCCCCCCCCCCCTTTTTTTTTTTTTCATCTCACTGACTCTCATTCTCCATGCAAGTTTTGTATGTTCTGTTACTAACAGACTTTCTCTTGTAGACTTTAATGTTTTGGCTTTTGACACAGAGCAACTGGTGTTCTGCTCCAAGCACTCCTATGCAGAAAGAAAAAAAAAATGTTGACACAAATATTAAAAACAGTGTTTTTCTCTTTTCTGTCACTGCTGCTGATTTGTGATGTGTACATCAGTCAATCAAAATCTATGCATGCAAGTGTGCAGCGTACACAAAACACATACACTTACACACACTCACAAACACACACACACACACACACACACACACACACACACACCACAAAATCTTTACAAAATAAACAATAACCATGAAACATTTAAAAAAATAGAAAAACATCACAAATCAATGTTCACTATTCTTCATCCACCCATTTATACTCTGTACATACAATACTGGTCCAAATGCCCGACAAAGGTACACAGCCAACTTTCTCAACAAGAGTGGCGAACAGACATCAAAGAAAGCAAGCAGCAGGTATGATGTAAAAACTTACCCAGTCTCTGATGCACTGTACAGGCGTTTCATCAAACCCTGCGTACATGGCTGGGTTGGCTAGGATCCCTCGTGCTGACATCACACCTGACCACAGGACCAACACCCATGAGATCAACCAGGACAAACGATACTTCCCACCATTCATCCTCATTCTCACTGAGCACCATTATAACAGAAAAAGAAAAGGTGTTTCAGTTTCTGTGGCCCCTCATGCCCCTGCTCTAGCGGTGGTTTCCACTCAACCTCCAAGCCTATAGTGACCTCAACAACGTCGTCCATGGTGGCAAGTTCATGGGCACTGACCTTGAACAGGCATAAAGTGGCGCCCTCTGGAGGAGAACCCTCACTCACGCTGACTCTGCAACTAAGCAATCCACTGCAAGTGGCTGTGCAGGTGGTGTCCTGGGTATGTTGGATCTGAACAGGCACGCCGCTGAAGTGACTCCGGAACAATGCCTTGTCTCCTCTGGTGAACTGTCCCATGATGACTCGACTTTTACTGTTCCCAGTGTACTGTTGGGTATTTGGGGATAAGACAGTGAGATAATGTTGTTTATAGCCCAGCCGACCACAACGGGTCACATCAGGACTGTCACCATGCTGGAGCCAACTCTCAAGCCATATGAAAACACACACACACACACACACACACACACACACACACACACACACACACACCACACACTTACAGAGGCACACACACACACACACGACTCATTAAAATTCATCTTCTAAAAACACACCAGAAATTTCACTAAAATCTTTCTTCCTTAAAATCTTATATATAAGAAATATCAAAATCACATCAGGTGGGACATCTGAATACATCTTTATGTTAGGTTTTAATTTCTGGTGTGTGTTTTAGGTGTGTTTTAATGAGGTGTGTGTGTGTGTGTGTGTGTGTGTGTGTGTGTGTGTGTGTGTGTGTGTGTGTGTGTGTGTGTGTTGGGACTGCTACAGCACAAATTATGGGTGTTGTAGTGAACGTACAGCTGGATAGAGCTGTGTAAAAGTTTAGTCAGTGAGACAGCAGCAAAAACAAACAAACAAACAAACAAAAACCCTCACAAACACACACACAGAGTAAAAAAAAAATCAAGAAACCACAAAAGACAAATATCCTTGAAACCATGCTGGGCAAAATCAATATCCATAAAACCCCCACAGAAAAACAAAACAAAACATCCATTAAAAAAAAAAAGTCAGGACAAACACTCCTAAAAACCAGTTAGGATAAGTCTTCATCACATCGTCCCATTACCAACAAGTATTTGTGCTCTAACAGACATGTGAACAGAACTGCGTTGCCTGTTTGACACAGTATTTCAAAAGGTGATGGGCAAAGAGGAGAGTTTAGGCCGCATTCATCTCCTTTCCCACTACTCTGGTGCCCGTTGGGTTAACCCTTTTGCATTTGCATTTTCTAACCCAAAACTGCTCCTAGTATTCAAATTTTCTGAGAAATCAATGGAATGCGGTCAGTTCATGGCCCTAGTCTGAGTGAATGAATCATTTCCCACACCCTGTACTGCTGCTAAGATTTCGTTGGACACCTCTCAGGGATGCCCATTTATTTTGGCCAGCCTTGACTTAAAACAAGGTCGCAGTGTGTGAGGGAAAGTAATGCAGCATGTGCAGCCGCTTGCGGCCACAACGAACACCAGGGGAGACAAACAGAGCCGCCGGATATGGCAAAACAAATGCAAGAGGGTTAAGTCAGAGTATTTCCATAACCCTTCAGAAGCTGACTTGAATCACATGACCTTCATGTGAGCATCTCATCTCCTGTATGTGTGTACACTGGAAGGGTTTCAGCCACTGTCACGGGCATTTGCACACATGTTGACATGGTGAGTAGGAAAACGGAATTCTACTACTGAAGGTACTTTTATGATAAAGCTTCCTTGTCCACACAGATGCCTCATCCCCAGTGGAACATTGCCATATTATCAGGATCCCCCAATGCAATAAAAGTGGGAGAGCAGGGAGACAACTTCTCCTCAATCCCTAGATTCATCAGCAAGAGTGATTGTTCTTAGTGACTTCAAAACACTGATAGAATGATATCAAATAGTTCAGGTTTTTTTGCACGTTTTTGAACAGACATAAGAGGTACGAACAGACATAAGAGGTACACCTAAATCAGAACACAACAACATATTACAAATAACAGACACTGAAATTTCTTTTTTTTTTTTCCTTCTTCTTCTTTTTATTGATTTTGTCAACAC
>CM065734.1:40513781-40526281 GCA_033310375.1 Conus canariensis | reverse complement strand
TTCGCCACGGCGGCTGGTATGTGTTCAACCTTGATAAAAGCCATAAAGTTTCAAACCCCACAAACCAGCACATGTAGTAAAATCGCTGTCCCGGGCCTTCAAGGACTTGACAAAGGAGTCGGAAATAATCATTGGGGTGTAGGCAAGGTCACAGTTGTACTTTCGCACCAACAAGCGGAAAGGCAACCTGAGAAGGAAAAACGAAAAAGAACAAACTGTAACTGGCAAATAAATTATTATGCATAGCATGGTCAAGTTGCATCAATATATTAATTTTGTTCTCAGGAAGGTCAGTGCGTTCCCATGGAGGTCAGAAGAAACGATTCAAAGACACTCTGAAAACATCCATGAAAGCATTTAACATCAACCCTGACACACAGGAACAAACTGCTATAGAGCCACATGGCGCTACTCTATCCACAAAGGTGCCAATTTATAAGAAGAAAGAGACACGCAAGGAAAGCCTGCATCAGCAATCAAGAGCATGTCTCCCGCATTCCCTGTCCAAGCTGTCACTGAACATCCCACGCATGAATCAGCTTGATCAGCCACCTGCATATCCATAAATCCCCTCCCCTCCCCCCCAACTCTAAGATGACTTGGTTCTTGTCAACTCGATGGACGAACAACAACAATATTGTTCTTACTGTGATGTAACAAAAAATGTACATCATCTCTACATGTGTACTGTGTATATCTGATAAATGTTTACTCGGTGCACTTGGCAGGTCACAAAGTTCACACTCACAGCCAGATGTTGTGGGTTCAAATCCCAATAGTCAGGCATTGTGTGCTCTAATCTGGATGGTGCCTAACATAAACATTTAGCTGCTCATCTTCACATGCTTTCGTTCTGGTGGTTACACTGTCCACAGATCTCCACTCTCCTAGAATGTTTATTTTTCGTCTTCCTGAAGTAGATGTGTGCATTGATACCACTACCTCCCCCCCTCCCCCCCCCCCACCATTATCATATTTTCGTCCCTCTTTATCCCTACCATCCCCATCCCACATCTCTAGGAGCCATCCAACAGTAACACAGGCTGGACCCACTGTCAGCCAAAGTGGCTAGAAGACTGACTGCGTCGCTTGACCTCTCACATAAACGCCCTTCAACTGACATTTGCCTCCTCTCCCTCCGTACTCCCTGCAATGCCATCTTGTGATGAGTGAGTGTCAAAAGAATCATGCAAGGTTTCTGTTGTTTATCATAGTCTTTCTGATCCCATGTCTTTCTGTGCTCCATCCTGGCTGCTCTGACTATCGTTTGTTGCTTAAAGCTCTATTTCATGATGTTTAAACTATACATAAAAATTGATTTATAAAAACAAGCAAATGAGTTCCAGATGGCAATGGTGCATCACAGAAAAAGGCAGACGACTTCAGAGAGAGAGAGAGAGAGAGAGAGAGAGAGAGAGAGAGAGAGAGAGAGAGAGAGAGAGAGAAGAGATGAGCAACTATCACCATATCATTCCTGCCTGTAGTTCTGATTGCCTGTTAGCCCAATTCCCAGAAATTCTATCTACCTGTTCTTGCCATACCATTGTAAAGTTCTTCTGTCAGAATACTGAACTGACAAGATGGATGGTTGGACATTAAAAAGAAAAGACTGCATGCTAATGTAATGCTATGTAATCATCATCATTTTCTTAACAGGAAGGTTCTATTAGTGTAGTTGTGCAATTAAAACAAAATGCTTTAATACTCACTTCGAGTATCTGACCATTGGTGCACATATTTTTACAGTTTTTCCAGAACTGAAAAGTTCCATTGGTTTGGACCAGTGAAAACTTGCATCGTTACATTCTTCTTCCATTTCCAGTTGCTTGTGATGTTGTCACTTGTGCAAGAAAAAAATTATTTCAAAATACCAACACAAATTAACGGCAATATTTCCAACATGCTGAAAATGAAGATTTTCCACTATTAGTAGTACTAGTACATCACTGTGTAAGTACACAGGTTTCGATTCAAGTAATGACTGAATCAGTTACTGGTGTAAAAAATTTATGTCCTTGCACAATGTAGAAGAAATACAGAAAACGCCTCTGTTAAATATTTTTACCACAATTCCAATCTGCTTTTAGTTTTATAATTTTTACACATCGGCGTCTCCCACACGTGAGCTAAGCTGAAGATGAGAGTTATCTTTCTTCAGTATGTAGCTTGTTTGTTTTTACAGGACTAAAGAGCTAAAATGGCAAACGACGACGTGTGGCAACTGATTAACAATGACGGTACAGAAAATTTTTTGTACATTTTTAGGCGTCTGTTACTGACTGTCTGGTTGTCTCAAGTATTTGATGAGTTATTGCGCATATATCCATTTGGGAACGCACGAGTTTTGCTAAGAAAGGAGATGCCGTCCATGCACCCCACCCATAGCGTAGGCATATCCATCTGTGTGTGTGTGTGTGTGTGTGTGGGAGGGGGAGAGCAGGAGGAAGGTGTCGGTGACGCGCGCGCGCGCGCGTGTGTGTTTGTGTTGAGAGGGTAGTGGAGTTTGTGTTCGTACACACACACACACACACACACACACACACACAAAAGCAGTGTGTGTGTGTGTGCATGTGTGTGTGTGTGTGATATATTAAAACATAATATGGCTTATAGTTACAAGGTTTATCAGCCTTTGGCTGAATATTGCCTCAGTGTATTAGTTCCTGAGTTTGTATGCATGTGATTCAGAATTGAATATACATGGCAAGATCCACCTTTAGCCCATTTTTACTTTCAGGCAACAAATTGATACAAAGAAGGTGGTCATCAAATATAGGAAAAAGCTTCTTTCCAGTGATAAGACTGTCTTCAAAGTTTTAGTTGCACTTGCAAGGTAACATTTGTTGTGTGTGTTCAGAAATCTTCAGACAGTTCCTGAGTGATGACTTTGATGTGAAAGACCATGCCAACAAGGTCATCCAGGGCATGGCCATCGCCGAACAGCTGGGTAAACTGGCTGAAGGCATCTCTCATCTGGACAAGGAGATTCACACTCAGGTGCATTGGTATTGGCTGTGTATTAATAAAATATTGGCAACTGTAAAGTTGATGCCTCCTTTTCTCCTGCGCATATTCTTCTCCAACACTAGGGAAACCATAACCTAAGTCTAACCCTAGCCCCAACCCTAACCCCTGAAACATAAACCTAATCCATACTTCTAATCCTGTTTGTCAGAAAATTTTCAGAGTTGATAGGAAGTCCTTGAGCATGGGAGCTATACTTCCATAAAATTGAAAAGAAATAATTGGAGCACTGGCGTCATTGGAAGATGCCCACACTGAAAATGGAGCCACAGTCTTTGCACTTGCCAAAATGTTTGAAAGGAATTGTATCGACCAATATCTTATTCAGCTGACGGGGACTATGCATGACGATCTTTACAGACATAAGGAAAGTTGTTATGTTGTCCATAATTGCAGTTTCCATTATTGTAAATTATTAAACATGTGAACTGTCTTGTTTTTGAAAAAAAAATTCTGTTGGCTTTTATCCATAGATAACAAATCTGACAACATTTAGATATCATATTTTAGGGCTGGAAACAGTCACTTTTTGTGAATCTGAGAGGAGGTGGAACTGGCACCTGTTTTAATATTTTTATACAATTATATGTGATTATAGAAATGATACACATACAAACACACATGCTCGTGCGCACACACACACACACACACACACACACACACACACACACACACACTCTCTCTCTCTCTCTCTCTCTCTCTCACACACACACACACACACACACACACACACTCACACACACACACACACACACACACACACACACACACACACTCTCTCTCTCTCTCTCTCACACACACACACACACACACACACACACTCACACACACACACACACACACACACACACATACACTGATACACACTGATACACACTCACACACACACACACACACACACACACACACATATACATTCACACACTCTCTCTCTCTCTTTCTCTCTCTCTCTCCCTCCCTCACTCTCTCTCTCTCTCTCTCTCTCTCTCTCTCTCTCTCTCTCTCTCTCTCTCTCACAAATATCTACATACACATATATACTACTAAAAACAATTGAAGTACCACCCCTAATTTTTGTATGCAATTTTTAAAAAGCTCTGATAAACCAATTAATATTGATAATTGAATAAACTCTGCTGGATAAGCTTACCCGGTTCTCAAATACTACTCCTCGTGCATTTTTGTTATGTTAAAGTCGGTCAGCAGTTATCTACCGCGTCGCATCTGAGGCAAAAAAATCCCGAGAAATTATCGAACTTGTGTCGCTCCCAGATTTTGACACAGACACAGCAAGAAAAAAAAATGTGATGCACGTGAAAGCAAGGTCTTTTCTGAGCAGAATTGCAATCAGTTAGCACATTTGACGGGTATAAAAAGTCGCGAAATTTAGGAAGATTTAACCATGCCTGCGAGACAACGACTAAGCAACACCGACAGAGGAAGAGCGATAGCATGGTACCAAGAAGGTATTGGCTTGAGGGAGATTGGTCGACGGCTTGGAGTGAGTCACCCAGTCATTCTGAGGCTCAGAGACCGTTGGCTTAACAGTGGAAGTGTTGAAGAACAGCAGGGACGTGGACGGACGAGAAGCACCTCCAGACAGCAGGATCGGTTCATTGTTATCGCTTGTCTGAGAGACCGTTCAGCCAGTGCCACAGTACTCCGAGACCAGCTACGACAAGCCAGCAACGTCAACGTCAGTACCCAGACAGTTCGGAACCGGCTCCACGACGCCAACTTGAGGTCAAGGTACCCAGCAGTGAGATCAATACTGACCCCAGCGCATCGAGCTCATCGTCGGGCCTGGGCAGCATGTCATAGAAGGTGGACAAGAGCTGAATGGGCAACAGTACTCTTCACAGACGAGTCAAGGTTCACCCTCAGGTTCAACGACGGGCGGGTTCGCGTCTGGCGACGTCCTGGAGAACGCTACGTTGACGCTGCCGTCAGGGAGCATGACCGCTATGGAGGTGGGTCCGTGATGGTGTGGGGTGGGTTCAGCCTACGTCACAGGACCCCCCTACACCGTGTTGAAGGCCGCCTGACCGGTGCCACCTTCCGCGACACCATCATCCGCCCCCTTGTGATGCCCGCCCTGAGGGCAGTTGGCCAGGGCGCCCAGTTCCAGGACGACAACGCGCCGTGCCACCGCGCCGCCATCGTGAATCAGTTCCTACAAGGGTAGCAGGTGACAAGAATGGACTGGCCTGCCAGGTCACCAGATTTGAACCCCATAGAGCATCTGTGGGACGTGCTGGGGAGGCGAGTGCGGGCCCACAACCCTCCAGCAGACACCGTGGACCAGCTGTTTCAGTTGCTGGAGCAGGAGTGGCAGGCGATCCCCCAGGACACTCTCCGCCGCCTGGTGCACTCCATGAGACGTCGATGTGACGCTTGTTTGAACGCGAACGGTGGTCATACCCGTTATTAACATCATGACATCTACCATAGACTCTTGTTACTTTTCATTTTGGGGGTATGCCTCTTTAATCAAGTGTAAAACAAAGATAATTTTTTGTCACGGTGTTTGAATAAATTTGAATGGATTGAGGAATAATAAAAATAAAATATTCAATCATTAAATTATGTTCAGCTTTGTTTTCTTTCGAATGACAGCAGTTTTCCTAAGTGGTACTTCAATTGTTTTGAGTAGTGTATATGCACATATCTATGCACAAAGAGATGGAGAGAGAGAGAGAGAGAGAGAGAGAGAGAGAGAGAGAGAGAGAGAGAATGCATTCACACTCAAACACATGCACACACACATTCTCTCTCTCTCTTTCTCTCTCTGTTTCTCTCTCTCTCTCACTCTCTTTTTACAGCATGTATTCTATTAATTTACACACAAACTCAGATACACACACACACGCTCATGCACACACACATTCTCTCTCTCTTTCTCTCTCTCTTTCTCTCTCTTTCTGTGTTTCTCTCTCTCTCTCTCTCTCTCTCTCTCTCTCTCTCTCTCTCTCTCTCTCTCTCTCTCTCTCTCTCTCCAGCATGTGCTCTTTTAATTTACAGATTGTAAATCACCATGAAGATCTGCTATCTCAAGCAACTAGTGTGGAAACACTTGAAGGTATGGTCAATTAAAAACACGGTTATTGTAAATTTCTCTGGGCACTCTAATGTCTTGTATTGGCCTGAATGCATGTTGATGAATTCTTCAAGTGTGTGTGTGTGTGTGTGTATGAGAGAGATATAGTGTGTGTGTGTGTGTGTGTGTGTGTGTGTGTGTGTGAGAGAGAGAGAGAGAGAGTGAGAGAGAGAGAGAGTGAGTGTGTGTGTGTGTAGAGGTTGTGCGTGCGCATGCATGCATGCATGTGTGTGGCACATGAACTGAGCTTTATATTTTAAATCCATATTTAAGTCGTACAAAATTTGTTTTTTGCATTAAATAATTGTACCTTTTTATGCATCAAACTTCCTTTCCCTTTTCATGCTTACAGGGGTGCTGCAGATGATGCAAACAAGAATCCAGTCCCTGCTCTCCGCAATGGACAGGTGGGTGGTTATGTGACTTTCTGCTTTATAGGCTTACCTGAATTCTCCTTTATACTATAATAGATAACACTGTGATGTGTTAGGCAGTGTGCAATGGACAGGTGGGTGGTTACATGACCTGCTTATTAGGCTTACCTGAATTCTCCTTTATAGATAACACTGTGATGTGTTAGGCAGTGTGCAGTGGACAGGTGGGTGGTTACGTGACTTGCTTTATAGGCTTACCTGAATTCTCCTTTAGCAATGACACTGTGATGTGTTAGGCATTATGCAGTGGATGGGTGGGTGGTTACCTGACCTGCTTTATAGGCTTACCTGAATTCTCCTTTATTAGTTTATAAATTAAATAACACTGTGATGCATTAGGCGGTGATGTGGAGTACTTTGCATCAGAGTTGACAACTGGCTAAAATCCCTTCAGTATCATCTTTCTCATGTGTCAGTGTACAGTTCATTGATATTACGAATAATTATTGTCTTCTCACAATTTCTGTGATATGATTGGAGCTTTGTCAGTTTTACTGGAGTGCAGCCATCTGCTTTTTTTTTTTTTTTACATAAATTATTATTCTTGATTGTGCAGGATCAGGGCCAAGGTGTCGGAGCCATATACCAAAATTCTGGCCAGAACAACACAGCTTAGGCATTTGCATGTAGGTGGTTGTTGTGTGTGTGTGTGTGTGTGTGTGTGTGTGTGTGTGTGTGTGTTTTATGCATGGATGAGAGTGTGAGTTTGTGTTAGAGAGAGGGAGAGAGAGAGAGAGAGAGAGCGATTATGTGTTTGTTCAAAGCTTAACCCTTTGCCTGCTACACCCTTTTAAAGCTCTGAGACAACAGTTTGCCAAGCCTTTTTTAGTCACGAAGGGTAATAATTCAAAAAAAATTCTGGCTCGAAAACTATTGAACAAAAGCATATGAAACCTATACTTTTCTGAAAGGAAATTGAACACTCTATCTTTTGATAACAATTGCAATCACATTCAAGAACACTGCAAAAAGTTTATGTCCAATGAAATAGGTTTATGTGTTTTTCACTCAATTTCTAAACATACTATCATATTAGTGTGAAACAAAACAGTGAATTATTGTTAGAAAACAAAAGAATCATAAGGAAAAATGTATGTCCTTACCTTATGTGAAGAATATAAATCCAAAGTTTTCAAATTGACCAGATACCTGTCCACAGCTACATCCAGGTTGTTAGGAGGTTCAGAAAGAAATTTATGTGTCACTGTTGTTTTTCTTCTTCTTTTATCCACCAACATTATGACCACACAACACAAACAGAAAGATGATAAAATCACACATATATTACATAATTATATGTACAGGACAGGAGACAGTGACTAATAGTTTTTCTTTGTGGGGTACTCCTGGAGATGGTGTTGAAGGACACTGTCCACACATGTAGTTTGTTTCCTTTCGGATGCCCCTCTTGCTGCACACCATGCACCTCCTGCCTGATGAGTGCTTCCCCACAGTCTTTTCTAAGGTAGTGGGGAAGTGCCTCTCCATCAGTCATGCAATTTCTTCCGAACGGGGTAGAGCTGCTTGTGGTGCTGGATTGTTGCCATACAGGAGGTCGCTGATGACTTGCAGCTGGAACGTCAGGAAATCCAACTTGCTGTGTGTGTTTCTTGTCTGGCTGGGTGTTGTTAGGTGGCACAAGGGTCTGGGCCAACACACCACCTCTCCCTCTCCCCCTCTGTGCAGCAGCTCCCCATCCTCTACCTCTGGTCCCCCGTCCTCTGCCAACACCTGTTGACATAAAATAAAAGTCATGTTCACACACACACACACACACACACACACACACACACACACACACACACACACACACACACACACACACTCTCTCACACACACACACACACACACACACACACACACACACACACACACACACACACAAACAGCACATGCACCATTACTACTTCTCACTCAGTCTTGTTTCAAGTATCTACTCAAAAACCATTTGATTGCACACACACACACACACACACACACGCACGCACGCACACACACACACACACACACACACACACACACACACACACAGTGAAATCAGAAACACTCAGACAAAGTGCCACGCCCACACCACGCCCACCATGTAAAGTCTTCTGTTTTCTGATAAATGCCATGTGATCAAAACCCATTCATCAGCACACTCGCGCAAGACAATAACTATGAGTCGTACCTGTTCCCCTTCCAACGCCGGCCGCCTTTGTTGACGCGTGCTGGCTTGGTCGCGAGCAAGCTGACCCGTTGTGTGTGTGTCAGCTGTAGCAGACGACGCTTCTGCTTCACTCACAGTACTACCCTCCTCTTCTCAGCTGTGATCACTTGACTGGCCTTCGCCCACTTCAAAATCTGGGTCAGTGACGTCGTCATACTCTGCCTACAGCTATCTGCTCTCTCTGTTCATGTTCTCATGAGCTATTCTGGCAATGTTGACATCAGCATCACCCCCACTCCTCTGAACAGCTGATTCGTCACCTTTGTCCTCATCCAGCGAGTCTTCTAACACACTGGAGTCATCATAGGCAACAAATTCTTCGTCCTCAATCAGTTGAAGAACTTCCTCAACATCAGTGGTAACAAACTCGCTGTAGTCTTTTTGGTGCACGCTTTCTTTTGACACCACTTGGTCCTACTCGTGGTTCTTCTTTGTGCCATGTTGAACTCGTGTGAAAATCTGCAGGGGGTGGTATCGGTAACAGCCCAAACTGACCACTTGTCTGCCTCGTTGGATTCTTTCACTTATGAATATTCATTGCAGACATATCGGACTTTCTTATTGGTGTGAATTGGGAAACCCCAAACTAAAGATAAAGATAGGAAAATTCCTACAATGACGATTACGGATTTTTCCGTGAGTACGGCAGATTTTTGCACACGGAAGTGTCACGGAAAAATCCGTAAGGGGGCGGCCAAGGGGTTAATACATGAGAGTATATTATATGAATGTGAATGTGCTGCACTTGCAGTCACAGGAATATGTGTACTCATGAACATGCATGTGGTTTGTGTGTGTGTGTGTGTGTGCGTGTGTGTGTGTGTAAGAGCAAGAGATTATGCATTTGTTCATTTCTTAATTCATGAGAGTATAAGTGAATGTGTGTGTGCTGCATTCACAGTCACGGGAGTATGTATACTCATGTGCATGCATGTGATTGTGTGTATGTGTGTGATACCGAGTGAGTGACAATACATGTTTGTCTCTCTCTTGTTTAACATGTGCATGAGACTTGTATTTCCCTGTACATGGTTGTATCTGTCTCTGTATTCAGTGTTAAAACATGTGCACATGTTTCGTGTATGAGTATGTGCTTATCTACACCTATATTGATCATGCAGTAGATTGAAAGTAATAGAAGGGTGGAAATTCTACAGAGAAGCTGGGGAAAAAAAATAGGGAATAGTGTGGAAGAGGACAGACTGCGGGTACCTGTAGATGCTTCCCTTTACATTCCCCAAAGAACATGAATGTTTCAAAATGGGATAATAAACATCTTATTCGTCATCTGCCTAATGTCATCATTACATGAGGAATGATGTATTTTTTTCCTGCAACTGCCAGGAAACCTGCGATCTTCTGCGTCGCATCATTCGCATCATGTACCTGACAAAACGTCTGCGCACACAACTGCAAGGGGGAGCAAGGGAGATTACCAAAGCAGCCCAGAGTCTGAATGAACTAGGTAAGCATTGTTTTGTTTTGTTTTGTTTTGTTTTTTTTTCAGTCTATGGGTATTTTGTATCTTTTATGTTCATTTTTGTATTTTTTTTATGTTTGTTGCTTAGTTTGGACCTTTTTTTATTGTAGACATTTTTCATGGTTGTCTTCTTTGAAAGATTTGTATCTTTCATATTGATTTGAGGTCTGTTTCGGGTCTGGTACCCAAACAGATCACACACATTTTGAGAGACAGACAGACAGACAGATGGAGTCAGAGACAGAGAGAGAGAGAGAGAGTCAGATGTAGATCAGTTCGTAGTTCACAAAGTCATTTTGTTTCAGATTATGTGTGTGAAGGAGTGGACCTTTCAGGGGTGGAGGTGATTGATGCGGATCGTCGCTTCATCAAACAGGCCCACAAAGACGTGGAGTCACAGGCCCAGAAGATGTTGGAACAGGGCATGGAGACACAGGTGTGTGCAGCTGAGGAATTACATTTGAAGAGATGAGATGATGAGAGAGAGAAAGTGAGAGAGATAGAGAGTGTGCATTATGCTTGTATGCATATACATGTTTTGCAATGTAAATGAATGGAGGATGAAACTGACTAGTAGTTTTATATTTGATCCAGATTTATTTGAGTGCATATGTGTGTGTGTGTATGTGTGTGTGTGTGTGTGTGTGTGTGTGTGTGTGTGTGTGTAGTGTGCGTGTGAGTGCATGAACATGTGTGTTTGCATACACATTTTATAGATTCTTCCAGCTTCAGATGGCTTTTTATACAAACTTTAAATTCCTTGTCTTCTCCATCCTCAAAATGATTGTAGTCCCCTAATGGAACATAGAAGGCTAACATCACACTCGATATATATGTCTACATGGTTTGTCTCTGCGTAGAATGCTACTTCCTGATGTTAAATGCCCATTATCAGTGTTTCTGATGATTCAGTCATCTAACTCAATCCTGTTTTCAGACACTTTTATTGTTTTTTCTTCAAGGGATTTACAGCCCTGATGTGGCCCTCTGCGGTCGGCTGGGCTATAAGCAACATTATCTTATCTTCAAGGGATTTAAAGCAGATTTTTAAGGCAAAGGGGGTTGGGGGGTGGGGATGGGTTGGGGGGTCGGTAGGGAGGGAAGCCAGAGGGGAGTGGGAAGGGGAAAAGGGGGGATCAGAAGAAGAGTAAGACGGCTAGTCATTGCATGGTTTGGGGATCAGCTAGGTTTGGTTTTGTTTCGATGCAGCACATGCCTCCCCTCTTCCTCCGTTCCCCCAGTCCTTCTCACCCCCCAATGTCACCCCCATCACACCCATGCCCCTCACACCTTCCCTCCATCCCTTCTGCCACTTTCCTCCAACTCTGTCCTCTCACCATTGTTATCGTTCCCTTTTTACTCCAACTTGGCTGTCTCTCCTCTTCTTCTACTCTCTACTCTCTTCTCTCTCTCTCTCTCTCTCTCTCTCTCTCTCTTCTTCTCTCTTCTTCTCCTTCTCTCTCTCTCCTCTCATTCTCTCACTTTCTCCTTCTCCTCCTTTCTCCCTCCCCCATTAGTTCCATTCTCTTCTTTCTCCACCCATGTCTTTTGTTTTTTCTGTCTTCTTCCCTTTTCAGATCCTTTTCTTTCCTCTTCTTACTACCCCCCCCCCCCCCCCCCTTTTCCCCATGTACTCTATCCTTTTCTCTCAAATTTCTCTGTTTTCCCCTCTCCTCTCTCTCTCTCTCTCTCTCTCTCTCTCTTTTTTGTTCATTATTTGACGTTTATCCCTTCCCTACATGCTCCCTGTCTAGAACCAGACGCAGGTGGCTACGTCCCTGCAGGTGTTCCACAACCTGGCGGTGCTGTCCACAGTGGTGGAGAGGGTAGTCAACACCTGCTACAACACGCTTCACCGCAGCGTGCGCTCTTGTCTGGATGTCACAGCCCTCTCCCAGCAGCAGGCCTTCCCCACTGCCAGAGGTAAAGGTCAAGGTCGTGATGGCGAAGGTGGTGGTGGTGGTGGTGGTGATGATGATGATGTTGGTGGCAAGGTGGAGAGGGGCTGAGAAACAGTTATGTCTGTAGGTGAACAGAAAGAGGCAAATAAGTGGATGGCTAGGAGGTTGTGTGTGTGTGTGTGTGTGTGTGTGTGTGTGTGTGTGTTTAACACAATCATGTGTTTCTTGTTTGTATGACACTGTTCACGTTTCATATGTGTATGTAATCATGCATGTATGCCCCATCTCGACCAACACTGTACACTCTATGACTTCTCTCCCTTAACCCCGTTCCATCTTCTTCCCCTCCCCATCC
>CM065734.1:40481281-40511281 GCA_033310375.1 Conus canariensis | reverse complement strand
GGGTGGATTGGTCAGTCCCCTTCCTCCACATGTATTGTGCTGGGGTGGATTGGTCAGTCCCTTTCATCCACATGTGTTGTGCTGGGGTGGATTGGTCAGTCCCCTTTCTCCACATGTATTGTGCTGGGGTGGATTGGTCAGTCCCCTTCCTCCACATGTATTGTGCTGGGGTGGATTGGTCAGTCCCCTTCCTCCACATGTACGATGCTGGGGTGGATTGGTCAGTCCCCTTCCTCCACATGTATTGTGCTGGGGTGGATTGGTCAGTCCCCTTCCTCCACATGTACGATGCTGGGGTGGATTGGTCAGTCCCCTTCCTCCACATGTATTGTGCTGGGGTGGATTGGTCAGTCCCCTTCCTCCACATGTACGATGCTGGGGTGGATTGGTCAATCCCCTTCCTCCACATGTATGATGCTGGGGTGGGTCCTGAGGTGTTGGACCCTTCTATCTACCCCTGTGAAGAGAGAAAAAAAATTATCATCCTGTGAAGAAATGGAAAATACAATACCAAAACGAACAAGATTGTTCTTTTTGATGTTTCTGCAAAAAGCAGAGATGCTCCCCCTCCCCCATCCCATCCCCCCATTATCTTTTCCACCCCTCCACCCCACTCGTTTATCCCCTTTTTTGTGTAGGATCATTTTTTTGTGGCTCAGACAAGTCCTAGAAACAAATGCACCAACAATAGTGAAGCAAGACATTGAGGGGAAATTGTTAAAGGCAGGCATGACAGACTTACTGTTTCTGTTTCATGTGTATTCTTATCCTCTTTATTTTTCAGTTGAACAGTTCAAAACTTTCAGGCTGAAGGTTTGTGTTGCAGAACAACAATGGAAATTGAATAACACAGACAGTGAATGGGTGATGTTGATGTTGAAATTGTAAAGTATCTGAATGATCATGGTATATCCATTCTTGATTTGTCTGATTGCAGACTTGTATATCCATTGATATTAACATCTACAAGGGAATGATGTATCCATTCTTGATTTGTCTGCAGTTATATATGCATTGATTTGTTAATAGTAACTTGATGTGTGGATCATTGAAAACACAAGTGTTTTATCTCATCTCTTTATTTGATCCATCAGCAAACGATTTGACCCAAAAGATGGATGGATTCTTGGTTGAAAATTTCACTGTTATTATTGATTTAGTTTCATTATTATAAGTTTGGAAGAGTTTATGCAATGTGTCATCTCTTACAGTTACACTGAATTAATTCAAATAGGATAGTTTACAGAATGTGTGGCACCTTATAAAACTTTTATCAACAGGTCTGAAATTCATTATAATTGGATGTCATATGTCTGACTATAGCATGCTGTGACCAGTGTTTTGATACAGTTTGACAGGGTAAGTGTTGTTGCCGAAAAAATGTGCTTGGTTAAAAGCTCAGTTTTATGTGAAAATTTTTTATTAGGTAATAGGTTTTGTATTTGGTTCTGTGAAATGTTTTCTTGAAAGATCTCATAACACACTATGGAGTTCATTATTCTGAAATGTTCTTTTCAACAGTTTTACAACATGCTTTGGGTTCATTACTGTGAAATGGTGGTTTACACTTTGGGATCATTACTGTAAAGTGATGATTTACATACAGGTGCAGCATCTGCAAAAGGTCCTGGCTAAAAAAAGAGACCCGGTCACCCACGTCTGTTTCATTGACGAGCTGGCCAAGGTGAGATGGAGTGTCACACAGTCATGCAAATGAATGGGGAGATAGTGAACACGCTTGGCTGTGATCATCAGGAAACAGTGACAGATTTTTTTTTCGTTTTTTTTTTTTTTTTTTTTTTCTGTGTCATCTTTGAGGCCCAATCAGTGTCATTATTTTGGAATCAGTCATTCTCATAGACGGCCATGTGGATATATTACAATTTTTGTTCAGCTTGCAGGGTCTTTTTCAGTGTCATGGAGGAGACATAAATGTGTGGTGACTAGTACGGATAAGACACATGTCTGCAAAGCTGTGAGGGTGCAAGAGTTAAAATCATTTAAGTGAATGAAAGAATCAGTGCATAGCTAGGAACATTTTTATTTGTGCTGTTTTCATTAATGGTATGATGATGTTGTGGAATTTGAATGTAGCATATTAGGGTGAAAAAACGGACTGAGAAGACAATCGTATGACATGTGATGACAATACAGAATATGTAGGTAATATTTTTAATATAAGAATTATGCAGAATGTGAAATTTTTAATGAAAAAGGAATTTTTTTTATCATATTGTCAGGCCTGCCGTGTTTTCTAATGAAAAAGTGGTCAGAAATCATGGTGCTGTTACTCAGCTGTTGAAAGCGTTAGTGACCTGAATGCAGAACTGAGCCATTCTTATGGACAACGAAATGATTAATTACACCTCAGGTACTGAGATGCTGGCAGTATTTGATTTGATACCACCTACATTTGTTTGAGTGACAGTAAAATAGTTTGTGAGAGACAGACATGGAGCGATCAAAACACTCCATGTCTTGGGAGCTTTGGGAAACCATTGGGTGATGATTTTTTATAGTGGGGATGGGAACGTGCATGGTATCACCACTACCATTCTGCAATTTTTAATGAGACACACCCCAAAAGTTGAAACATAACTGAAGCAGGACACAACAAACGGTTTTCTACACAAGAAATGATGCAGTGAATCATATATCAAGAGCGGAGAGGGTGAATAGTTCACCTAGCTTTTTCACTGTTCGCCTTTGGCTGAGTCATGGTTGCTTGTGCAAGTCACAAGCCATTTCCGGGCACCACCGCCACTGTCCACTGCGAGAGAATTGCTCGGTTGCCTGGACTGCCCTCTCTGTAGGAGAGCCACATATGCCAGACTTGATGTCCATTGTTCGTAGAAGTCTGTCCAGTGCCCGGATATAGCTTTTGCCCTTGCTTGAACCGCTGTGCATGTGATTTAAACTTAACTCTTTCATTCCTACTTTTCTATGAACTATTACTTCCCCTTGTTCCTAGATTCTTATAATACGAGTATTCCCTTCATTCCTGGATTTAGAGAAGAAGGGAAGAAGTGCAAAGTGAGAACTGCCATGTATGCAGTAGCAAGCTGCCCAGAATAGAGCGGCGACCATTTTCCCAGGCTGTAGGGGCCGTCTGGCATCCATTCCATTCATAAACACTGCCCCGCAAGCGACCCGGTCAGGGAGAAATGATGCACACCGATGACGCAACTCATGCGAAGTTCAAAGCGCTTACTGCGAGAACCGATTTTCTGGGCTGCAGGAAGGAAAGGAGGGATTTTGTGCTGCCCGGTTTTCTGGGCTGCAGGAAGGAAGAGTACAATTTCTGCAAACCGGAAAACCGGGTTGTAGGGATGAAAGAGTTAACAGTTTGAAACAAAGGTAAAAGAAAAATTACTGTACTGCCAAACGAAAGAGACAAACAAATAACAAGACAAAACATGACGTGTTTCAACCTCTTCGGTCTTCTTCAGGCAAGACAGACAACATTGAAAACAATGAAAACGAAGAACAAACAGTCACTTGTCTCCCGAAATTAGGCACAAAATGCACCAGGTTTTGTCTTGTAATTTGTTTGTCTCTTTCGTTTGGTGGTACAATATTTTTCTTTTAAGTTTGTTTCAATGTCCACCTGCAGTCACCTCACTTTGAAATTAACGTTTTGATAAATCAGTAGCAAATTGTCGTGAAATGACAGCGAACCTGTGAACAGGAAGTATAAAGGAAGCGGGTCAGATCAACAGGAAGTAGTTAATGCCTTCAGTAAGCACATGGGAACTGTTATATATGAAAGGTGAAGACACTTCTCCTCTCTGCTCTTGATGTTTGAGTGAATCCCACGATATCCTGTTTGTGGTTCTGTCCACAAGAGAGGAGTCAATGAACCCTATGTATTATCTTTAGTTCTCTACAAAGAGAGAATTCAGTAAACCCAAACTACTGTTAGTGGTTCTCTACTTTAAAGAGATATTAGTGAACCTCATAATACCATCTGTGCTTCTCTGCACAAGAGAGAATTTGGTGAACCCCATAATAGTGTCCATGGTCCTCTGCACAAAAGATGATGCAGTTAACCCATTTACTTGGTGGTTCTTTGCGCAAGAGATAATTCAGTTAACCCTGTATAGTGTCTGTAGTTCTCTACTCAAGAAATAATCTCGTGAATCCAATGTACTGTTGTGGTTCGGTACACAAGGGAGAATTCAGTGAACCCCATACACTGTCAGTGGTTTTCTGCACAAGTATCCAGTGAGCCTCATATACTGTCAGTGGTTCCCTACTCAAGAGAGAATTTAATGAGCCTTGTACATTTTCATGATTCCTTATGCAGAGAGAATTCAGTGAATGCCATGGACTGTTGGTGTACTTTGTTGTTGTTGTTGCTGTTTTTTAACCGAGAAAGAATCCAGTGAAGCTCATATACTGTCAGTGATTCTCAAGAGAGAATTCAGTGGACCCCATACACAGTCAGTAGCTGTTAATGCAGAGCGAATTAAGTGAACCCTATATACTACTAGTGATTCTCTACACAGGAGAAAGTTCAAGGAACCCCATATATCGTCAGTGATTCTCCAAAGAAGAGAGAATTAAGTGAAGCCCATACACTGCCAGTTGTTCTCAACAAAGGAGAGAGTTCAGTGAATCCCATTTTGTTGTCAGTTGTCGCTACAACACAAAATTCGCTTAGTCTCATCTTGTGATGGTTAAGGCTTTGGATAGTTTTGATCCTGTACTTCAAACAGATTGTTGCTGTGTCATTTTTGTATTGATGGATAGCAGAAAGATCCCTTGTTCTACTTTCACTCTCTGATTGTTCAGCCGTTTACTTTCACCATTAGATTGTTCAATGAAGAATCTGTTTTTCAGCATCGCCAGGGCAACATCAACATCGTGCAGGAATTCTGGGAGAACGTCACCCGAATGCTGACCAAAGAGTTCAGTGATGCGGCAGAGTGTGAGTATTGTTCTGAATTCTGGGGTTCTGTGTGCATCAGACTGTTTGCTTGTTGTAGAAGGTTTGCTGTGTTTCTGATTCTACCTCTTCAGTACTGTTGACCACTCAGTTTGTTGATTTCGTTTCTCTTTTTTTTTTTTTCCCTCTGAAGGCTGGCTATGTCTGGAGTATATTTTTTACCGATTTTCTTTATTACTTCTTTGTTATTCTCTCAGTGTAAAGATGATTAAAAAAAAAAAGACTTGTGTTTGTTTCGCACTGTGCATTATGTAGCATTATATTTGCATTTTTCTTTGTGTGTGTGTGTGTGTGTGTGTGTGTGTGTGTGTGTGTGTGTGTTGTACTTATTTCTTCTTTGTTGTAGCTATTGTTTTATTTATTTTTTGTTGTTTTATTACTCTTTTTTGTGGCTTTTCTGCTGAAGTACAAAAGGCACACAATCAGAATCCTTTAAGAACATTTTTTTATGCTCTTGTACATGTATATGCCTTCTTCTTTGGAGGAGGAATATGGTGTAAAGAATATAGCTTGAGATAGTTATCTAGGGTTCAAACGTAGACCTATCCTACACATCACCGTTCCACTCTTGCACGCACTGTCACTATTTCTTCAGTGTGTGTATGGTGTGTGTGTGTGTGTGTGTGTGTGTGTGTGTGTGTGTGGTGTGCGTTACATATTTCCACATCAGCCTCTTGCCCTCTTTCATCTGTAGCTCCTCCTTTCTCAGGATTATCCCAAACAGTTCTATACTGTGCTGACCTTCCAGGTGACCCCTGTGCTCATGCTCGAACCCAAACAGTGACAGGTGTTCCATGAAGCACTTTGGGACGTTTTCTCTTCCTCCAGCCTCAACCACATTCCCAGAGTAGTGGAAGAACAGCCAGGCTCAGAATGTTTTCTGTTGTACCTAGTTAAAATGAAAACTATTCTTGTAGGTAAGGTTGGGTTCCATTCAGGTTTGATTTTCTACACCAAACATACATCTGCTGATTGATCATGTTCCCCAACTGGCCACCTTTATATTCTGCACCTTTACAAACCAAGTCTCAGGCGACTGAGTCATGGTGAATTTCTTGGGATGATGTGATTGTGTGTCTGTATACATGTATGTTAATTTTTTTCTTGGGATGATGTGATTGTGTGTCTGTATGCATGTATGTTAATTTTTTATCACCATGCCTCATAGGTAGCCGCACTCCTGTCTTCAGAGGACAAGCATAGCTGATGTGGTTAGTGATTTCAATGCAAGGATAGTGGGGAGAGGGAGCTTATCAAAAATTATGTGAAACGCTAATTGTTGTGTCCATCACATGATGGATTGTGCCTACAGTCTTTACGATGAGAGCTTAATGTTCCACTAGTTGAGCTCAGCAGGCACTGTTTCCATGTACCTCCAAGGCTCCTTTTCAGACTTGAAAGCTGATGGCTGGCAATGATGTATATGTGCATGTGTGTGGATGTGTGTGTGTGTGTGTGTGCGTGCGTGTGTGTGTGTGTGTGTGTGTGTGTGTGTGTGTGTGTGTGTGTGTGTGTGTGTGTTGTGTGTGTGTATGGATGTGTGTGTGTATGTGTGTGGGGTCTTGTCGTTACAGCTTCCTCTTTTTTGAAACAAGCGTTTGAGGGAGAGTACCCCAAACTGTTGCGACTGTACATTGACCTGTGGCGCCGCCTGCAGCAGTTCTCACTGACCATGTCGGTGTCGGCCAGTGCCGGTGCTTCCGACCTTGTGCCCCCCGAAAGTGCAGAGAAGGATGAGGACATCTTCGGACCCACTGACAAAACCAGAGTTGCTTATGAGTGAGTTGAGCTGCAGGTGTATGGGAGATAATTATACTGCATTAACCTATGAGCCCTTACCATCTTGAAAGAGAAATACACTTAAAATCTTTTCCAAATAACTGTTTGAAACTTGCTGAAAAGGAAGAAATGACCGAGTAGGCATCCTTTACTAATTATATTAAAGCGTTGTGTGGAAACAGACTGTGACTAGGTGTGGTTGCCTGACAATTTGCCATGTGCAGATGGTGAGTTATTACCCTTTCTTCTCCAGTAATTTGTTGGGGACAGGGTATAGTGAGTTTGTTTCCTTTTTTGTTTGTTTGTTTTTTCTGATGTGTTGTTTATAGATATAAATTTGGTAATTGTAATTAAGTGTGCGGACAAAAAAAAGTTTGTCTTCATGTGCCTACCCTTTTTAAGAAACATTTTATCACTCAGCTTCCTTTACAGTTGATGTGGAATTTGAATGTTTATACGTATGTGGAAAGTGTGTAAGGTACTGACAGAAGGGAGGTGGGAATGGAGGGAGAGAATGTCGCTCTTACCTTGAACAGATGTGAGAAAATACAGTAATGTTTTCCAACCAGTGTGCAGTCACAACAATCTGTTTGAAAAAAATCTTCACAGTGCACACATATGTAAACACCAGCATTTGTTTCTACAGTGCAGTGCCTTTGCCTGCCCAATGTGTTGCCAGATTAGAAAAGGCCAGATATGCTGGGTTTGAGAAATCCCAGTTGTCAGACAGGTTATCTGCTCTTGAGCCCATTCAGATCTAAATGGTTTATCTCCTCAACATGTGAATCCTTTCCATAAGCAGTGACCTAATACAAGGTATTTAATGTGGTTGCATTTCATAGACCAAAGGCAGAAAAAGGGGAGAATTTCACATGTGTGGATCAGCTTTGGTCCTGTCCATGGAATACAGCAGCCTTGCCACCTTGTGGCGACTGGCTAGTCATTGAGGAATTATTTTGTGGCCAGGCAAACGAGCCAGCTTACTAGCAAAAAGGGTTCCAGGAACATTTCATAGTTTCATCCTTTGGGTTTTGTTTTGTTTTTTGTTTGTTGTTTTGTTTTCATTTTGTTCTCTTTTTTGTTTGTTGTTGTTGTTGTTGTAATTTTTTTTTTGCTCATGCCCTTTCAGCAGCACGATTCCAGTCCACTCAGTACAGCTCCCCCATACTCTATGCTTCCTTTCAAAACCATATCCCAGGCATCACCCAAGCCAAAGAGATACAGACACCTGCAGTGGTAGTCAGGACATTTAAGCAGCACTCACAGAGAGGCATCTACAAAGTGGTTAAAATCAACTGTGTGGCTCCATTTTCATTATTCAGGTCCATTGCGCGCTTTACATTTGTGAGAAGGAGTTGGATGTGGCAGAAACATTCCACAAATGGATGCCTGTGATATGATTTGAACCAGCAGCATTCCAGCCCGTATGTGGCTACACTAGCTACTGCACCATAACAGCTGGCCGTGTCATTGTTTCTTGGTTGTTCTAACAGTCTTTTGTTTATGTGTGCTGGTGGGTAGCACAGACAGCACTGACTTCCTTTTACATATACATCTTTTTTTCAAAATCACAACCAAAGTCTTATTCCTACAATGACAAGACTACTGAAAGGCCTTACGTTGCAGTTCTGAGAAGGCACTTCGCGACACGCTGAGTGACTTTGAAACGGCGTACCTGTCGCGTTCTCTGTCACGGCTGTTTGACCCCATCAACCTGGTGTTCACCTCCAGCACCTGTGACCCTCCAACCTCTGAGGAAGTGGAAAACATCGTCAAGACCATCAGCAGGTTGGTGTGCTCCTTTCTGTGAGGTGACTGGATACAGAAATAGGGTGGAGGAGGACAAAAATGGAAAAATGCACTGACTTGAAATTGAGACCAGCTCAGGTCCAGGGTTCAAGTCTCACACAGGATGTGTTCCTCCACCCCACTCTGTCCTCACCTCTCCCGTCCCCCCCCCCCCCCCCCCACCTTCCTTCCACTCCTCACCTCCCGTCTTTCAACTCTCACTGTGTTTGTCAAGATCTTACAAGATGATCTGGGTGGTATACTTTCACTTCATGTGGTACACTGAAGCCATATGTGCTGTGTGTATATGACACAGACATTTTGTTTTTCAATTAATCTTTCTAATAAGAAAAGTGTTATTATCTTTATTTTCTTTTTAGTTTTATGTCTGTGTTATATTCTATATATTTTTTAGTCTTCCACACAGAACAAGTGTGTGTCTGTTTAATATGTTCCATATTTTTTTTTTAGTCTTTCATTTCTTTTAACCATTGTTGTTATGACCACAATGCTGCAGCGAGCTGAACGTGTCAAGTGTAGACACAAAGCTGAGTATTACCATCGCCAAGAATGTGGCCAAGACCATCCAGCTCTTCTGTGTCAAGAGTGAGCAGCTGGTGAGTCACTGTGTGTGTGTGTGTGTGTGTGTGTGTGTGTGTGTGTGTGTGTGTGTGTGTGCATGTGTGTGTGTGTGTGTGTGTGTGTGTATGTGCGCATGTGTGTGTGTGTGTGTGTGCATGTGTGTGTGTGTGTGGCATTGTTTGTGTGTTTTGCAGAGCTGCCATGTATTATGCTTTTGGCGTAGCATGCTGTGATTCTTTGACACATGCTATGCTTTGTGACAAAATGCTATGCCAAAAAACAAAAATTTCACATAAACATACAAACAAATAAACAAAAAAACAACAAGACCTCTTCATGGACTTAGCAGCAGCTTAAACAGAACTGAGCTTTAGATCTTTAGACTGTAAACTTATTTTGTCAATAAATGATCAGTTTCAGTAAGGAGAGGAGGAAAATGCACTATCAGTTCTGGTTTTGTTGTTGGCCATTTTGATTTTTTGTTGGTCAAGTCAGAACCACATGATATCCACATAGATTCCTGTTTTCATAAGTGTGCCTTCATATCATGAGCAAAGCGAAATTCAACAGAAAGTGCTGTTGAGTCTGACTAGTTGCGTTGCATTTGAGTATTAATGCTTAAATTAGGAATACTAGAATGCTTCTCTTCGTGCTTTTGAGACCTTGTCCGTTTTGGACTCGGGGGGGGGGGGGGGGGGGGGGGGGGGGGATCGGGGAGAGGGTAGTCATGTATTAGCTCTAAGATTGCATGCACGCATGTGTTTGGTTTGTGTACATGCGTGCATGTTGGTGTCTGTGTACAGCTTGTACGGATGGAGAAGCCAGTCAGGTGATATGGTCCCCCTTCAACTGGTCAGACCCGTAACTCTGCCACCGTCAACACACTGTTCCACTTCCACCAGGCCGTCACCAAGGTCCGAATGAGGACATGTGTTTGAGGCTTGCTCTCTCTGTCCTGTGTTAGAGGCTTGTCTCTCTCTGTCTGTCTGTCCTTGTTTTTTTGTTTTCTTTGTGTCTGTTAAGTTGTTTTGTCATTATCTGTCTCTAACCGTTACCAAGATCACAATAAAGACATGTGTTCGGTGCTTGCCTTTCTCTGTCCTGTGTTCGGTGCTTGTCTTTCTCTGTCATGCTTTTTTGCTTTCTTTGTGTCTGTTAAATTGTTTGTCATTATCTGTCTCTAACTGTTACCAAGGTCACAATAAAGACATGTGTTCGGTGCTTGTCTTTCTCTGTCCTGTGTTCGGTGCTTGTCTTTCTCTGTCATGCTTTTTTGCTTTCTTTGTGTCTGTTAAATTGTTTGTCATTATCTGTCTCTAACTGTTACCAAGGTCACAATAAAGACATGTGTTCGGTGCTTGTCTTTCTCTGTCCTGTGTTCGGTGCTTGTCTTTCTCTGTCATGCTTTTTTGCTTTCTTTGTGTCTGTTAAATTGTTTGTCGTTGTCTGTCTCCGGTTGTTAGATAAGGCAACAGGAAAAATGACAGCTTGTCAGATTGGTATGAGAGCTGTTTAGGATGCAGTGTATGAGAGGACTGCCAGATGCTGTTTTGTTTGTTTGTTTGTTTGTTTATGCTTTATAAAATGCATAGGGTTATTTGTGCAGCCATTACTATCTTTAACATGCACAGTGTCAGAATGATTTCATGAGTGATTTAGATTTTTGTATATGCTGTATGACATCAGTGAAATAATATCAATATATACATACATATAAATAACAATATAATTATCATTATCATCATGCTTTTTTATCATGAATTCATGAATAGGTATACAGTGCCTATCCTCGTATAGAGACCAAGCTCTCAAGTGCTTTACAATTTAAGCTCTTGTTTCCACAACAAGTTGCCTGCCTAGGCGTAGTCGACTGAAAAGCTGCCTGCTGGTGCTTCATTCAGTTATTTCCTGTGCTGTTTAGTCGATATCAGTCCCTCAGTTTCCTTCCTTCATTCTTTCGGTTTTCCACACAGGGTGTATCTTTTGTGTAGCTATGTGTATCCATACCAACCACCAAACTTCTCTTCCGAAAGTTGGTGATGGTATTTGACGTTTGGCATTTTCCCATGTAGTTCACTGCCCCTGTTGGCCTTGTGAATTGAACTATCCCAGCAGTGTGCACCATCAAAGTGACTTCGCTGGGATGCAGTGTCTACTCTGGTGAGTTGTCTCATGTCTCAGGATACAGTGGACTGCTGATGTACAGGATGATGCAGGGTGTGGCTTGGCGTGGGGGACCCAAGATGAGCAGCATGGGAACGAGGCATTGAGAGAGCATGCAAGACAAGGCCTCTCAAAAGAAAACCCCTCTCCCACTGAAATTCAGATCAGAAGAGTATTTCACTTTTCCAGGCACATAAAATAACAGATTGTGGTTTATTATTATGTTATTGGTTGTTGTTTTTTTTTAGCCAGCTATTTTGTGGCTACTTCATATGCTCTCTGTAACAGAAATACTGTGCAATTCAATAATGTAGAAAAAGCGACAAAAAGAAAAAAAAATTGAAGTAACGGATGACCTCAAGGAGCAACAAAATAAAAACTTGCCAGGAACGCAAGCTTTGACAGCTTAGAGTTTCAGGAAAAAAAATAGCCAGAAAGTTGCTGTCTTTGTGTGCATGAGAAAAAGTGTACATAGCCAGGGTTGAAACATTTGTTGTTGGCGTGCAGGTTCTGGCAGGGTTGACCAGTTTTCCTGAGGAGGGAAGGAGCAGTGTGGAATCTTCACTTGAGGTACTTTGTGTTCCATTCACCCTGGATTTATAGTCTGTGCTGGTGTGGCTGATTCTGTGTGAACTTGTATCTCTGTCGGACTACGTCAGTTTTTCATTCTTTGCTTTGCTCTCTACCTCTCTGCCCCCAACTCACTTTCTGTCTCTTGTTTTGTTTTTCTCTCTCTTCTTCTCTACACCTCCCTCCCTTCCCCTTTTTGCTCCCCCCCCCCCCCCTCCCCACCTCCTCCTCCCTCCCCCTCGCTGCTTCATATGAAAATTGATACTCAGTGACCAGTGTACAATCACCACCACTCATTGACACAAGTGGTGTAAAAGTAATTGGACATGCTTTCAATGTTTTGGATGATGTCATAGTGTAAGGTCACCCCTTGGTGAGAGAAACAGGTGATAAAAGAATTGGTTGAACATGTTCTCTGTATGCTGGATGTCGCTGCAATAACAGTCACTGCTTAGGGATAAATGTGACCAAAAAAATTACGTCAGTTTGTTCTCAATGTTTGGGATGTTAACGCAGCTTATGGTCATCGCCCAGGGAACAGACAATGATCAAAGAAATAACTGAAAGTGTTCTGGCTGTTTGCAATGTTATAGAAGCATATTGTTGTAGATATGGTCACTGCTTGGTGAGAAAAGTGATTAAAGGATTAATCAAACTTCTTTTTCTCATGGTTTGGA
The DNA here is from genome assembly GCA_033310375.1 of Conus canariensis. Taxonomy (NCBI): domain Eukaryota; kingdom Metazoa; phylum Mollusca; class Gastropoda; order Neogastropoda; family Conidae; genus Conus; species Conus canariensis. The sequence goes on along the minus strand of CM065734.1, from coordinate 40,498,774 downwards.
AAGTCGTTTGTGCCACATGCTCTGTGAAAAAAACTCATAAAAGAATTAACTGAACATATTCTCAGTGTTTTGAATGTTGCTACAGTCATATTCACCATTCGGGTAATGAGCAGGATTAGAGAACTAAAACGTACCCAGAGGTTTGAATGTTGCTACAGCCATATCCACCATTCGGGTAATGAGAAGGATGAAAAAATTAAAACATGTACCTAGTTGTATGAATGCTGCTACAGCCATGTTCACCAATTGGGGAAATGAGAAGGATAAAAGCATTAAAACATGTACCCAGTGGTTTGAATGTTGCTGCAACGTATGGTCACCAGTGGGTGACAAAAAAGCAAAATCAACAAAAAAAAAGTGAGCAAAAACATGCTGACAGTTGATTGGACCTTGCAGAAAGTGGGTCAGCTGATGAGCACGGCCATCACCCCGCTGCTGTCGTCACTCAGCGATGCTCTGGAGGCCATCATCCTCACCATGCATCAGGAGGACTTCTCCGGGTAAGCCCCCCCCCCCCCTTCCCCTTCTTCCCCCCCCCCCCCCTCCGTCCATTGACTTTCTTCTGATGGACTGTTTGTAAATGATGGAGTGATAAGAGTTGGGTTAGGCAGAAGGGGTGGGAGTGGGGTGGGTAGGGGACGGTGGAGGTGGGGGAGTAGAGAGAGGATGGTATAGGTGTGGATGGAAGTGACAGGAGTTCCAGATGTCCGCCCTCCTTTCCCCTTTCAATGTTGTTATCAGTATTTAATTTTTTGTTTTGTATTGTTTTGTATTGGTAGTTAAGGCTCCCCCTACTGCGCAAAGTCATCATTTTGTTGTTCGTTTGCTGTCCCCTCGGGTACATGTGATTGACTCAACAAAACACTTACTCTCACACAATCACACGCACATGCGGACACACGTACACACACACACACACACACACACAAGTGCACACACACACACATATATATTTGTATGCACACACACACATATGCACACACACACATGTACATGTGCGTGCACGCACACACACACACACAAACGCAGTCACACACACACACTCTCACTCACACACACACAAACGCGTGCGCACACACACACACACACACGCACACACACACACACAAAAATGTGCACACACACACACATATGTTTGTATGCGCATACACACATATGCACACACACACACACACACACACATGTACATGTGCGTGCACACACACACACACACACACACACACAAACGCACAGTCACACATACACACTCTCACTCACACACACACAAACACGTGCGCACACACACACACACACACACATGCATGCACGCACGCATGCACACACGCACCCACCTACGCATGCACGTACACACACATTCTGAACATCATTACAGACATACTGACCAGTTGCAGTTTTATAGCTGAGTAAAAAAAACTTAGTTTCTGGAAGAACATGCAGGATGTGCTTGATTATTGTTTGTTTTTGTTGTTGTTTTTGTTTTTCCTTTGCTGTTGTTGTTGTTGTTGTTTCTTTTTTCTTATTGTTGTTATTTTGCACATGTGTTGTGATGTGTGTATGTGTGTGTTTCCATGCAGATGTAGATCGATCGGCCATGATCTCATGATGAGAGGATGCCAATTTTTCCCCGAATTACCTGGGACATTTCATAATTTGAGGCACACAATGCCAGAAGTCAGTTGTGTGTCCCCCCCCCCCCATCCCTTTACCGTCCTCCTTGCCCTCCCTCTACTAAAACACTGCTCTTTATACCTCTGTGTGGATGCACAGATAAAGCAGAATGTGTGTAATCAGAGTGTATGTGTGTGTGTGTGTGTGCGCACATGTATACGTGAGTGTATGTGTGTGTCTGTGTCTGTGTGTGTACGTACATATATGTGTATGTGTGTGTGTGTGCGTGTGTGTGTGTGTGTGTGTGTGTGTACATATATGTGTATGTGTGTGTGTGTGTGTGTGTGTGTGTGTGTGTGTGATCAGGCCGGCACCTGCAGGGAACCAGGAGGCAGCACCGTGCTCTCTGTTCATGAAGGAACTGCAGGGCTTCGTGTCACGCTGCCAGGCTGACTACCTCACCCAGTTCCACTGCAAAGACTTCATCATGGATCAGTAAGTGTGTGTGTGTATCTGTGCTCAGGTGTGTGCATCGATGTATATATGTATGCATATATATATATATGTATCACTGAGTCAGAATCACAGGCATGTTTATGTGAATTTTTCAAGATTTTGTTTATTCAAGAAATCAGCAATTTATTCACCACAGATATGAAGATGAATTGTATCATCAGTTTGGTGCAGTGGTTAGTGTTGCACACTTGCGGGCTGAGGGTTCATAGGTTTAACTCCCATCAGAGATACTTATTTTTATTTTGTGGGATTTTTCAGCCCAGTCCTGCTCCTTCTAAAAGATGAGTGTATAGTGGGTGCCAAAGGGAAGAATAGCAGTCGGCTTTCATTCTTTAAATGGATGCATGTCTTTAAAATGTTGCTCAGATTTCCTAGTGTTTGTCCATTTCTGCCTCATTGTCTTTTTCTGCCTTTATCTCCACTGGTCTGTCGGTTGGTCAGTAAGTCGGTCTCTCTCTCTCTCTCTCCTTCTCTCTTTCTCTCTCTCTCTCTCTCTCCTCTCTCTTCTCTGTCTCTCTGTCTCTCTCTCCATTCCCCCTCCTCTCGCTCTTTTCATTTTTGTTGTTGTTTTTGTTTTATTCATTGTTTTTCTTCTTTTCCCTTCCAAAAGGTTCTCATGCATTGATTGTTGCATTTTTTTCATGTACATTGTTTGATTTTGCTTCTTACTACATATATTTTGTCTTGCCCAGAGGGCTGGATGTAGAAAAGTATTTAAGCTTAATCCACTAACCTCCAAAAAAAGAAAAAAGAAATTAAAAAAAACAACTAACACTGCAGGTGTTTGTGTCTCTTAGGCCTGGTGGATGCCAGGATAGATTATGAAAGAAACCGTGGAATACAGCCCTGTTGTGTGATCTCTGGCCAGAACAGAACCCCTTAGTAACCTGTTTCTCATTTTCGTCCTCATTGACCCACATACAAAATGAAGTCTGAAACTCTGTGACACTTCCTGCCCTGCAGAAGCGATGATTTCAGTTTGGGTTTCCTCTCCGTGTGTTCATGCTGATGGTGAACTCATATTAGGAAACTGTATGGATGTCTGTGATTATGCCCCTTGAAGAGGGATGCTTGCTCACTCCGAAAAAAAAAAAAGAAAGAAAGAAAGAAGAAGAAAAAAAAGATGGTGAATTGCAGTTTTGGCACTTAAAATGTGTGAATCTCATTGCGGTTCAGGAGAAAAAATATCCCCTTTCTTTACATGGAGCGAAACCATCACCTAGTGGAAGGAAACATGTTTTAAGGCTGAATGAAAATAAAAGGAAATTAAACAAACGAACGAAAAATATAGGGAGAAAGAGTGTTCCTCCATGGTCCCTCTTGTATGTAAACACTGACACATGAGGGGACTATGCTGTGAGCCCAGACAACAACTTCTCCATCTGCTTTTAGCAAGGAAAGGCCCAAAACTGCCCATGCCAGGGGAAGCAACTTGCCATGGGAGAACCACTGTACTGGCCTGAGCTGAACTTCAGCCCCGCTACCCGAACTGTTTGTATCTACAACCTGTCATTGCTCTTGTGACAACTTAATTGACTGATTTAGCATCTGCACTTCATCCCAGTTTTTTTCCCATGATGTTTGGCAGTATCACACATCAACATGCCCTATATTATGTATAAATCAGTCCTTGCTTGAATGAAGTTATGATTATTAAGGAAACTTGAACTGGCCATTGTTCACATTGCTATCTACAATTATATATGGTTATGGAATCCTTTGTAATGTAAGTATAGAATTTAACAGTGCTGTGACCTGCCTAAAATATGAAGAACAAAAATGATTTGCTTCCAGTGTGCTGCCAGTGGCCCGTCGGTGTGTGGAGCTGTTTGTGCGTCATGCCAGTTTGATCCGACCGCTAGGGAGGGGGGCAAGCTGAGGCTGGCTGCTGATTTTGCCCAGATGGAAATGGCCATCTCCCCCTTCTGTCGACGGGTGGCAGACCTGGGCCGAGACTACCGCATTCTGCGTGCCTTCAGGTAGAGGTGTTTTTTTTTAGTTTTCATTTCTCTTTTTTGTTTCATTATTTGTTTATGTGATTATATGTTGACCCTGATTTCCAATACATTTTGCTCCAGCCTTCCATGTAACCTTTTAGAATAGTTTTTATACGGACAAATCTGAAGTTGACCGTGATTTTCACAATTTTTCTTTTTTCAAGATTTATTTCTGTGGACCAGAAATAGAAAATCAAACTTTTGGATGCTTCATTTACTTTTGTCTGTGAAGATAAATTACTTGCCAAGAGAGAAACAGACTTCAAGTAAACCAGTGTGTACAAGTTAATGTCATATTTGTGTTACTTTGTTGTGTATGTCTGTGCATGTTTGACTGAAGAATATCAGACTGAATGTTGTGGAGTGACGGTAGTTACAGTAGGTGGTTGAAGAAGATGTAGGCCTAGGAAGCAGAAGATTCAGACAGATGTAATTTGCACGCATTGGCCGACTTAAAGACACCAACCTTTAGATAATGCATGACAAGGCGTGCTCATCATCACAGTACAGCAGACAGGAAATATAAACAGGCTTAGAGACTTCAGGTTCTTTTTTGTAGTTTTGATTTATGTGTGTGTGTGTTTTCCCTGTGTCTGATCTTGGCTTCTGTTGAGTGTTCTATTGCGCTGCTGATTATGACCCCCGTACACAGCTGCATCCAGATTCATCCTGTTACGGTCCCAGCATCAGCAATCCTCAGAGAGCTCTTGAATATCTCAGTGTCTCCAGCCACCTATTGTAGGCAACACTTCATGGCTGAAAGTCTCTTCTGTGGCGGTGTTCTGTGGCGGCTGATCCAATCTAACACAGTCAGGACACAGTCTACTGAACTCCTCATTGATGACAGTGATTGTTTTTGTCAGGGAGGCAGACTGATAGACACCCCCCACAGAAGGGAGATGTCTTTCGTACCCCACCAACAACAATGCCCATGACTGTTCACACAGAAGACTCCTCATCACAGACAAGTTTTTTGCAAGATCACCTCTGGTACTCGCTATGTATTGTGTTAGAGATTCAGGACATGCTTATTATTATGTCTAGTGTTATGGTTTGCACTTGTTTTTGAAACAAAGTGTTTCTTCGTCGTGTTCCAGACCGCTGCTGTTCCAGACAGTGGAGCACATAGCCCAGAGTCCTGCATTAGGGGAGATCATTCCCTACAGCTGCGTGCTGCATTACCTGTTCGCTCGTGCTCCCACTGAACTTCGCTCTCCTCATCAGGTCAGTGCAGGGGACTCTTTGGGACTTTTTTTTTCCCTTCTCTTACACAATCATGAGGAATATTGCAACATGTTTTAGAATCTAAGCTCATTGTGATGTGATGTCAAATACAAAATTTTATTGTTAAGGAGTAGGCCTTGTTGAGTTGTGACACCAAAAATGATGTTCCAGTGTTTTGTGATTTTTACAGAAATGACTTGGGAGGATACTGCCATTTCCAAGCCATGATTTACTGTGACTGTTAGAAAGGGTTACCCATGACTGTCAGAAAGGGTTAACCATGACTGGAGTATATAAACATTTAGTGAAAAGTTTCAGGATGATCGTTCCACGCGAAGACACTACGTGCAACTGGTTCAGTGATTTCAAGTGGGACAGACAGAGCCATTCTTGTCAGTCCATTACAGACCCATTCTTGTCAGTTTATTACAGACATTTTACCAGAAGAGCATCAGCCCTGTGGAGAAGGTCACCAGAAAAGATACATGATGGCAGTCAGAGAGATGCGAGCCTTGGCATGGGAAGCTGTGCAGTTGGAAGAGATCTTGCCCAACCATGAAGGCATCTGTTTGATACCTGATGAACTCAGTGAAGTTCTGGACAGGGGCAGCGTTGAGTATTGCCGGACAATACTTGAAAAAATGTGACAGTAGACAGTTCAAATCAAAATGGAAGGCTTCCATGGATGATTGCATATGGTGTTTTATATTTTTGTTGTTATTAGCTCCTCTTTGTTGTGAAGGTGATAGTGACTTTACAAATACTTATAGGCGTATGAATGTGTGTGTGCTAAATTTGGACAGGTGTGGGACTGGTCAGTGAGTTAATACTGTTTGTGCATGCCAACTTTTGACAGGTGTAGGACTGGTCAGTGAGTTAGTACTGTTTGTGCATGCTAACTTTCGACAGGTGTGGGACTGGTCATTGAGCCGATACTATTTGTGTGTGCTAACTGTGGACAGGTGTGGGACTGGTCAGTGAGCCGATACTATTTGTGTGTGCTAACTGTGGACAGATTGGTCAGTGAGCCGATACTATTTGTGTGTGCTAACTGTGGACAGGTGTGGGACTGGTCAGTGAGCCGATACTGTTTGTGTGTGCTAACTGTGGACAGGTACTGGACTGGTCTGTGAGCCGATACTATACTGTGGACAGGTACTGGACTGGTCTGTGAGCCGATACTGTACTGTGGACAGGTACTGGACTGGTCTGTGAGCCGATACTATACTGTGGACAGGTACTGGACTGGTCAGTGAGCCGATACTACTATTGTGTGCTATTTATGGACAGATGTGGGACTAGTCAGTGAGCTGATACTATTTATGTGTGCTAACTGTGGACAGGTGTCAGACTGTGGTCAGTGAGTCCATACTATTTATGTGTGCTAACTGTGCACAGGTGTCAGACTGGTCAGTGAGCCGATACTCTGCCTGGCTGGATGACCACCCAACAGAAGCTGACCGACTCCAGTTCATCAAGTCAGTCTTGTGCATCCACGAACAATGGGGGAATTGGGTTCTTGTCCAGAGAAATTAAAAAGATTTTGAGACACCCCCAGTAAACTTTTGTGGGAATATTACACTCCTCCGAACAAAATTTTGTGAGGTTTTTTATTACACTCCTGTATTTAAAATTTTGTGGATGTCACTTCCTCAGTTAGATTTAAGGGAGAAGGGGAGGAGAAGTCCAAGTCAGATTTTGCCAGAGGCATACTCCCTGGATCGAAATTTTCTGAGAGTTCCATAGTACCTACCCAAATAAATTTTGTAAGGCTTTCGCTCTCTCCTATTCAATTTTTTTTCGAAGTTTAACTCCCATGGTAAAATTTTGTGTGAGGTTGCCCACTTTCAAGTAAAACTTTCCAAGGGATTAGTTACCCCAAATAGAATTTGGTAGGGGTAGGGGAGAGGGGCATTGGGGGAGGGAGATGGAGGTATCTACAACTAATAGTTTGAAGCAGAGGGAAGTGGAGGGTGCAGGAGTATACTCGGTTCTGTAATTTTCAGGTGACATTTTGTTTGAATTTCTGTGCAAAAAGTGTGTTGACAGTCACAAATCACCATTTCTCTTCTGACAAGGTAGAATTTCAGTTGTCCATGAATTCAGACAGGTGGGTAGTACTTGAGGGTTTTGATTTCTTTGCCAGCTTCAGGGCAAATTTTGTGCTGGCTGTTGGGTAGAATCTACGATGTTTGCCGTAATCAACGGAGACCAGAATGAAGCAGGAGTGTTGGAGCAGAGAGGATGATGGAAGGTGTTCTGCAATGGTATGCTGGGTATTTTAGGTAACTATTTTAAGCTAATACTGCAAACCGAACATGTTTTGAATGGAACCAGAAGAGTGCGTGTCATTTGATCATGCCCCAGACTTTGTGTAGTAGTAGGTTACAAGTGTTTGAGAAATCAGAGGCTCATGCTGGACCATTGTCTTCAACAGGGGAGCCTTGGAAGCGTACGCCAAACTGGTGAGGCAGCGGCAGAGCAAAGAGTACGCTTCTGTCTACCCCATCATGCTGGATCTCCTGCAGAAAGGACTGCACTGATTGGCTGGCTACTGTACAGAGCGCTACATTGATTGGTGGATGCTATGTAACGACTTTGTCACTTGGTTTACTTCTCCTTAAAGGCATGGCAGCACTGACAAAGACCGCTTCTTGAAAATTGTTTTTTCTTTTTTCTTTCTTTTTTTTTTTTCAGCAGAATGTATGTTCCAGCAAGAGGTTTCACTGATTTTGGTTACACCATGGGGAAAAAATTTAGTGATGGGCAGATCAAAGATTTGACTGATTGATTTCCCCGCAGAAAAATAAAGTAACTGATTGGGCGATGGAATCCAGGGCAGAGGAAGCTATTGACTTGTCTGGATCCATTTTTCTGTCAGAAAATTCTAGAGTTTAGTATTGGTAACTGTTTACATTTTTTTTGTTTTTGTTTTCTTTTTTTTTTCAAACCGACGTTCATACTTTGCATTCTTGTTATACACACACACCACACACACACACACACACACACACACACACACTCTCTCTCTCTCTCTCACTCTCTCCCTCTCTCTCACACTTACCACACACACACACACACACACACACACACACACACACACACACACACACACACTCACACATTTAGGTTGTATGTATTGCATAAGGCTTGATCTCCTGTGATGATAATTTGTATCGAATCGTATAATATATATTTTAAAACAATGGTGGCTATTTTAAAATTTAGAGGTATGATGTGTGATTGTAACAACTGTATGTAACAACTGTATGTATTCTCTGTCGGAATGTATTCATGAGAAGAAAGTGTGTTGATGGTGATCATGAAGTTTGAATGACTGAAACATGCAACTCAGATCACTGTGTGTGTTTTCCAGACTGGTTCGATTCGTTGAAGTTGCAGTAGGTCCATTGGAACAAGAATGTGAAAAATGCAAAGGGGAAAAATGTGTGTAATTCAAGGTCCTGGATCCGTAAATCTGACCTGTTTTCACAAAAAGAGGCCATAGTTGTGAGCTATGAATCACAGAACAGCTTGGCAAAGGTGTTGAGGGTCAGTGTTTGTGAAATTTGAGATTTTCAGTTTTGGAGATTGTGTAAACATTAGTGACTACTGTTTACAGAATGTTGTGAGCTGAAAATCTCAGATTCCTCCTCAACCACTCGCACCCACTCTTTTCTTCAGCAGTTGTGCAGGTCAGAGAGAGTGACTGTTGCCTCCTTTCATGAGGACAGTTCACAGATACAGGAGTGGTTCATGTCCTTGTATTGTGGGTTGAGTGTTTACTTGGGGGGTGGTTTGAGGGGTGGAATGGGGGACACGGGGGCTTCAGACTCCCTAAAACCTCTTCCCCTTAAGAGAAATAACAACATCAGTGGTTGTACATTTGTATAGTTTTCATTTGAGTGGTAGGTGCCGAAAACAAAGACCATACCAGGGCTGGTCTGCAGCGCATATGAAATCAGCAGTTACTGTAAACTTGAGTGAAGGGGCATGCTTGTTAAAGAACAGCATCTATGTGTCTGACATGGGAGACAAATAGGAGGCTCTCATGCTTTTGTGCAGATAAGGTGCTTCAGCATGTCTCCAGTGCGTATCTGCAGTAAAGCTCTTTAGACAGAAAGAATAAAGCAGCATTCTTCCAGTGCACTTCAGTTTTGGAGAAAAGTGAAGGTGTTCCAGGCTGTGTACGAATAATGAATGCAGTCAGTATGTCTGCTTGAAGTTAAAGGCAGTCTCCACTCCCTTTTTTTTTTTAAGTAAAGGAAGGAAACTGTACATGTGTGTGTGTGTGTGTGTGTGTGTGTGTGTGTGTGTGTGTGTGTGTGTGTGTGATAATATCACATGTATAGAATGGACACACAAAATTGACACATCACATAGCAGCACACTTATAAACACTACGCAGTAGTAAGGTAAGTAGTAAGAATCAGATGAAATCATTCACTGAAAGTTGCACACTGAAGCATTTCTTTACAGAGTTTCTGATTGTTTCTTTTTTCTTTTTTGTCGCCAAGAAAATGATTCACCCTTGTCTGTCTGTTTGCAAGATTTGGCGAAAATGAATGAACCAGTTCTAAACAAAACATGATTGAAAAATGAAACGTGGGAATGGACCAAGAAGAAACCCGCCATGTTTTGCTGCAGATCTAGATCAAAAGGCAGATCATCCCTTAATTTAAAGGAAAAAAGAATCCTGTTGCGTTGTGAAATATGCCTTTTTTTACTTCTTTTTTTTTATAATTTTTTAAAAAATAAATTCATGAATTTGTCTGGAAGCGATGCAAGGATCTCAAGGAAGAAAATCAGGCATAACAGGTGCTGCCCTGGAAAGTAAATACATTGTGGGCACATGCTCCAGGTCCTGTGTGGATGATCTGGACAGATTAGAACATAGCTTTGTGGCATTAACCCCTTGACTGCTGCTGACGAGAGTGTTAGTAAGTAGACTGATCAGCTTACCATGAACACTGTCTTGTCTTGTTTTACATGGGACAGAACTGGTTGATTGATGTGAAACTGTTACAACTTTAAAGTATACACAAAGCAGGTTTACTCTCCTTCAAGTCTGTAGGTACCAGCCTTCATTTAGTATTGTTCAACAGTCAAGGAGTTAAGATATGTAAAATCTCTTTTATGTATTTATTTTTGTTGCTTTTTGTGTGTGTGTGTGTGAGTGTGTGTGTGTGTGTGTGTGTGGTGTGTGTGTGTGTGTGTGTGTGTGTGTGTGTGACACTCTGTGATTTTCATTCAGTTCATATATCTGTGGGCTTATGTAAAACATTTTTGGATGAAGAGGGATCAGTCTTGGTTCTTGGTGAACTGCATATGCATATATGTTTAAGATGTTCAGAAACAATCATACTGAGCCTTGCCAATACAAGTTTGAACTTGTGTGTAACTATGTGTGTGTGTGTGCGTGTGTGTGTGTGTGTGTGTATGTGCAAGTGTGTGTGTATGTGTGTGTGTGTGTGCATGTGTCTGTGCCTCAGTATGTGTGTGTGTGTAAAAGAGAGAGAAACTAGAGGGAGAGACAGAATGTTTGCTCAAGAGTGCAGATGCATAAAAATGCATGAATCTCGATGTGAATGTTACATTGTATACAATCGCGGGGTCATGTTGGAATAAATAGCATGGTGAATGTGAGTATTTACACTCTGTGCATTCATGGGATCATTTTGGAATAAACAGTACGGTGATTACAATACTTGTTCGATTCTCTGTATATGTGAGTGTGTGCATGTGTGTTTTTTCGTGTTTGTGAGCATGTTGATGTTGCTTATCATGGCAGTTTTAATGGAAAGCATTGAAAATATAAACAGCACTTGTGTGTATAACACAGACATGGAGAGAGAAAGTGGATGCATTGTTGTCTTATGTATTCGTTCTCAATGTGTTTGTGTTCCCTGTCTTGTGTTCTGTGTGGACACATTTCATACTCTAGCATAATTTTCTATGTGTGTGTGTGTGTGTGTGCCCATGTGTGTTCATGTGTATAGGTATGAATATTGGGGTCATGCATTTGCATCTGAATAACACCATGTAAGTATACATGTGCTGACCTATTGCTGAACTCATTCACGCTGAAAATCTAATTACATGAATGTTCATCTTGGCAACTGGTGAATAGCAGCCACGCTATTCGCATCAGGCCAGATGGAAAATCAGTGAAGCAAAACGTGTCGCAGAGATTAACCTGCTGGTGCCTTAAACCTAATCTCTTAATCCTGTTTGTCATAGATAATCCATCCCAATCCTTTTAGCGTCTATTGCAGTTAGGCGCAGTGTCAGTACCTTGGTATTCAAGATCATGGCTCCAGAATGACGAAGCGGTATTGTGTCTTAACAGATGCAGGTATTATTATGATTATCATCAGTATCATGACAAAGTATACTGCTAATGCCATCTCCATGCAGTAGTGACAAAGTGATAAGTGTGACAATTGGGCTTGAAAAACGAAATGACAAAACAGAGAGATTTGATGTTTGTCATCAATTTTATGTAACAATGATAGCAAGCAATTATCAACAGAAGAAAACAGAAGCTTATTCTCCGTCTCTCTCTCTCTCTCTGATGAAAGACTACATTCCAGCGACAATTCCTTCTCATGTTTCTGGAATGTATGTGTTTCTTTATTTTATATTCTGAGAGAATATTTTGCTTTTCTTGGGGTAGGGTAGGCTAAAAAAAAAAGAAAAAAAAAAAGAATAAATTAAAAAAAGCACGAATTTAGCTTGGAAATGAAGCTCATTATTATCATCATCATCTCTCCCTCCTACCCGTTCTCTTTTTCTAACACAGAGGCAATTTTGGCCTCAAACCCAGTGTATGGATGTGCATTATATCGGAAATGCCCACGCTTGCCTAGCGAGCGAGAATTCTCACCATAATTTGATGCCTCATGAAACTGAGGTCATGTGTTGATTGTAGAATTAAAATGAGTGGCTGATAGGAAGACTCTAGTTTTAGATCTATTTCCATCGTATATCGCACGATCTCAATCACTTGACCTGATGCACCACACCAAAAACAGCTTTACCGCGATTCCACCACCCCCACCACCCCATCCCTAGCCCCAGTGCATTAAATTAGTGTGGTGGTGCACGTATGTGGCACTCGTTACGCTTGGAGCACTTCGCTGCAGATTGATCGTTTTTGGTAGGTGAGCGTGGTAAGGTAAGGTAATGTTGCTTATAGCCCAGCCAACCGCAAAGGGCCATATCAGGGCTGTCACCGCGTTGAAGTCAACTCACAAGTCATTCATTCACACAATTCTTTAAAATACACCTCAAAACACACCCAAAATGTTGTTAAAAATCTTTCCACTGTAAAATCTCGGATCAGGCGAAAAATGTTAATCTTTTTTAAAAAATCATAGATTACATCAGGTGGAACATCTCTGAACAAGGTTTTCATGGAATCTGCTGTAGAGTGTTTATGTCTCACATCATGCAAGTTCCAACACTCTAAAAGAATATGCTTTATTGTGAGTGGTACATGACATGGTTAAAAGGTACGAATAAGTGAAATACGAACGGCCGGTGTGCAGCTGGCATAAAACCGTTTCTTCCTTGCGACAACCAGAGGTAGATGAGAGGAACTCTTTTACGTTTGGACGGATCTGGAAGAGTTTGTTATCCGTCTGTGTATTCCAGTCCTCCTGCCAGAGGTATCTGACATAATCATTAACTTTCGGTTTTAGATCTGTGTAGGTGATATATATGTTAGACAGTTTCCCTGTTGTGGCATTCTTGGCCAAACGATCAGTCATTTCATTCCCTCCGATGCTGGCATGACCGGGAACCCAAGCCAGAACAATGTTGTGACCTTCCGCTTTCAACATGGTAAAAAGTTTTTAAAATAAAGTGCAGAAGTTCAGGACGATGGAGGTTACGGCCAGCTATCGCCTCCAAAGCTGACAGCGAATCAGACAAAATCAGGAAGTCCTTGTTTGGAGATTGAGAAAAATTTTGAAAGAGAAGGGGTTAGTAACCGCCAAGGACATAGACAAACAAGGTACAGGACAAGACACCTAGTTTGTCTATGTCCTTGGCGGTAACTAACCCCTTCTCTTTCTAAACTTTGCTTCGTTTTCCGCCCTCCGTCACTCCGTTTTGGAACTGCAGATTGAAAGATTATCTTCAGTACTAAAACCAGAGCTGTAAGCTTTGCAGCGTAAACAGAAGCATCTGATGGTATATGTTTTAATAATATTTGAGAAGGAGCACCAGGGCAATAGGCTGCACAGGCCAGACTTCAGACTTTGAACTATCAGTAAATATTTTCTGAAAGGATGGGAATTTTGTAAGTAAGTGAGCGAAATAACCTATGGTAAGATTAATTTTGAGTCAGGTTTGCCATCGGATTACGGTTGATAACAGACAATCAAAGTCACTACAATCTTCAACGTAGGCATGGGTCTTCTAAAGCATACGGAATGCTGCCCTGTGAGGTAGAGAACAGTAAATAACGAACAAGTAACGTAACTCTTGCACCAATGATGAAATAAATAAACGCCCATGGCCGAACTCCAAACGAATGCCGCATGCGACACTGACTCGCTTAGCAGAAATGACAGTACAGAGCGCACAGAACAACCAAGAAGACCCCCCCCCCCCCCCCCCCCCCCCCAACAGGATGTTCCAAGCTGATGTCTCCTTGTTCGTTCTGTGTGCTCTGTGTTGTCATTTCTGCTAGGTGAGTCGGTGTCGTAAGCAGCACTCGCTCTGAGTTATGGGCGCGTGTTTTATTTCATCAATGGAGCGAGAGTTACCCTACTTGTTCGTTATCCCCCTCTGTAGTCATACCGGCCAGCAGGGAACGTGGCTCAGTTGTTGGAACACGCCGATTGTAAGGCTCCTTGGCCTGGTTTGCCAGACTTGATTCAACAGTGGTACAATACTTCGTGCACTTTACGTTTGCCTCCCTTCTTGCCGATGGAAACAGCCCCAAAATCTGTCAACTCTTACCATGTACTCCAAAGGAACTTTTTGAAAGATTAATTTGTTCAACCATCACCAGATACAGGAAAGTGCTGCCAGAACAATAATTGCCTCAGCCTTCACCCTTATCGTCAAGGATGACACGAACCTATATCAAAATCTGCGTAAACTGTAGCTAGGTATAGTGGGTAGGTGTAGTCTTTCCACCAACCCATCCTCACTTTAGCTTTTTTTTTTTTCTCCAAATTTATTGTTGATCCCGGTTCTGTATCTGGCGGGGGTGCTGGGATCAGTTTGCCCTCGGGGGCGAAGGAGAGAAAGCCTGCGGATAAGTCCCACGTGGAGTGGTAGGCTCAATGTTTGAATTTTCACGCTCTTTTATCTTTTCTTTCCTATCAAGGTCCTTTCAATACGTGCAGCCCATGAAGCCGCAGAGTCATCAGTACGTTGATTGTGGCCGTCCGATAGACGAAGACGAAGATAAAGAACTGAACGAAGATAAAGATAAAGAACTGTTTAATTTCAGGAATTGGATTTCTTTTACATGCTTCACTGGTGCTTTGATACAAATGAGAATTTCAGAGGAATTAAAGCCTACATAATCAGTTCTGAAACTTTTTCAATGGCGATACATTAAGGCAAATAAATGAATACATAAGAGAGAGAGAGAGAGAGAGAGAGAGAGAGAGAGAGAGAGAGAGAGAGAGAGAGAGAGCATACGGAACATCACGGTTTTGGGTAAGCACCGAAGCTGTGTAATGCCCATTAGCCTAATTTGGATGAGAATGTTTTTCTAAAACATGTTCTGTGCTCTGGGGGCCAACTCTGTTTAGCCCTGTCCGGAGTGATTTCGTCTCATGGGTACTTTAAATACATGCATAACTCATGATTCTGTGGACATGAGTTTCGAGACGTTATGCAATGTGCGTTATTGTATGATTGTTTGGCTGGTTGGGAGTTCTCGTTATTGTTGTTCTTGTTCAAAATCACTTTTAACTTGTTCTCTCTCTCTCTCTCTCCTCTCTCTCCTCTCTCTCTCTCTCTCCTGTGTGTGTGTGTGTGTGTGTGTGTGTGTGTGTGTGTGCCTCTGTGTGTGTGTGTATGTGTGTGTGTGTGTGTGTGTGTGTGTGTGTGTGCGTGTGTTAGTGTGGTGATGTTGGTGTGTGTGTGTGTGTGTGTGTGTGACTTTTTTTCTTTTTTTTTTAGTAATCAATTCATTTATTCGTGACTGTTGTTTCAGTGTCCCATTTTCTCTACGCTCATGTATTCAATATGGAAGGAGGAAAAAACTCATCCCTGTTTTCATGTATTTTTAAAGATAATTATGTTTGTTTGTGTAGTTTAGTAGCTAGTCATGCTTAGTTAGTTGCTAGTCACTCTTAGTCCCTCGGCGGGGCAAGGGCCGGATGTAAAAAAAAAAAGCATATATTTGCTTATCTGTTACCCTTGGAAATAAAGATCATCATCATCATCATCATCATCATCATCATCATCGTCATCATCATCATGTGTGTGTGTGTGTGTGTGTGTGTGTGTGTGTGTGTGTGTGTGTGTGTGTGAATAAATGTTAACTAAGAAATCAATCTTCTCACCTTCTCTTTCCACATATTCAAGTCCCACACAAGTGTCTGCATCAAGTTATGATGATCATATCAAGAGTGTGAGAGAAAAAAAAAAGAAGAAAGAGGGAGAGGGGAGGGGAGGGGGGGGGGGTGGAAGAAGAGAAAGAAAAAAAAAATGGGGAAGATTTACCTCTAAGAACAGAAAACTATACCTCGAGATCCAGGGTTATGTCACCGTAGCCTAACTAGGGTCAGAACGATCCACTTCTACAAACAGGCCTAATTAAATGGAGAGGCCAGCCATTTGAGAAGAGGCTAGGACCAGGTGCGTCAACGCTGCTGATTTATCCACATACGGGCACATCTAAAGATTTTTTTCCGCCCTTAAATAAGATCCGGTATCCTCGGGAGAATTCTCTTGCGTGCTTATCTTAAATTAAAAGCTGGGTGCGTGTCTATACCCAGTTTGCCCATGGCGGTTTTTGTTTTGTTTTTCTCTCCCCCCCCGCCCCCACACACACACACACACAAGATCGTTACCTTCGACCTACGCTATCACTCTTGCCGTATAGTCTCTGAACGAAAATGTTGCTCCTGTATGTCAGCTTCTTTGTTATTGTTTTTAACCTTCTTATATTATACTATACGTTTTGTGTGCTCATATTTTTTTCCTGTGTGTATGCTCATTTATTTATTTAAGATTTACACATTGAGGTTCCCGCAGGGACCATCTGATCTAGATGATTAGAGGGTTTGCTGACGGTTGTGGGTTTACTGACGGTTGTGGGTTTGCTGACGGTTGTGAGTTCACTAGAGGGTTTGCTGACGGTTGTGGGTTTGCTGACGGTTGTGGGTTTACTGACGGTTGTGGGTTTCTGACGGTTTGGTTCACTAGGGGTTTACTGACGGTTAGGGTTTACTGACGGTTGTGGGTTTACTGACGGTTATGGTTTACTGACGGTTGTGGTTTCTGACGGTTAGAGGTTTGCTGACGGTGTGTGGGTTTGCTGACGGTTGTGGGTTTACTGACGGTTGTGGGTTTTCTGACGGTTGTGGGTTTGCTAACGGTTGTGAGTTCGCTAGAGGGTTTGCTGACGGTTGAGGGTTTCTGACTTGCTGACGTTGGTTTGTGGGTTTTGCTGACGTTGTTTGGGGTTTGCTGACGGTTGTGGGTTTGCTGACGGTTGTGGGTTTACTGACGGTTTTTGTGGTTTACTGACGGTTGTGGGTTTGCTGACGGTTGTGGGTTTACTGACGGTTGTGGTTTGCTGACGGTTGTGAGTTTGCTGACGGTTTGCTGACGGTTGTGGGTTTGCTGACGGTTGTGGGTTTGCTGACGGTTTGCTGACGGTTTGCTGGGTTTGCTGACGGTTGTGGGTTTGCTGACGGTTTGCTGACGGTTGTGGTTTGCTGACGGTTGTGGGTTTGCTGACGGTTTGCTGACGGTTGTGGGTTTGCTGACGGTTGTGGGTTTGCTGACGGTTTGCTGACGGTTGTGGGTTTGCTGACGGTTGTGGGTTTGCTGACGGTTTGCTGACGGTTGTGGGTTTGCTGACGGTTGTGGGTTTGGTGACGGTTTGCTGACGGTTGTGGGTTTGCTGACGGGTGTGGGTTTGCTGACGGGTGTGAGTTCGTTAGAGGGT
>CM065734.1:40471281-40476281 GCA_033310375.1 Conus canariensis | reverse complement strand
CTCGATCCATTTCCCACGCAGTCCTTCGAATGAGACTGTAAACCGAGGTTCCGTGTGTGAACGCACGCATAACATCTTGCACACACGTAAAATCCCATCACCAACTTTCGGAAGAGAAGGCCAGTTTGGCCGCTGGTATGTATGACACGTTACACACAGCATGCACCTTCCCTGAAGATGGAGTATGGCTGCCTTAATGGCAGGATAAAATGGTCATACACACAACACTCCACTCCCTATGTTGAGCAGATGGGATCAATCCTTGCCTGTCTGTACAGGAAGTGTCCGCAGGAGTATCAGCCTGCGTACGCAGAAGAAGAAGAAGGTCGCTGTTTGTAATATGCCTGTTTTTTTTTTTGTTTGTTTTTTTTTTTTTAAATCTTACGAAGAGGTCTGCACACTGTCCAGAGTGGACACTGGCTGTCCATTGTCCCGTGTCTGTTTATCCGTCCGTATGGCCTATTTATGATTTTTTTTTTCGCTGCATCCTTTCTTCAGATATCTCTCTCTCTCTCTCTCTCTCTCTCTCTCTCTCTCTCTCTCTCTCTCTCTCTCTCTCCTCTCTCTCTCTCTCGTCTCGGACTTCAGGCAGATATTGGCCATTCCGTTTGATTTGTCTCCCGCCGATTTTTTTAAAGTAAAAAATCAACGAAAAACGTAAAAACAGACGACCCCCCCACCCCCCCCCCCCCCCCGAAAAAAAAAAGAAAAAAAGAAAGCCCCCCCCCCCCTCCCCCCCCCCCCCCAAAAAAAAAGGCAAAAAAAAAAAAAAACACCCCACAAACAATACAAAACAAAACAAAAAACAATAACCAACAACAACAACAGCAACAACAACAACAACAACAACATAGCAAAGATAGAGATTCACATGGGCAAATCGACACTGCACCTCTAGCGTCCGCTCTGAACGTTGTGTTCAGGCACACTACCCAGTCGCCAGGGCACAAGAAGAAAGCTGGCACCTTATTAAAGATGAGCATGTATGAAGAACAAAGACGGAACAACGGGCCACGAGGGTAGACGAATAATAGACAACAACAACAACAACAACAGCAACAGCAGCAACAACAACAACAACAGCAACAACAAAGATAAAAGATAAAGTCAACGAGAGTCATCAGGAGGATTTATCAATTCCCATGCTATTCTCACCCGTTGACCTTCATTGAGAAAACACACTCGCGACCTCAATCGAAGACAGGTGGAATTACTGTACTGGCATGTTATTACGTATTGATCTCATTCTCAGGAGTACACGTCAGTCTCTCATGGCGCCGAACCAGGACGTCTAACCCTATAGATCCATATGAGTGGAGTTTTCAACACCTCTTGGATTCTGCGCCGTTGCCAAATCTCGGCATTACGTTTCACGCGTGAGCTAACGGATTATCTCCTAAATCCTTTAACCCCCGACGTACCGTTCAATGCAGAATACACAGAGATACTCATACATACAGCACGAGGAGTGTCGACTGTTCTCATTGGCTTAACGAACGGTTCAAGTTTGCTTTTAACATAGTATATCATAAGATTATTTGACACCCCTGTCTGCTGTGGGAGTCGGATTAGAGGATTTCCATACTGGTGAGCAAAGAGCAAGCTGTCGTCAGTCACCGTTTTTCCACACAGGATTGACCAGTCACCCGAACAATCGTCAGAACGGAACCAGTGCAACGTGAGCAACAGCTAGGCGAGAGAGAGAGTGCGCGCGAACTGCACCTGTTATTTGGAAGAGTTGACAATGTTAAGACAATCTCGGCGGAGGAGTGTCCAAACTCCGTAATCAGCCCAAACAAAGCGGCCACTTGTTGTTGTGTCCCGCCGTGGAGGCAGTCCCATTGTTTCTGAGGTAAGCGATATATATGGGGTACCGTTCGAACCCAGTGACAGGTTCCAGGTTTTTGCTTATTCGGGTGGGAAAAAAATACTGATAGGTCATAGATGGAATGATTAGAGTGTGGGACTCAGAGTGTGGGACTCAGCCGAGCTATCAGACCTGTGTAATGAACCGAGGAGAATCATCCAGATATTTTCAGACACAAATATGTCATGCAGACTGATTGTAAGCTTATACTTCATAAAGTTCAGATTAAAAGAATTAAGAAAGTAATGCAGCGAATCAAATTCCTCTTGAAACAAACAAGAAATGTCGCACTATCATCTATAAAGAAACATTAATCATGACAGTTTGGTATTAAACAAAAAACAAAACAAAAAAAAAAACACACAACCGCATGGAAAGCATCGAGAGAATGCTCTCTCTCTCTCATACACACACACACACACACACACACACACACACACACACACACACACACACACACACACACACGCACGCACACTTCACTGAGAGAGAGAGAGAGAGAGAGAGAGAGAGAGAGAGAGAGAGAGAGAGAGAGAGAGAGATTGAAAACAACCTCTGAAATGTAAGCAGCTTTAGTCTACTTCGTTTTGTGTCACTGTTGTTGCTGTTGTTGATGATGATGATGTTGTTGTCGTCGTCGTTGTTGTTGTTCATAATGTTTTCAACCACAAAGGCATTATTTATTCATTCATTGTTTTATTGATTTATGTATTCACATATTTATGTATTCAATCTTTTTTGTTTCTTGGTTCGTTTGTTTGTTCGTTTCTTTGTTTGTTTACCTAGACTTCTTGCATATTTATTTAAGAGGGTTGGGATGGAAAGCGTGTAAAGTTCTAATTTATTAGAGCTCGACCATAAAGCTGAAAAAAAAAAATCTCGAAGTCGACCGTTCGTGAAAATTAGATTTCGGGAGTACGTACGTACGCAGTAGAAAAGAAAAAACACGGCACAGAGAGAGAGAGAGAGAGAGAGAGAGAGAGAGAGAGAGAGAGAGAGAGAGAGAGAGAGAGGAGGGGAGGGAGAGGGTGAGAGAGGAAGGGAAAGGGAGGAAGCGGCAAGAAAGAGTGGGAAGGAGAAGAATAGATATCGCGTATGCACTTGCAATAGAAAGAAAGAATGAGGCAGAGTCTGTCTGTCTGTCTGTCTGTCTGTCTGTCTGTCTTCTGTCTGTATGTCTGTCTGTTTCTCTCTCCGTCTCTGTCTCTGTCTCTGTATCTGTCTGGCTGTCTTTATTGTCTGCCTGTCTGTCTGTTCGTCCGTCTCTCTCTCTCTCTCTCTCTCTCTCTCTCTCTCTCTCTCTCTCTCTCACTCTCTCTTAGTTTTACAATCTGTGGCATAATGGAAGAATATTGAGGGTTTATGTTCAGTGTGAGGCGTTAAGTTCGAAAAGCAACGGTAGGTTATGTGTTGTGACTTGGTTTGGAGGGGAGGGGGGAGGGGATCTTTACTCCATGTTTGGACTAAATGTCCAGTAGATGATGATCTTTACAGCTGAAGACTGATAAGAAAGCTTCTGACATGTTATCTTTATTTTAGACACGAATGTGGTTGATGAGTGTCTTTGAAGTTGGTGTGACTCTGCCTGGTGTTATAGTCCATTGATGCTGATTAGTGGGCCGCTTGTTTGAATCTACTGGCAGTGTGATTTCATGACATACATTAAAAGAGTCACCTGGCCAGATAATTTCCTTGGATTCTCAAAAAATGCTGAATCCATCATAGTTGCTGTTGTTGTTGTCGTACCCTGGCTAAAAGACTCCATGGATCATCCCAACAGCCAAAGTATTTGAACACTATGGTACAAATGCATCAGCTAGGGATGAGAACATTACGTGTGTGACCGTTTTTGATTACCCCGCCACATGGGCAGCCACACTCCGACTTCGGGGATTTTGGAGACTGATAATGTTATATGCTAGGAGCTTGTCACAACTGAAGACGATCCCCGCACAACTATCCAGAGCATAACAACATTTTGATGTAGCCTTGGTGTTCTAGCCTGTGTCATTTGGCCTGACACAGCCTTAAGCCAAGGCGTATCCATCATACTTTTCTTTCAAACAAACACCACGTCACAAAGTCCTTCAACAAATGAACTACTGAAACCTCCTCCGCACATCACACCGTCATCCTCTACCCCTTCCCCCTTCCTCCCCACTTCCTCCCACAGATAATGTCAAAAACGTCGAGACCCTATAGACCGTAAATGTAGTGTGTATCATAATTCCTTTTCGAGGGCTCATTTCATCTTCCCAAGAACAGGACAAATCACAGGACAAATCCACCATAAACGATCCCCGAATTCAATTTTGCCAGCTGTATACATAACTACATGAAAAAAGATGGTAGCTTTCATGACGACAGCAATGTACATGGATCGTGAACACAGTAGCCAAAAGAAAGAAACAAGAAAATATATAATCGTCGTCATATCTTTAAATCACTCTTCAGGTAAGTTCATGCACCGAAACCATTTCTTTTCCAAATCCGATGTGTTTGTGTTTCAAAACTATGCATGTATGTATCCATCTGGTGCTTAATCTTATCCCTTTGAATAATTACCTTCTGTATTTTATTGATCATCTTTTGTGCCAAGGGTTTTGTTTTGGCAATCCTGCACATGTACACATAGATTTTCACAGTAAAATTGTGAGATAGGGAAGGCCTTTCTCTCAAAATGCATTGCCGTTCCACGCAAAATGATCGAGAAACATCACACGTAATGTAGCGTATCTTCGTCGCACAAGTTGCAATATTTGCTGTCAACCGTTCCCATTGTCCTTGAGACGTTTTTTGTTTTTTTAAAAAATTTTTTTTTTTATACAATTCTATAACTTATTCTAATTTGAAACCTTCTGTGCATCAGACATAAAGTGGAGAAACGTATGTACTTGATGGAGATGAATTAAGCAGGCTACTGCACAAAATATACATTAACCTCATAGAGGATAATTGTTGCTCAAAATGTATAACACACCCCCCCCCCCCCCCCCCCCCCCCCGTCTGATTACTGATGTCCCGGAACCTTGGTGCCTTAATAGAATAATCTGATATAAAAAATATAGCAGTGTAATTTTGCTTCCTCTGTCATGTCATTGAACATAATCATGATGCATCCATGGTGATACTG
>CM065734.1:40428781-40431281 GCA_033310375.1 Conus canariensis | reverse complement strand
TAATAACAATAACAATAATATGATAATAATATCAATAACAACAATAACAATAATAATAGTAATAATGATAATGATGATAATAATGATAATGATAATGAAAAAGCAATAACAATAATAATGATGGTAATAATAAAACAACAAAAATAATAATAATGATAATGGTAATAACAATAATGATGATAATAATAGTTGTATTGCGCAGTCTAGTTGGAAAGAACTCATGGCGCTTTCATACTCCACTGAGATCTTCATTCATTCACATCCAACACTCTCATACTACAGAACTTACCGTATACACACAATGCATTGTTCATTTACATCCAACACTCACATACTACAGAACTTACCGTATACACACAATGCATTGTTCATTTACATCCATCACTCACATACTACAGAACTTACCGTATACACACAATGCATTGTTCATTTACATCCAACACTCACATACTACAGAACTTACCGTATACACACAATGCATTGTTCATTCACATCCAACACTCACATACTACAGAACTTACCGTATACACACAATGTATTGTTCAAGATGCTTGGCTGACAAAATAAATTTCTTGCTGTGCTTTGAAAACAGAAAGGTTGGGCTGGTTCCGTAATGTGGGAGGCAGAGAGTTCCAAACCGTTGGGGCAGCGAAGCTGAAGGAACGCTTACCAAACGTCTTCACCAAAACAGGCTTAAAAACTTAATTCCAGGGTACGTGAAAGACACTGTTGGACCACAAAAAAAAACCCTTAAAGAGTTTCGAGATGACCAGAGCAACTTGTCTTCCAGGCCAAGGGGTACAAGAGGAAGCGGGACTCCACCCCATCAACGTCCTTGCCTTGCAACATCTGTGTCTGACTGGGTGCCTCAAAGACAGACCTCCTCTCCCACCTGAGGACCTGTTCAGGCCCAAACAACCTGCTTCCCAACTCGTCTGTCAAACCGACAGGAGAATCCATCATCATTATATTGCTTGGAAGGACCGTGCGTTGACTGAGTGTGTACAGGTACGGTTAGGTCTGTGTCTTATGGGCATGCATGCCCGCTGCAGATGTGGAGCGTGCGCGAATGAATCCTTGAATGTCAGCGAGTCATAAGCTGTGTAAAAAAAAAAAAAAAAGTGCCGTAAGTAGGTCTGCTGAATGAGTGTGAAACTAATATCCCGTACTATAATGATAAATGTCTTTTTTGACCCTTGTCTGAACGGGTTCTTTTTATTAGCCCATTTTTAAGCCTACATCTAGTCCGTTGTGTTCAATTTGCTCTCACACGCGCAAATGCACTGCCTCTCGACAACAATAACAACAAACACCATCTCTACCACCGTTAATGATAATGAAGACGTTGAGATGACGATTATGATGATGATGGTAGTGGTGGTGGTGGTGATGGTGGTGGTGGCGGTGGTGTGGTGATGGTGATGATGATGATGATGATGATGATGATGATGATGATGATGATGTTGATGATGATGATGATACACACATATGTAAGGTTATACACAGCATCAGCGTGCCCCGTTCCTCCCCCATATACCTCAATGCCCAATATACGCACAAATATACACATACTTCTACACATACAACGACCGAAGATCCCCATATCTACAGAGAGCAGCTATGAAGCCGCACGAGCCCAGCACGAGAAACAACCCACACACACTACAAACAACCAACTTTGCAGTTCTCTTTCTGACCCAACAGGAACCTCAGTGGCTGGCATCAGATGAAAGCTGCAGCAGCCACCGGAGAGCTCCACCTGATTCTTCGTGGGGTTCACAGACGATCAGCCCAGTTCAGAAGATGATCGAACAAAGCCGTCTTCTCCTGGTCACGTTAGCAGCCTTAGAGTTGAGTATAGTGTCCGTCTCGTCCTGCTGGGTCATGGGCAGGCCATCTCTGGACAACATGCTCAGCAGCCTGGTGCGCCTGTACATAGGAACAGGTCACATGGGGTACCAGCTCCTCCACAAGCCGAATGTCTTCTTCAGCGGTGTATCTGCGGACTTAGGTTCTTCTCACAGGTTCTGGCGGACAAGACAGTAACGATGTGTTGGAGGAGGCGTTCTATCCGTCATCAGGGAAGTGATGCACAGGCATCTGTGCAGAATCGCCACCACTGTGGAACGTGGTGATGCCGTGTGATGCCGGAGGAGCCAGGGCAGTCCCCCGTTCTCAGCCTCTCGTTGATCGCCTGGTCTTTCCCAGGAGAGGACGCAGTCGCCATCTTTGCTGGGATGTCACTGAAGCCATCTTGTCCTCCATTTTGCTTTTTCTTCACCGTGGTCTTGAACTCTGCATAGCTGATGTCTTGCTCTTCTTTCAGAAGTGTGTTCTCCTCTTATGCCATTCTGTTAGCTTCTTCAATAACGTTATTATTATCATTATCATAAAAAAGCCGTCCAACGAACCCTAAGCTAATGTAGCTGGAAAATGTACACTTTCTGATAAAGACTACTAAGTAAACTAAACCGGAAAACGTTTGTAGTGAAATATGTAT
>CM065734.1:40421281-40423781 GCA_033310375.1 Conus canariensis | reverse complement strand
ACAACAACAAACAACAAAACGAACATAGTGGACAACTCGTTGACACAAACCCTACTACCCAAGATTTGTAACAGTTGTTGAGTGGCGAGAGTGAGCTACACTATTTTTTCTGTTATAACCACCCTGACAGTTTGAGGCGTAAACTGGGAATAGATTAGAGGAATCTATGTGTAGTGTGTGTATACAGAGAGTGGCAAGACAGAGCGTCCACTCTACAGGTCCAGAAGAAGTGTGGCTTACCCAGCATTGAGTGTATGCTCATCAAAAGCCAGCTCCGATGAACAGCACACGTTGTCCGTATGAAGGACAGCAGAATTCCAAAGATACTGCTCTATGGTCAACTGAAGGGAGGACAACGTGACCAAGGAAGGCCACTCAAGAGATACAAAGACACCTTGAAGGCCAACCTCAGAAGTTGCAACATCGATACTGCTTCCTGGGAAGATGTCGCCCTTGACAGAACGCAGTGGAAGCAACAGTGTGCCCAGGGCACAATGACATTTGAGTGCAACAGAGCAGCCATCATCCAGGAAAACAGAAATCGGAGAAAACGGGGCCCATCCTTGTAGGATTCCATTCCAATGCAGCGTCTGTGGGCGACTTAGTACCTCAGGAATTGGTCTTCATTCCCACATGAGGACCCGCATCAGCAGATGACCTGCCTGCCTACTCATCCGTCGGACACGACGGGAGAATCCATCATAGACAGTGGCCGAAGAAATCTACTCCCTTCCGCTAGTCGTCTTCAAGAACACAATTCTGGAGGTTATATCATTTCAGTTGAAGACGACAGTCTGGGGAAGGGCAAATAAATCTATTCCCCTCGATCCAGTCAACCTTCAGAATGTGTTGCTTGCAGTTATTCTCTTGAGCTGTGGTGGACAGTGGACTTTAGGTGGAGTGGGCGAAAGAGCATGCTCCCCTCCCCCCCCCCCCCCCCCCCCCCGCACCTCTCCCTTCGGCTTACAGTAATCTTGATGCAGTCAGAGGTACCGTATCTTCTTATAGAGACTGTTCCTGAAGGTAGGAATGTCAGGTTGAAAGAGGACTGCAAAGCAGTAGAGTGGTTTACGTATTTGTGGCCAACTCCTCCCCCCCCCCTCCCCCACTCCCGCCCCATCCCCATCCCCGACACTTCGCTTCCTCATTTCTCCAGCAAACTCTGCACATGACGCTTTCAGCTTCTCTCTCTCTCTCTCTCTCTCTCTCTCTCCTCTCGTCTCTCTCTCTTCTCTCTGTGTGTGTCTCTGTCTCTGTCTCTCTCTCTGTCTCTCTGTCTGTCTGTCTCTCTCGCTGTCTCTCTCTCTGTCTCTTCTCTCTCTCTCTGTCTCTCTCTTCTCTGTCTCTCTCTGTGTCTCTTCTCTGTCTCTCTCTGTCTCTCTGTCTTCTGTCTTCTGTCTCTGTCTCTGTCTCTGTCTCTGTCTCTGTCTCTTCTCTCTCTCTCTCTCTCTCTCTCTCTCTCTCTCTCCCCCAGTAACCCCGAAGATATGAACGTCACATTTAAGGAGAAGCGAGACGGGGTACAGGAATTCATTTTCTTGTGCACCGCCCCCCCCCCCCCCCAAACCCACTGCCCGCCCCGTCCCCCCTCCTCCCCCCTTTCCTCTCCTTTAATGATCTTCCTCCCACCCACAACCCCACAACCCCCCCCCTTCTTCCCACCTTCCGCACCTCCCTTTCCGTTCTTGCAACTCGTAAAACGCATTCACCATTGCCTCGTCTTCTTTACAGAGAACGTTCCCCTGGAGACCTGAACTTGGAGTGAGAGGGGAATGGGGCAGCAGTGTGGAGCTGGGGAGAGGGACAGGGGAGTGTGTCCGCTTGGCCCAGTGAACAAAGCATTGCTTGTTGTCTTGACCCAGGATCTTAGGTTCAAACTCCCTCTCTGGGACGGTGTGACTTTTGTTTCTGTTTTTTTTTTTTTTTTGCACGCTGGGTGATATGAGTGGAAAGGTAACAAGAAAGGTCTGTGTGACGCAGAGGATGAGACAGCAAGCAAGCAAACAAACAAACAAACAAATAAACAATAAATCACTCTAGTGTTGTGCCAACACCTCCCCCGAAGACATAATGTAGCTGCCTTGACGCTGGTAATGTGGAAAAAAGGTAAATTCGCACCATCCTACCATTCCTTACACACACACACACACACACACAACACACACACACACACACACACACACACACACACACACACACACACACACACACACATACACATGCACGCACATACACACACACACACACACACATACACACACACACACACACACACACACACACACACACACATGCACACAACACACACACATGCACGCACACACACACATACACACACACACACACACACACACACACACACACACATGCACACAACACACACACATGCACGCACGCAGACACACACACACACACACACACACACACACTCTCTCTCTCTCTCTCTCTCTCTCTCTCTGTCTCTCTCTCTAACGAGGAACCTCGTAGTTCTAGACTTGAA
>CM065734.1:40413781-40416281 GCA_033310375.1 Conus canariensis | reverse complement strand
TCTATCCCTTTTCCATAGAGTTACATTTTCTGAGATAGATAGAGGTGACAATGGTGTTTTGCCTGTAATTTCTAACAGGATTGGCATGTGCTCTGATTCTACCCTGCTACCTACAGAAAAGTTCACAACGTTGTCTAACAAATCGTTAGAAATAAGGCAATAATCTATGACACTACACCCATGGGAAGATACAAATGTAAAATCACGACTAAAGCTACCTCTGTTGTACCCATTCAGAATACAAAAATCAAAACAAGCACACAAATCTAATAAATTTTCTCCAAAAGCATTTACCATTGTATCCTTAGACAATCGTGTTTTCTTGAAAAACGGGGTCGAATTGGAAGGGTCAGTCAGTAGATCAGTATGTGACCACGTTACTTGGAGGTCTGCTGTCCTTGCATTAAAGTCCCGCAACATATCAGCTGAGCCTGTGGATAACGGTTTGTCAAGTCCAGGATGCAGTGTTCTATGGCGTCAATGTGGCAAGTGAAATTAGATGATTGGTAGTGCACTGAACCAGAAGGAGGGACATAAACAAATATTAACAGAATGTCACTGTCCACACAAAGCATGCTTTTAGACATCTTAATACACACCACGTGATCGGTATTAACTTTAATTGATGTAATGTGCTTATTAAGTATTTTATTGACTAGTAGTAGAAGCCCTCCAGACCTACGTCCCATAAATGAATGTTTAATGGCTTTTGTCCTGAATTTCATGTAACCATTGAAGACACCATCCAAGTCGAACATATCATCTAGGTACGTTTCTATCAAACACACAATATCAAACTTTTGTACAAAAAGAAGAAAATCAGTATCTGCCAACTTACTGGCCAAACCATCTATGTTCCAGGAGAGACAGGACAAGTTCTTGGAGTGTCCACAAAATGTAACGGGCCGGCCGAATCCCTATTTGTTAGAGCCGTCTTTGTCTCTGAACTTGAACTTCTCAGTAAGCCGTGTCTGTTTGCTTCTGTCATTGAGTCTGCTTTGTTTGCTTTTGTTTCTGTAGTGTCTACGTGTGATTGGAGCTCTTTGCGGTGTTGGGTTTGAAGTTTCGTTTTCATGGGTGATGCTAATAGACATCAGACCCTGGCTGGGATCACCTGGAGTGGCAGTGGCACAGCCGTGCACGTCACTACCAGTGATCACACTGTTGCGCTGAGGCACAGACTGCGGCTGACATTGCTGGACTGGTCCACCAGGCAGGGGGTCAGGCTGGAGGTGGGATGACGATGGGAGGTGGGATGACGATGGGAGATGGGATGGCGATGGGAGGTGGGATGACGATGGGAGGTGGGATGACGATGGGAGGTGGGATGGCGATGGTAGGGGGTAGCTTGGTGGGGGCTCTGAAGACTGGCTTTCTACGTCGTAAAACTTGACTGGTGGGCTGCGGAATGCTGCTGTCAGGCTTACATCGGGTGTGCTGGTTGCCTCTTTATCTTGAACTGAGGTTCGGCAAGTGTTAGCCTTCTTAGAGGACTCAGCCGAGTGGGGGGACAAACAGGAATGATGGGAGGAGGTGGGCTGATTTGTTGGCAGGGAATGATCAGCGGGTCTGTTCGCTGCACCAGCTGTTGTCGTGTCCTGAGCATCACCATGTACCGCTGCTGACTGCCATGCCACACTCTCTTCACTCTCGTTAGAATTCACCTTGGCTTCTGGTTCCGCGGATCTAGCAAGGTTCATCCCAACGTTGTCACCTGGTGTGTAAGAACTTGCATTGTAATTTTTAGTACATTTCGGGTCGCTGCGGATCTGAGTAGGCAGTGATTGAGACTGAGTACTCATGCTGGATAAGACTGGACTTACCTGCCTGTTCCGTTGTCGGATTGTCGCCTTGTTTAGGGTGGGGAATTCCTCCAAGTCAGAAGCAGAAGGGGGCAAAGAGGAATCCCCTTTGGCTGTCCAGTGTGATTTGTACTGTTGATACTGTTCTGACTGACTTTATGTTGAGAACTGTTCTGGGCATTTCTCTCTCGAAATCCATCCTTGTATTTCCTTGTTGCATTGAAACATAGTTGACCTCTGAAAAAATAAGCCTGTCTCCCTTCCTCTCTGTGATGTTTCAGTGCAGTGTACTGCCGTCTGGTGAGGTCCGCGGCCACACGGATGCCTTCTTCATCAGCCATTTCTTCCCTGTGCTCTTTTTCTTGCAGCACTGAGAGTTTGTCTGGCCAGTGATGAAGGGCGGCAATCAACGGCCGGGGACGGGCGGAATCGCCTCGTGGGGGTCCGACTCGGTGCGCTCTCTCCACGTCACCGCAGCTCCATGTCTTGGAGGGGTAGAAACGATTCAGCAGCTGAACGACTTTCCGGGTGCATGCACGGTAATCTTCATTTGGGCCTTCAGCAACATTGAAAAATTTGACATTGTTCCTTTTCGAAAACGATTCTAACCTATCCACTTCCTGTTCGAGGGTGTCAAATGCCGTTGACAAATGTTCTTGCTGGTCGTACACTGTGTCACATGTACTTTGTAGATATTG
>CM065734.1:40403781-40408781 GCA_033310375.1 Conus canariensis | reverse complement strand
GTAGCAGTTGTAATAACATAGTAGGCAGCGCTTAGCAGTTCAGTAATAGAGTGTGGTAGTGAGGAGGCGAGAGTAGTAAGTGAGGAGGAGGAGGAGGAGGAGCAATTGTAGTTATAGAAGTAGTAGTAATAGCACTCCTCCGTCTCTATCTCCTATCCCTCCTCCTCCCAACTACTACTAGTAAC
Source organism: Conus canariensis (assembly GCA_033310375.1). Lineage (NCBI taxonomy): Eukaryota > Metazoa > Mollusca > Gastropoda > Neogastropoda > Conidae > Conus > Conus canariensis. The sequence continues at coordinate 40,408,596 of CM065734.1, read as the reverse complement.
AGCAGCAGCAGAAGCAGCACAATAGTATCAGAAGAAGCAGCCAGCAGTGTATACATAGCAGGCACAGCAGCAGCAGCAGTAGGAGAGGTAGATAGTAGCAGCAGCAGTAGCAGCAATAGCAGTACTATATCATCATCATGCAGCAGCAGCAGCAGCAGCAGTAGGAGAGGTAGAAGTAGCAGCAGCAGTAGCAGCAATAGCAGTACTATCATCATCATCAGCAGCAGCGGCAGCAGCAGCAGTAGGAGAGGTAGAAGTAGCAGCAGCAGTAGCAGCAATAGCAGTACTATCATCATCATCAGCAGCAGCAGCAGCAGCAGCACAGTAGGAGAGGTAGAAGTAGCAGCAGCAGGCAGCAATAGTAGTATATCATCATCTCAGCAGCAGCAGCAGCAGCAGCAGTAGGAGAGGTAGAAGTAGCAGCAGCAGTAGCAGCAATAGCAGTACTATCATCATCAGCAGCAGCAGCAGCAGCAGCAGCAGTAGGAGAGGTAGAAGTAGCAGCAGCAGTAGCAGCAATAGCAGTACTATCATCATCACCCAGCAGCAGCAGCAGCAGCAGCAGTAGGAGAGGTAGAAGTAGCAGCAGCAGTAGCAGCAATAGCAGTACTATCAATCATCATCATCAGACAGCAGCAGCAGCAGCAGCAGTAGGAGAGTAGAAGTAGCAGCAGCAGCAGCAATAGTAGTAGAATCATCATTAGCAACAGCAGTAGGATTAGTAGAAATAGCAGCAGCAGCAGTAGTTATAGTAGTAGTATCAGCAGCAGCAACAGGAGTCGTAGAAGCAGCAGCAACAGCAGCAGCAGCCACCCAGCAGAACAGCCAGCAGTGTCCCCATCCAGCATGCATTAGCAGACTTGGGGCACCATGACAGTTCGCATGCCGCTTTGTCAGAGATCAATGTCCATGACAGCCTCCTCTGTTTCCCAATCCTGCGCAACAAGTCAGAGGTGTTGTCACCATTCCCAAGTACTCTGTTACTAGTACACTCTCATGCTGTGTTTCTTTCACTCCTGTGAAATTTTGTTCGTTTGAGTGTGTTGAAATGAAACTACGAGGCACTGCTGCTACTGTTTCTTTGGTTTGTGTTTACAGACCTCCGCCAAGTAAGGCCAATATGCTGTCTAACTCTGCCTTCCTACAGGAGTTTCCAGACCTGTTATCCTCTTATGCAGCTACACGTAATACTGTTTGTTATCTTGGTGACTTTAATTTTCATTATGATGACTATTCAGATCGCCAAGTGATTCATCTAAAGACTCTACTGACTGATCACAACCTGTCTCAGTTTGTTCAAACACCAACACACAAACATGGCCATATCCTTGATTGGGTGGTGGGAAACATTGAAGACAGCGTTCTCTGTGGATGAAGTTCGTGACTATGCTGGTCTTTCAGACCATTTTGTTGTTGTGTGTAGTTTGAAGATCTCCAGACCCCCTCCTCGGAAAAGACTTGTTACGTCTAGGAACATGAAAGCATTGTGTGTGGCTGTTTTTGACCAAGAGGTCAAGAGTTTTGCTCAGGGCATGAGTAAGCAGCAAAGCAATGCAGATGTCACACAATTAGTTGAAGTGCTTAACGATGGCCTTCAGGAAATTCTGGACTGACACGCGCCTGCAGTGACTAGATGTGTTACTGACCGTCCCTCAGCTCCTTGGCTCCCCGAGGACGTGAGAGCTGCTCGACGTCAACGCCGGCGCAGCGAGAGACGCTGGAGAAAGAGCCGATTGACCATCCACCGCCAGATCTTTGCAGCGAACAGGTGTGAGGCAGGGGACTGCCTCCAGGATGCCAGAGAGTCATACTACCGTGATAAAATTGACTCTTGTTCTTCATCAAAGCGGTTGTTTTCTCTTTCAAGTGAACTACTTGGCAAACAAAAGAAATTAAGTTTGCCCACGAACATTCCTCCTTCTCAAATCTCTCAACAATTTAGTGAATTCTTTGTTGATAAAATCAAAACCATCCGTGACAATCTTGATGCAAATCCTTCCCAACCAATTCTTTACGATAAATACTGTGGACCACCTTTTTGTACTTTTAATCCTGTGGATGAAACACTGATCGGCGATCTCATAAGTGAATCCTCCAGCAAAAGGTGTGTCCTTGACCCCATCCCTACTTCCCTCCTTAAACGGTGTGCCTCTCATTTGATTCCCGTGATTACAAACATTGTAAACAAATCTCTCTCGTCAGGCACAGTGCCTCCTCAGTTTAAGCAGGCAATGGTTACCCCTCTCTTGAAAAAGCCAGGACTGGACCTTAATAAGTTAAAGAACTATAGACCGGTGTCCAACCTCCCATTCCTCTCAAAAATCCTTGAAAGAGTTGTGCTGAAGCAGCTTCAGACTCATCTTTCAGACCATGGTCTTCTTGAGGCCTGTCAGTCTGCTTATAGGAAGAAACATAGCACTGAGACTGCTGTATTGAGCGTTCTGGACTGTTTACTGTGCAAATCCGACAGTAAACTTGTTTCTCTCGTAGCCTTGCTTGATCTGAGTGCTGCCTTTGATATGCTAGATCACACTACTTTACTTGAAAGGCTTAGGGTCACTTTTGGTGTTGATGGGATAGTTCTCCAGTGGTTCGAATCATACATCAGAGATAGGTCGCAGGCGGTGGTTGTGGGTGGTGTAAGGTCTACTTTGTCACCTCTTTTGTATGGAGTACCACAGGGGTCAGTATTGGGCCCAGTGTTGTTTACATTGTACTCACAGCCCTTGTGGATGTTATCTCGGACCATGATTGTGATTTTCACAAGTATGCTGATGACACTGAGCTTTCTAAGAGTGGCACACCTGATGAGTTTGTTTCTGTTCAATCTGGGGTGTCTCGGTGTATCAGCAGTGTGCAGGAATGGATGACAAGTAATAAGCTTAAATTAAATTGTGAGAAGACTGAAGTCATGCCCGTTGGAACCTCCTCCTGCCTCAAACTCGTTGAGTCAGAGTCAATGGTTGTTGATGGTACTGAATTGCCTTTCAATAACTCTGTCAAATACCTTGGTATTACCATTGATCAGTGTCTGACCATGCAGAATCAAATATTGTAGTCTGTCGCTCATCCTTTTTAGAGCTGAGACGTATTGCTTCCATCCGACGCTTTATATCCAGGGAAGTAGCTGTCAGGCTAGTCTGTGCCACGGTGATGTCAAGATTGGACCACTGCAACTCTGTTTATGCTGGGCTTCCCGCAGAACAGATTGCTCGGCTGCAGAGAGTCCAAAATAGCGCTGCACGACTTGTTTTGAAGAGGAGGAGGTGTGAGCACATCACTCCCATGCTGATCGAACTGCGCTGGCTTCCCATACAGTATCGGTGGCAATTTAAACTGGCAGTTCTTGCTTTCCGCCACTTCAATGAATCTCTTCCTCACTACCTCTCTTCTTCTCTCTGCACCTACCAAAGCTCTCGTACCCTTCGCTCTTCTTCACAAAAACTTTTGAAAATCCCTAAGCGTTCTCTGAAATCTGTTGGCGAAAGAGCCTTCAGTTTTAGAGCACCTCCTATTTGGAACTCCCTCCCTGAAGACCTTCGTAATCAGCCTACTCTTTCTTCTTTTAAATCTCAGCTCAAAACTTACCTCTTCAAAAAAGCCTATTCTCTTCTGTAGATGACTAGATCTCTCTTAAATTCCTCCACAACTAGTTCGATGAGGCAGTTTATGCATGTAGGTGCGTCTGCCATTGTGTGTTTTCTTTTTGCTGTGTGCATGAATATTGTATGAATAAGTGCAAATGGTGGATGTAAGCGCATTGAGTTGTACAACAAGAAATGCGCTATATAAGTATTATACATTATTATTATTATTATTATTACTCCATGTTGTCCATCCATCCATCCATCCATCCAGATCTTCTCCTTCTTCTTGTTCTTGTTCTTGTTGTTGTTGTTTCTTCTTCTTCTTCTTCTTCTTCTACTTCTTCTTCTTCTTCTCTTCTTCTTCTTCTTCTTCTTCTTCTTCTTCTTCTACTTCCTCTTCTTCTTCTTCTACTTCCTCTTCTTCTTCTTCTTCTACTTCTTCTTCTTCTACTTCCTCTTCCTCTTCTTCTTCTTCTTCTTCTTCTTCTCTTCCTCTCTTCTTCTCTTCTCTTCTCTCTCTTCTTCTTCTTCTTCTTCTCTTCCTCTTCTTCTTCTTCTTCTACTTCTACTTCTCTTCTTCTTCTTCTTCTTCTACTTTCTTCTTCTTCTTCTTCTTCTTCTTCTTCTTCTTCTTTCTTCTTCTCTTTTTCTTCTTCTCTTTCTTCAGTCTCTATAGTCTCTATCGACGTGACACGCACACACTGCACAGCCCAGAAGCCTCCAGCCCAGTCTGTTGGGGGACACGCAGTGGTGGCGAGGCACTGGCTGACACCATGGCGAAGACCAGGTGTTCGATCACTTGCCTGCCAGGAGAGGGGGTGTGGGTGGGGGGTGGGGAGGTGGTGTTGGGGGGAGGTGGAGGAGGCGAGGGAGGGGGGTCCTGCCTGCGTGCCAGAGTAGGTCTGGACATGCAGAAAGAAGACTGACGTCGTCGTTTCGGTCACATGACCATTCTGTGGAGTCGGACATGGGGTGGGTCGGGAGGAAGGGGGGGGGGGGAGAGGAGGAGAATTGAGTGGAGGAGGTGGGGTGGGGTTGGAAGGTGGGAGACGAGGGGGGCAGGGGGGTTACAGCCCCCACCTTCCATCCTCCATATCCCCCCCCCCCCCCCTAGAAATATTGACAGGTGCCAGATTACCTTCTTCAACATCATCCCCCCTCAAAAAAAAAACAAAAAAAAAACACCCAACAACTTTAAAGCAACAACAACGACGTTAACAACAATAAC
>CM065734.1:40376281-40396281 GCA_033310375.1 Conus canariensis | reverse complement strand
TTCATGCTTTTTGACATTTGTTGTTCGTGCATTTTGACATATGTTGTTCGTGCTTTTCGACATTTGTTGTCTGTGCATTTTGACATTTGTTGTTCGTGCTTTTCGACATTTGTTGTCTGTGCATTTTGACATTTGTTGTTTGTGCTTTTTGACATTTGTTGTTCGTGCTTTTTGACATTTGTTGTTCGTGCTTTTCGACATTTGTTGTCTGTGCATTTTGACATTTGGTGTTCGGTGCTTTTTGACATTTGTTGTTTATGTTTTTTACATTTGTTGTTCGTGCTTTTCGACATTTGTTGTTTGTGCTTTTTGACATTTGTTGTTCGTACTTTTCGACATTTGTTGTTGTGTGCTTTTCGACATTTGTTGTTTGTGCTTTTCGACATTTGTTGTTTGTGCTTTTCGACATTTGTTGTTCGTGCTTTTCGACATTTGTTGTTTGTGCTTTTCGACATTTGTTGTTCGTACTTTTCGACATTTGTTGTTTGTGCTTTTCGACATTTGTTGTTCGTGCTTTTCGACATTTGTTGTTTGTGCTTTTAGACATTTGTTGTTTGTGCTTTTAGACATTTGTTGTTCGTGCTTTTCGACATTTGTTGTTCATGCTTTTTTATATTTTGTTTGTGCTTTTTGATATTTGTTGTTCATGCTTTTGACATTTGTTGTTTGCGCTTTTCGACATTTGTTGTTTGCGCTTTTCGACATTTGTTGTACGTGCTTTTTGATATTTGTTGTTCGTGCTTTTTATATTTGTTGTTTCGCGCTTTTCACATTTGTTTTTTGCTTTTTGATATTTATTGTTCGCGTTTTTTGACATTTGTTGTTCGTGCTTTTTGACATTTGTTGTTCGTGCTTTTTGACATTATTGTTCGTGCTTTTTGAATGTATTGTTCGTGCTTTTTGACATTTATTGTTGTGCTTTTTGACATGTATTGTTCGTGCTTTTTGACATTTATTGTTCGTGCTTTTTGACATTTCAGTTGGGCTTTGGTGCTCGTGTTCATGAACTTCACCTTGGATATCGCCTCCTCTTTCCCCGCACTTGTTCCAGCAGGGGGGGGGGGGGGGGGGGGGGTCTTGAAATTCCTGCTTGATCTAATCACTGACATACTGCTTCCGCTAGGTCAATAGGTCAGTAGGTCAACAGGTCACATGCTGACTCGTACACTGTTCTGCCTCATGGATCATTTGTTGTGGCACAAAATCTCCCCCCCCCCCCCCCCCCCCCCCCCCCCTCCCCAAGCCACAGCTTACTGGATTAGGCACTAATTCGATGTGGAACTGGTTTTTTTTTTACAAGTTATTAGCACCTGATTTGTTATATGATAGCATTGTGTTAATGACACAACAAACAACTTATTTTGTATTTAAATACCAGTCGGTGCACACTTGCAAGAGCTTGAAAACAACAACAACAATAACAACAAAAAACAAAAAAAAACAAACAAAAAAACCCAACGAAGATCCCGTTGTTTTCATCCGGTTCATCGATTTACCTTCTGGTGAGCACGGAAATCATGGGAAGCTTTAGAACGCGTTCGTGTCCCTGAACATTTCTTAATGATAGCAATAATAATAATAAATAATAATAATAATAATAACGATAATAATATAATAACTATAATATATATAATGATAATGATTATTCAAGGCACTTAATCTTACATCATAAGCCCTAAGGGCTGACAAATGCATAAAAGATTAAAGAAAACATAATGAAGCCATAAAGATGAATATTGCTGATAATACCATGCAACTACAAAAAGGATACATATTGACCACCCACACAACAGAACACACACACAGACACAGACACACACAAATCACACACAGACCACAGACAACACAACACACACACACACACACACACGCACACACACACAGCGCGCACCCCTCACCGCCTCCCCATCCACACACACACAACACACACACACACACACACACACACACACACATATTTATATAAGATATTTTAGCACTCATTTAAATACTTAGCAAGTTAATTATATATAATAATTATATATATGATGTATATGACACAAGATAAGGATTAATTATCTACAATTTGTTCTAGCGCTGCTATCGTCAGGATCACAGCCATGCGCTAAACAATTGAGATAATTACATCTTTAATACTGTGCAACTAAGTCGCTCCCAGGGTTGAGCACTTGTAAATTTAGCTTTAACATACTGTACACACACACACACACACACACCCACACACACCACACACCACACACACACACACACACAATCACATAGGTCACACACACACACACACACACACACACACACACACACACACACACACACACACACAGAGACACACACACACACACACACACAACACACACACACACACACACACACACCACACACATTTGCAACGTGCACGTGACAAACGATCAAAACCAGTTGAGTTATTTGGTCAAGCTCGACAGGGAGTAGCTATCATTGCATTTCTTCCTGTCCAATTCGTACCTCCTTCCCCCCTCTCCCCCCCCCCCCCCCCCCCCCCCCCCCCACACCCACCCCAAGAAAAGGGCCACACTCTCGCAGTGACATGCTTTACACAGGACATGTTGAGGTTCTTCTGAAGTATATCATCTCCCCTTCTTTTATATTTCTTTGGAGGCCTACAGACAAGAGTCCATGAAGCATTGGCATGCACACTGGAAGATGGAGAGAACCGTCGCATGCTGAAACTTCAGCTTAGGAGAGTGAAGATTTTTTTCGTTTTGTTTTGTTTGTTTTTGTTTTTGTTTTCCGAAGAAAGTGTGTTTAAAGGGTCGTGTGAATGAGTTTTGTTTGTTTGTTTGTTTGTTTGTTTTAGATAATGGCTTGTGAGTTGACTTCAACGCGGCGACAGCCCTAACATGGCCCATGGCGGTCGTCTGGGCTCTAAGCAACATCACCTTACCTTGACTGGTCGGGGTTTTGACTGTGCTGCCTACTAGCTGCAGGAACAGCTGGTGCCAGAAGTTTGGCTTTTGGTCTGTCTGGACTGACGACGGCATCATCGCATTTCACCTGGTTCTTGGTCTCTGATTCTGCTCTGATGACTATGAACTGAATCTGCACTGTCATCATGTGTGTGTGTGTGTGTGTGTGTGTGTGTGTGTGTGTGTGTGTGTGTGTGTGTGTGTGTGTGTGTGTGTGAGTGAGAGAGAGAGACGGAGAGAGAGAGAGAGTTAAGAGGGAGAGAGAGAGAGGGAGAGAGAAGAGAGAGAGAGAGAGGGTGTGTGTGTGCGTATGTGTTTCTGTGTGTGTGTGTGTGTGTGTGTGTGTGTGTGTGTGTGTGTGTGTGTGTGTGTGTGTGTGTGCTTGCGTGCGTGCGTACGCGCTTGCTTGTTTCCGTGTGTGTGTGCGTGTATGTGTGTTGTGTGTGTGTGGTGTGTGTGTGTGTGTGTGTGTGTGTGTGGCTGCGCGCGCGCGCGCGCGCGCGCGCGTGCGTGCGTGCGTGCGCCCGAGCGCGTTTATCACTGTGAATCAGTGATTGTGTGCGTGAAAAAAAAACAGTATCAAAACTTTTAATTTCCACTTCTTTGAAATCCATGAAGGCGTTAGGCGATGAGTCGAAAGGAAGTGAATGATATTTATCAAGCATACGATTGCAGTCAACATTAACAGCGGAAAAGAAAAACGGTCACAGAGGCAAATTCTTCATTGGGATTCTGACGACTGATTTACTGTAGTCACAATTGTTTAGTATGCACGCATGCGCGTCGTAGTAATGTTGTCTTCATGACTCGGAAGGTATCTTTTCATGGTGAGTTATCGATGGGACGCAACATCACACAGAGAAAGAGAGAGACAGAGTAGGGGGGGGGGGGGTGGGAGGAAGGGTGAGTCGCGTCGTAGTGATTGTTTTTTAGCACTCAGAATGTTTGTTTTCACGGTAAATGGAGGCCAAATGTCACAATGACGGCATGATTATGATTATGGAGTTAAACATCACAATGACCCGATGATTATGATTATGGGGGTCAAATATCATAATGACCCGATGATTATGATTATGGAGGTCAAATATCACAATGACCCGATGATTATAATCATGGAAGTCAAACATCACAATGACCCGATGATTATGATTATGGAGGTCAAATACCACAATAACCTATGAATAATGTCACAATGACCCAATGATTATGATTTTGATTATGGAAGTCAAAAATCACATGACCGATGACTATGGTTATGATTGTGGAGATCAAATGTCACAATGACCCAATGCTTGTGATTATGATTATGGAGGTTAAATATCACAATGATCCGATGATCATGATCATGGAGGTCAAATATCACATTGACCCAATGATTATGATTAAGGAGGACAAATATCACAATGACCCAATGATTATGATTATAGTGGTCAAATTTCACAATGACCCGATGATTATGATGATGGAGGTGAAAAATCACATTGACCTAATGATTATGATTATGGAGGTCAAACATCATAATGACTCGATGATTATGATTACAGGGGTTAAATATCATAATGACCCGAAGACATGCAGCTTTTTTTTTTTTGGGGGGGGGTCATGGCGACCTGGGATCGTACTGTGACCAACTATAAAGTCATTGTTATAAAAAAAATATTTGAAATTCCTTTGACTCTCGATGTTCTGACGTGTCACTATGACCCAATAATCAGTCCTTCACCTCGATCTGTGTCAGTCTCCATGACAGTGTGACCCAGTCACGCCACCCTGACTTTTGACCTCTGTATGGTTCTTTGTGCACGACACTGTCACCCAATAAAGGACTTCCTTGACTTTTGACCTCTGTATGGTTCTTTGTGCACGACACGGTCACCCAATAAAGGACTTCCTTGACTTTTGACGTCTGTATGGTTCTTTGTGCATGACACTGTCACTCAATAAAGGACTTTCTTGACTTCGTGCATGACACTGTAACCCAAAAGGGGGAACTACGTTGACTTTTTGACCTTCACATGTATTATCGTGCAAGACACGGTAACCCAGTAAGGACACCTTGACTTTTGACCTCTGTATGTGTCATCGTGCATGACACTGTAATCCAAAAGGGGGAACTACCTTGACTTTTGACCTTCACATGTATTATCGTGCAAGACACGGTAACCCAGTAAGGACAACCTTGACTTTTGACCTCTATACGTATCACGGTGCATAACCTTGTAATCCAATAAGAGACTTCCTTGACTTGACCTCAATACATATTATCGTGCATGACACTGTAATCCAATAACGATGCCCTTGACTTTTGACCTCTGTATAGTTCATCGTGTATGGCCTTGTAACCCCATTAAGGGACCACCTTGACTTTTGACCTCCATATGTATTATCGTGCAAAAAAAATACTGTAATAGCTCGGTTAGTAGAGCACCAGACTCGTAATCTTGGTGATCCTAGGGTTGAGGGTTCCAATCTTCGCCAAGCCGTTTTGGTATAGGAGAATTTTTCCCTCGGAGTTAACACTTCCTTGGACTCCATCATCTGAACAGTCCTTTGTGAATGAGACTAAAAACCGAGGTTCCGTGTGTGAACGCATGCATAACATCTTGCACACACGTAAAATCCCATCAACAACTTTCAAAATGGAAAGTCTGTTTGGCCGTTGGTATGGATGATACGTTACACATAGCATGCACACTGCGTGGAAAACTGGAAAGGATGTAGAAGAGATAGAAGGCTAAGTGACTGATGTGGACTGAAAGACACGGGAAACGACTAAATATAGCACCAGCAAGCAGCTCTTCAGTGGGCTCTACCCAGGTAGGCTGCCTGCTGTGTAAATGTTGGCGTGGATTGTAAAGCGCTTAGAGCTTGATTTCTAATCAAGCGTGGGTGGTATATATTTTCACAGATTAGGATATGTACACGCACACACACACACACACACACACACACGCGCGCGCGCGCGCGCACACACACGCACACGCACACGCACACGCACACACACACACACACAACATGATTACGATAATACAACGAAGCTGACAGTCCCCAATCACACCACACGGAGCTATTCATTAAACACCACCGTAGTAATACCCCCCCCCCCCCCCCCCCCCCCCCGCCACAGAAGTCCCTGCACTGCTGCCGTGCCACTCAGTGTTTGGTGTACTAGGACAATGAGCAGACGCCTGTAAACATTTAACAGACGCCTGTAAACATTTAACAGATGCGGTATAGCATCTTCTCCGCCCTATATACAGACGAAAATGATTGCGTCGTCACACACCCAGACAAGTGAAGATCTGCCGTCCCGTCAACCCACCCCCACCCCCCTTCTCTTCTCCCACTCCTCCATCTTAATCCCCGGGCCAGTCTCTCATCCACCCCCTCTTCTCTCCTCTGTCGTCTGAGATGAAGAGTGTGAAGCACGTGCAGACAGCGCAGGCTTCTGACTACGTGGCGCTGTAATCTGTTAAAGTGAATAGCGCTCTATTGAATTATGTAGTACTGGACTATATGTTGTGTTATTTCAGTGTGGACGGTAAAGAATCATTACATTATGTTTGCACTGTTTTGTATCGTATGGTATTCTATTGAGTGATACAATGCATTTTATTGGACTGTACTGTATTTTTGGTTCCAATATATCGATTGGGGGGTGGGGGTGGGGGGCTAAGAGGGGGGGTGGGTGGGTGGGTGTTGAGCTGCTAATTCATATTGAAATTTGCGTCCAACAAATGTTATTCATTATTACTATTCGATATCATTTTTCATTATCTTGACCGTTTTGGACTGTATTGTATCATATGGTGTTGGTTGTATTGTATTACATTGAATTGGTCTGTGTTATATTTGAATCGTATTACTGTCAGTCGTTACATTGTATTGAGCCACACAGCATTACAGCGTGCTGGAATGCATTGTTTATTGTACTGGACTGTCCTGTAGTATACAGTATTGCACTGTAGTGTATCACGTGGTGTTTTCTGGTCTAAATGTGTATTATATTACATCGCATTGTCTTGTACTTTACTGCATCTTATAGTACTGTGATGCATTACATTGTGTCCTTTTGCGTTGCATTTATCACATCGGTATACTGTGATGCATTACATTGTGTCCTTTTTGTGTGGCATTTTAATCAGCGTATACTGTATGCATTACATTGTGTCCTCTTGTGTGGCATTTTAATCAGCGTATACTGTAATGCATTACATTGTGTCCTCTTGTGTGGCATTTTAATCAGCGTATACTGTAATGCATTACATTGTGTCCTCTTGTGTGGCATTTTAATCAGCGTATACTGTAATGCATTACATTGTGTCCTTTTGCGTTGCATTTGAATCAGCGTATACTGTAATGCATTGCATTGTACTGTGTTGCATCGCAATGTTTTCCACTGTTCATACTGTATTGATTTATATCGTCTTGTGTACAGTATCGCACTATATTGTATTGTATTGTATTGTATCGTACTGTATTGTATTGTATTGTATTGTATTGTAGTGTAGTGTAGTGTATTGTGTTGTATTGTGTTGTATTGTTTTGTATTGTAGTGTGTTGTAGTCTAGTATAGTGTAAAGTAGTGTAGTGCAGTGTAGTGTAGTGTAGTGTAGTGTAGTGTAGTGTAGTGTAGTGTAGTGTAGTGTAGTGTAGTACAGTGTAGTGTAGTGTAGTGTAATGTAGTGTAGTATAGTGTAGTGTATTGTATTGCACTGTATTGTGTTGTGTTGTTCTGCATTTTAGTATATCGAGTTATAATATAGTGTGCTGCATTGCACAGTATGGTTTTGCAGTCTTGTATTGTACTGCATTCTACCGTGTCGCTTCAAATCGTGTTGCATCTTATTGTCTGGTACTGTACTGTCAAGTCATGTATTATTATTATAATGAATACTTATACAGCGCCTATTCTCGGCTAGAGACCAGGTTCTAAGCGCTTTACAATCCACACTCGTTTACACAACGGGCTGCCTACCTGGGTAGTGCCGACCGAAGAGCTGCCAGCTGGCGCTTCATTCAGTCATTTCCCGTGTCATCCAGTCCATATCGTTCAATATCGTTCACTCAATTTCCTTTACTTCCTTCATTCTTTACATTTCTTACGCAGGGTGCATGCTGTGTGTAACGTGTCATCCACACCAACGGCCAAACTGGCCTTCTCTTCCGAAAGTTTATAGTCTTATTCGAAGGACTAAACACCAGTGTGTTGTATTATACGGCCCACTATTGTCTTGTACTGTATTACATTGTCTTGTACTTGAAAAGCATCGCTCTGTCTGTTTACATACGAAAATGGATCTCTCTCCCATCCTCATGTGCGTTCAGCACTACTGCCTACGAGACCTTGGTCGATCGTCTCATCGTCTAACCAGTAAACTCATGCGTAAGTGGATAGAGAAACATAAGCATGAAAATGCTACTTAAGATAATTTTGAAAAGAATTATTAGTAAGTCCGCCAAACAACAGGGACAAACAAATCAAAAGACAGAACACGACACGTTTGGACCTCCTGGGTCTTCTTCAGGTAAAATAAACAACACTCAGGACAATGAAAACGAAGAAATCAACGCCCATCTTGCGAGAAGAGATTGCTCGTCCGTTCTTCGTTTTCATTTGTCCTGACTGTTGTTTATCTGGCCTGAAGAAGACCTAAGAGGTCGAAACGCCTCGTGTTTTGTCTTGTGATTTATTTGTTCCAGTTGTTTGGCGGACTTACTAATACTTCTGTATCAAATTTATTTCGATACCCGCCGGCAGTCACCTCAGTTTGAAACTGCTTCTGCTACCGCGTCTTATCATTTCTTTCTTCAGATGAAGCCCCGGGAGATGCTTTCCCGCGTCTGCCTTAAGACCTAGACACAGCATGCTGGGATATTTTTGACACTATGGTACATTTTACTTTGGGAATGTGCACTAGAGTCATAACTATAAACAATGTCTTGTTTATTTTCATTTTTCCTATTTGCCCCCTGTATCCACCCTTAAATATCATCATAAGAGATACCTTGAGTAAACATGCTTTTCAGAAAAAAAAAGAACAAAATGGTGTCGTTTACCGTGACGGCAGTTAAGAGTAAAATTCGAACTAGAATAGAATCTGCGCTTCAAATAAAAAAGAACGTGAGCCGGAAAGAACTTCTTCACGGTATTGTTTCAAAGGAGATCTGGATATGCGAAATTATCAGCATGAAACAGAGCGAGAGTAAGGCTGCCAAGAACAATAATGATTTGTCAAGATTTTCGCACTTTTAGTACTCCCAGAATACATTGCAGTTCCAACATTCGTGAAAACAAATCGAACTTGCTCTACGTAACATGGACTGTACAGAATTCAAAGGGCTGACTCTCTGTCATAGCACGAATACACATGAAGAAAGACAGTGATTTCCCTGCTTGTCTGTCTCCATTTGCTTGTGACCCGATTCATGTGCAGTCAGACCTATGGACTTGAGTTAGTTTCAAAGTGAGGCGATTGCAGGCGGACCTTGAAACAAACTTAAAAGAAAGATTATCATTCCGCCGGAAAAAAAAAAAGAAACAAAGAAATTACAAACTACAAGACAAAACACGACGGCTTTGACCGCATCAGACAAGATAAACAAACCTTCAGGGCAGTGAAAACGAAGAAAACGAGCAATCACCTGTGTTCTCAAACTGGGCACCAAATGGACCTGGAATCCTACAGACTTGAGTTTCCCTCGCCGAGCGGAGTGACAGTGGACGTGTCAAAGTAAATGTCTACCAGTCAGGGTAAACCACTATTGACAGTGTACGGAGGGAAATGAGGGAGGTATGCAACAACAACAAAAAATGTCCTTTTAACGTCTGTCCTCGTTGATCTTAGTTATATCGAAGTTGCAGTGAATTCTAAAACGGGACAGTAGCTGAATCAGGAATGGACAGCACACACACACACACACACACACACACACACACACACACACACACACACACGCACGCACGCACGCACGCACGCACGCACGCACGCACGCACGCACACACACACACACACACACACACACACACACACACACACACACACACACACAAAGCCAATGTGCACACGGGTGTCGCACACGAAGATATCATCCGCCAAAAATGGAATGTGGCTGCTTGGATGGCGGTCACATACATAAAACAGTCATCTATAACAAACTTTTAAGTCATACTTACAATTCGCGGGAAAATAAGGTCTCATGCGCAAATGTGGTCAGTGGTTATGATGCTGTAGTAACAGGCTGTAACACAGACAGTCGAACTGAATGCCGCCTGCTGGAGTTGCTGTCACATCCAACAAATTGTATACCACGTTACCATGCGTCACCAAAATCACTACGTTTCTCGTGCAGACAGCCCAGTTTCGTAAAGACTGCTTGGACGGGAAAAAGCACAGTGACACAGACAGAGAGAGGAAAGGATTGGAGAAAGTAAGGAAAAGTCAGGGGGAAAGCAGGAAAAGGTATGAATATGACAAAGCAACAAAAGGAGGAAAAAGGAGGACAGTGTAGTAAAAAAAAAACCAGAAAGGGAAAGAAAAAAAAAGAAGTAGCAAAAGGGTAGAAGAAAGAAGAAAATTGAAAAGAAACAGATAGGAAAAGAGAAGGAAATGCCTGAAAAGATGAGAGAAAAAAAAAAAACGAAAAATGAGGGAAAGCAGGAAAAATGTAGGACACAAAAAGGAAACAAATAGAAAAAGTGAAGAAAAGGGCAACCAAAGAAAGAAAGATATGAAAAAAGAAGAAAAAGTAGGAACAGGAAGAAAGGGCAGGAAAGGTCATCTAAAACAAATAAAGAAGAAAAGTTTTTTTTTTAATGATAAAAGGGAGGGGGACGGGAGAGAGTAAGAAAGGTGGGGGTAAACAAGAAAAGGACGGACAGGCTATAAAAGATACGAAAAGTAAAAAAATAAAATAAAATAAAAGGCAAAACAAAGCTGGAAAAAAATTCGGGGTGGGGGAAAACAGAAAATTATATGGGATTAGTATGAAGAAAGAAAAAGAAGCGTAGGACAGGAAAGGAATAGCATCCAAAGATAGAATTAAGAAAGGAAAGGAATAGCATCCAAAGATAGAATTCAGAAAGGAATACCATCCAAAGATAGTATTAAGTAACGAAAGGAATAGCATCCAAAGATAGAATTAAGGAAGGAATAGCATCCAAAGATAGAATTAAGGAAGGAAAGGAATAGCATCCAAAGATAGAATTAAGAAAGGAAAGGAATAGCATCCAAAGATAGAATTAAGAAAGGAATACTATCCAAAGATAGTATTAAGTAACGAAAGGAATAGCATCCAAAGATAGAATTAAGTAACGAAAGGAATAGCATCCAAAGATAGAATTAAGGAAAGGAATAGCATCCAAAGATAGAATTAAGTAACTAAAGGAATAGCATCCAAAGATAGAATTAAGAAAGGAATAGCATCCAAAGATAGAATTAAGGAAGGAAAGGAATAGCATCCAAAGATAGAATTAAGAAAGGAAAGGAATAGCATCCAAAGATAGAATTAAGGAAGGAATAGCATCCAAAGATAGAATTAAGGAAGGAATAGCATCCAAAGATAGAATTAAGGAAGGAAAGGAATAGCATCCAAAGATAGAATTAAGGAAGGAAAGGAATAGCATCCAAAGATAGAATTAAGAAAGGAAAGGAATAGCATCCAAAGATAGAATTAAGAAAGGAATAGCATCCAAAAATAGAATTAAGGAAAGGAATAGCATCCAAAGATAGAATTAAGGAAAGGAATAGCATCCAAAGATAGAATTAAGGAAGGAAAGGAATAGCATCCAAAGATAGAATTAAGGAAAGGAATAGCATCCAAAAATAGAATTAAGGAAGGAACAGCATCCAAAGATAGAATTAAGAAAGGAAAGGAATAGCATCCAAAGATAGAATTAAGAAAGGAATAGCATCCAAAAATAGAATTAAGAAAGGAAAGGAATAGCATCCAAAGATAGAATTAAGAAAGGAAAGGAATAGCATCCAAAGATAGAATTAAGAAAGGAAAGGAATAGCATCCAAAAATAGAATTAAGAAATGAAAGGAATAGCATCCAAAAATGGAATTAAGAAAGGAAGCAATAGCATCCAAAGATAGAATTAAGAAAGGACAGGAATAGCATCTAAAGATAGAATTAAGAAAGGAAAGGAATAGCATCCAAAAATAGAATTAAGAAAGGAATAGCATCCAAAGATAGAATTAAGGAACGGAATAGCATCCAAAGATAGAATTAAGAAAGGAAAGGTATAGCATCCAAAAATAGAATTAAGAAAGGAATAGCATCCAAAGATAGAATTAAGAAAGGAAAGGAATAGCATCCAAAGATAGAAGTAAGAAAGGAATAGCATCCAAAGATAGAAATAAGGAAAGGAATAGCATCCAAAGATAGAATTAAGAAAGGAAAGGAATAGCATCCAAAGATAGAATTAAGGAAAGGAATACCATCCAAAGATAGAATTAAGAAAGGAAAGGAATAGCATCCAAAGATAGAATTAAGAAAGGAATAGCATCCAAAGATAGAATTAAGGAAGGAAAGGAATAGCATCCAAAGATAGAATTAAGGAAGGAAAGGAATAGCATCCAAAGATAGAATTAAGGAAAGAAATAGCATCCAAAGATAGAATTAAGGAAGGAATAGCATCCAAAGATAGAATTAAGGAAGGAATAGCATCCAAAGATAGAATTAAGGAAGGAAAGGAATAGCATCCAAAGATAGAATTAAGGAAGGAAAGGAATAGCATCCAAAGATAGTATTAAGGAAGGAAAGGAATAGCATCCAAAGAAAGAATTAAGGAAGGAATAGCATCCAAAGATAGAATTAAGGAAGGAAAGGAATAGCATGCAAATATAGAATTAAGGAAAGGAATAGCATCCAAAGACAGAATTAAGAATGCAAAGCTTGAAAAGACAAGACAGGATCATGAGGAAAAAGAAAAGCGGGAAACAGCAGAAAAAAATGGAAAAAGTCCGGAAAAAAGATACCAAAAAGTAGTCAGGGCCAAGAAGTAAGCAGTGCCACCTGAACGCAGCCCCAAGTGTAGACACAGAAACGGGTTCGCCACGGGCGTGGAAAAGGAGGATGGATGGATGTGTGTGTGTGGGGGGGGGGGGGGGGGGGGGGGTAGGATGGAGGAGTAGGGGGTGGTGAGTAGAGAGAACCAAGGCTGAACTGAAGTGTACCATGCCACCAGCATGGAATGAGGGGCCACAGACACGGGAGACAACTTTTCTTCTTCATTTAGCGGCCAGTCGATGAGGACACTGATGACTTTGCCATGGATCCGTCTTAGCGTTGAGACGACAGGGCAGGGTGTGTGTGTGTGTGTGTGTGTGTGTGTGTGTGTGTGTGTGTGTGTGTGTGTGTGTGTGCGTGTGGAGGGGGGGGGGGCAGGGAAGACGAGGGGAGGGGATGGAGGGAGGGGGGAGATACCGAAAGCTTCCTCTCAGAGTGTAATTCCTCAGGCACCAGGCTGACTACCAGGGGGGAGGTGGAATTGGGAATGTAATTTGAGCAACATCTTCAAAGGCACGTGCCTGAAACGGACGGCACACGACTGAGGGATCCAAACTGTGTGTAGCCAAGGCGCAGTGGTCAGTGTCGTGGGCAGTGATCTGGGATGTCTGGGTTCGAACCCTTTCAGATGAATTCAATTATTTTCCCCCTCAACCAGCGCCTGCCCTCTATTCACTATGCTGGTGGATGAAATGGGAATTTCTCCTACACTACATAGATGATTCCTAGAGACTGACGGTCAAATTTCCTAGCCAACACTGCAGGTGTCTGTATCTCTCAGGCCTGCTTGATGCTGGGATACATTATGGACGGAAGAGTAGAGTGTAACCCTGCCATGCAGTCTTCGACGGGAATGGAACTCCACAGCATCAGGATCAGCATCTTCCTCATCTTTATCAGGATCAGCATCTTCCTCATCTTTGTCGTGATCATCATTGAAAAAAAGAAAACAAAAGAGTTCATGGCCACTGCCTGTTGTCTTGTAATGTGTTCTATTGTACTGTATTGCACTGCTTGTATTGCATTACATCACATTGTACTGTGCTGCTTTATATGGTAATGTACTGCGTTTATTATACTGTATTGTACAATTTCAAAAAAATATGTTCTTAATACCGATCAATGAAGATGAGAAGGATGAAATCGATGCCGCGGATTTCCATTCCGGTCTGAAGCTGCGTGAAAGAGCTGTACTCTGGCGCACACTTTCATAATATATCCTGGCGTCAATCAGGCTCGAGAGATGCAGATACCTGCAGTGTTGGTGAGGAAATTTGAGCAACACTCTCAAAGACGCATCCATTAAGAGGATGAAAATCGACTGTGTGGCCCCAGTCTTCCCAACTGAGCCCGTAGCAAACTGTGCTCTGGGTAGATGCGGTCGTGGTAGAAAAATCCTACAAATAAACGACTTTGATGGGAATCGAACACGCGACCTCCCAGCAGGGAGTCCGCGATGCTAACCACTTCGCCACGGCGGCTGGCATATTGTCCAACTTGCTTTACAATGAGTTGCGCTGTATTGCATCGAATCGCATGGTATTGTGTTGCTCTGCGCTGATTTGAATGACAGTGCAATGTGTTGTATTGCGTTGTGTTCGTGTTGTATCGTCTTGTGTCCATTACATTATTTTGTATTGCAATTCCCCGTACGGTACTGCACTGAACTATACTGTTTTTACTGCATTGCAGTGCGTGGGAGCGTATTGCTTCGTATTGTACACTATTCTATATTACGTTGTATAGTATTACACCGTATTGTATTGCACTTTGTTGCCTTCATTATCTTGTATTGCATTACACAATGACGGACTGCATTCTATGGTATTATTTCGCATTATTTTATCATGTCTGGCCTTGTATTATGTTGAATTGAAGTCTGCTATATCCATTGTGTTCCGGTGTATTGTATTTTATTGGTCTATGTTGCATTATGTTTCATTAGATCAGTACATGGTACTTACATTACCTAGTCTTTCATTGCGTTTATCTTTGATTGCACTGCACTGAGTAACACTCGACTGTATTTCTATTGCATCATAAACTATTGCAATGTGTTGTAATCACTTACTTTTCACTGCATCAAACTGCGCTATATTGAATTGTATTACATTGTCGAACTCTCTGATCACGACAGATTTCTTTCTGTGAAATTCGGGATGAATCGGGAATTGGTGTCTTCAATAAACCCTGTCATCTGAGTTATGAACCGCTTTATCCATTCAGCTGTACATCCGGCAGCACTGTGATCTCATGATCAAGCAGATGCGGTGTGGCGTGCACGGACTAATCTGCACGCAGTGACACCTCCTTGATGGTTCTGGAACGGAAACTGGGGGATAATGTCCCCTTGAAGAGGGCAAAACCACAGCTCTGCGCTAGCTGTTCCCGACCTTTTTATTTGTCTGCATGTCTGGATTCTTTTTGAGTTCTTTCTCTTTTTTTTCCTTTTTTTTTTACCTATTACTGTAGATTTTCTTTTCGTAGGGTAAATCTACGACGCACAAAAGACACCTAATACACTCGAAGTCTGTTGGAGATGTAGAAGAAGAAGAAGAAGACGAGGAGTGGAGGAGAAGGAGAAGAGGATGAACAGAAGAAGATGAAGAAGAGGAAAGAGATGGAGGAGGAGGAGGAGGAGGAGGAGGGAGGAGGAGGAGGAGGAAGAAGAGTGAGAGGACGACTAGGAAGAAGAGAAGGAGGAGGAAGAGAAGGATGAACTAGAAAAAAGCAGCAGCAGCAGCAGCAGCAGTAGTAGTAGAAGAAGAAGAAGAAGAATACGATGATGATGTTGATGATGATGATGTTGATGATGATGATGATGAATGAATGTGAACAAGAACAACAAGAAGAACAAAAATAACGAAAGGAAGACAACAAGACCAAAAAAACAAACACACAAACAAACAGAGAGACAAACAGCCGTCCTTTTCGAGAATGGAACCACGAATCTCGGATTGTCTGGCTTCCCGAGCGAGTGCGTTGTTCACTGGGCCACTTGTCCACTACAGAGTAGGGTTCAGATGGGATTTGACCTCACAGCCTCTAAGTAGTCAGTCTGTTACGCTAACCTATCACATCAGTGACGGCAAGTGTAGAACACAATTCTGCAACACATCCGTATGCAGTGAAACCTCTCCTCGACGACCTCTAGAAATGTTCGGTGATCGTCAGAGGGACGAAGTCTTCTTTGGGCCGGGGAGAGAGGGAGAGAGAGAGAGAGGGGGGGGGGGGGATTCTGGTAAAGACGAAGGGGAAAAGAGTTTATTAAAAAAAAAAAAAAGTCCCAAAAAGGGAGTTCATAGAAAGGAAATCAATCTAGTATAAATAAAGGAAAATAGGACAGAAAAAGTCTTCAATGGGAGTTTTAGTCAAGGAAATCAGTCAAGTATAGACAGAGGAAAACAGTCCAGAAAAAACGTCCTTGAACGGAGGTCTTATCAAAGATCTTCAGTACAGATAAAAGAAACAGTTCCGAAAAGAAAAGTCGTAAAAGGAAAATATTTGTTTGGGAATCACTCTTGTGTGGACACAAGAAAATAGTTCAGCAAAAGTCTTTATGGGAGGGTGTTTTCAGGGAAGTCAGTGAAGTAGAGATAAAGAATAAAATGTTTAAGAAAACGGGGTGTTTTTCTCATAGAGGTAGATCTAGCACAAAGAGGTAAAAGGTCAAGGAGATTTAAATGAAGGTCAGTGCTGTACACACAAAGACAAAAACAGTAGATAAAAAGTCATTAAAGAACGATTTTTGGGGGGGGGGGGGGGGGGGGTAACGAAGTGAGTCGAGTGTAGATAGAAGAAAATAGTCAAGAAATGAAGTTTTTAAAGGGAGGCCACTGTAGGGAGAACAGTCTAGTTTAGACGAAGAGAATGATGTCCCAGACAAAAGTTTTGCTTTACAGGGAAGTCTTTGAACGGAAGCGATTCTGTCCAATTAAAAGTTTGGAAAGGAAGGTCTTCATGGAGAAGTTAGTCTAATACAGACGAAGTGAAAGATGCCGCAGAAAAAAGGTCAGAGAAAGAGGAAAAGGCCAGAAAAAGTCTTCAATGGAAGGTTTTTAAAGGGAGATCAGTCTAGGACAAATCAAGTAAGTAAAACGTTCAAAAGGTATTTAAGGAGAGGTCTTCTTACCAACGTCTGCCTCGTGCAGCTAAAGAGAAAACTATCCCGGAGAGAGAAAAAAAAAAGTTTTTAAATTGAAGTGTGTGTGTGTGTGTGTGTGTGTGTGTGTGTGTGTGTGTGTGTGTGTGTGTGTGTGTCGTCAGTACAACCTTGAGTTAATCTGACAATAAATTGGTTTCAGTCAGTCAGTCAGTGTGTGTGTGTGTGTGTGTGTGTGTGTGTGTGTGTGTGTGTGTGTGTGTGTGTGTGTTGTCAGTACAACCTTCAGTTAATCTGACAATAAATTGGTTT
This sequence comes from Conus canariensis, assembly GCA_033310375.1. Classification (NCBI taxonomy): domain Eukaryota; kingdom Metazoa; phylum Mollusca; class Gastropoda; order Neogastropoda; family Conidae; genus Conus; species Conus canariensis. Next base: position 40,378,908 of record CM065734.1, on the reverse strand, counting down.
CAGTCAGTCAGTGCGTGTGTGTGTGTGTGTGTGTGTGTGTGTGTGTGTGTGTGTGTGTGTGTGTGTGTGTGTGTGTGTGTGAATCTAATTCAGACAAAAAGAAAACTCTCCCTGAAAAAATCTTCAACAATCTTTGTAAGGAGATGTATCCTTTTGAGATAAACAAGAAAATGGCCGACTTTAAAAAAAATCTTTTAAAGAGAGGTCTTTGTAAGGAGGTGAATTTAGAGCAGATAAACAAGAAAATAGCTCAATACAAATCTTTCAAGGGAGGTCTTTGTAAGGAGGTGAATTTCGAGCAGATAAACAAGAAAATAGCTCAATACAAATCTTTCAAGGGAGGTCTTTGTCAAGTGGTGAATAAGGAGGCGAGATACATCAGAAAATGGCCGAACAGAAACTCTTTAAAGGATGGACTTTGCAAGAAAGTGCAACTAGAACAGACAATGAAAAAAAAAATGACCGAAAAAATCTTTCAAAAGGGAGGGGAGGTCTTTGTAAAGAGGTGAATTTAGTACAGGTAAAAACAAGAAAATGGCCTAGGAAAAATCTGTAAAGGGAGGAGTTTGCAGGAAGGCGAACCTTTTAGATAACAAGAAGATGGGTCAGTAAAAAAAAACATTTAAAGGAGATTTGTGCAAGGAATTTAATCTCGTGCAGATAAATGAGAAAACAGTCCAGTCAGGTTCTTCAAGAGAGGGCTTTGAATGGGAGTGAACCTGGTGCGGGTAAACACGAAACGGCCCCGTGATATCTTTTTAAAGGGAGAACTTGTGCAGTCTTGAATCTAGTGCAGGTAAACAAGAAAATGACCCAGAAAAAAATCTTTAAAGGGAGGACTTTGTATGGAGGCGAATCTAGTAGATCAACGAGACGATAAAGGGTGCTTTTTTGTAGAGAAGATAATCTACTGCAGATAAAGAAGATAATGGCCCAGTGTCAAAGTCTTCAAAGGAAGGTTTTTTTTTTGTAAAGAGGTGAATCAAATACAGATAAAGAAGAAAACTGCCCAGTAAAAAAATTTTTAAATGGAGAGCTTTGTTCGGAAGTTAGTCTGGAATAGACGAAGAAAAATAAATGTTCCAGAGAATTTTTAAAGACAGTTTCCAGTGAGGAGGTCAATCATGTATAAACACAGAGAAAAATATTCCAGAGAAAGTGTGAAAAGGTCAGTGTAAATTAAATGGAGAGGGAGTAAATATTCAGGAGGGAAAAAAATTTAACAGGGAGAAAGAGATTAATCTAATACATACAACAGACAGAGAAAAAATGCTCCAGACAGACAAGTCTTGGGGGGAGGGGGGAAAGGGGTAGGAGGGGAGGGGGACTTTTATACAGAGGTCAATCCAATAAAGATAAAGACAAAAAAATTGTTTCAGACAAACAAACAAACAAACAAACAAAACAAATGTGGCTTGATAGAACAGGCAGGGGAGGAAACGTAGGGTGGGAGTAGGGACAGGAATCGGTGAGTTGGGCTCTGAGAGAAATTGTGGTTCTAATCAGGTATGCCTCATTTCATTCGGGAGATAAAGTGGGCGAGGCGCGAGAGGTGGGTTGGGGGAGGGGGGAGGGGGATGGAGGAGGGGGATCCAGTGTATATGTCCCCATGCAGTGCTCTCAAATTTGATCGAACGAAGGAGGAAGGCAAGCGGGGACGTGCGAGGTGGGTAGGGAGGGGGTACAGTTTGAGGTGGTGAGATGGGGATGGAGGGGAATCAATCATATCCACCTATCCTCCCGCAGCGAACTGATCGCACTCATCTATCAGCTTTAAATCATGCGCAGTGTGGTTCCGAAACTTGGAGGACGGGTGTGGCGTAGCGTATATGGACTAGTCCGCACGCGGTGACACCTCCTTAATGAAACTGAAACTGAAATTAGCTGAAAAAGAAATTGACAAATATCTACAGACATGACAACAAGCATGTTCTTTCCACCCAAATGTCATTAGCTGAAAAAGAAATTGACAAATATCTACAGACACTGACAACAGGCATGTTCTTTCCACCCAAATGTCATTAGCTGAAAAAGAAATTGACAAATATCTACAGACACTGACAACAGGCATGTTCTTTCCACCCAAATGTCACTTTTCCCCAGCACTTAAATGAGTGTCTTTTTCTTCTTCTTCCCTTGTTGACTATCGATCGAAAACCGATCATTACTGTCATACTCAGGGTGCTCAGCGTTAAGAAAAAGAGAGAACAGCGTTTGAAGTTGGACAGTGAGGAGGGTGTGGTGGGGGTTGTGGCATGGCGGGGGGGTGGGAGGGGGGGAGGAGGGGGGCTGCAGGAGTGGATTGACCAGCTATCAGGGGGGAAAGAGGACATATGGGCTGGGCTGGGGCCTTGGGGAAGGGGGGGGGGGGGAGAGGGGCATTGGGGGGGTGTGAGGTCTTGAGGACGTGTTCAGACCTCCACCTAATGAAGCGCGGACACCGCAATGGTCTCCAACACAACACCAGGTTTCGGTGGCCCAACTCGGCAACAAGGCTGGGCAGGGGTGGGGTGGGGGGGTGGGGGTGGGAGGGGGCAGGGGAGAGGGGGTGGTGTAGGTGAGTTAGGCGAGGCTTGATACCCTCCTAGTGAAGGTGTCAAGCGTGGGGGACAAGGCACCTTCCGAAG
>CM065734.1:40353781-40358781 GCA_033310375.1 Conus canariensis | reverse complement strand
ACTATCTGTGTCCATTGCAGTGGCGTCCAACAGGAAATCGACATGGGACAGTGTGTGACAGACTATCTGTGTCAATTGCAGTGGCGTCCAACAGAAAATCGACATGGACAGTGTGTGACAGACTATCTGTGTCAATTGCAGTGGCGTCCAACAGGAAATCGACATGGGACAGTGTGTGACAGACTATCTGTGTCAATTGCAGTGGCGTCCAACAGGAAATCGACATGGGATAGTGTGTGACAGACTATCTGTGTCAATTGCAGTGGCGTCCAACAGGAAATCGACATGGGACAGTGTGTGACAGACTATCTGTGTCAATTGCAGTGGCGTCCAACAGGAAATCGACACGGGATTGTGTGTGACAGACTATCTGTGTCCATTGCAGTGGCGTCCAACAGGAAATCGACATGGGATAGTGTGTGACAGACTATCTGTGTAAACTGCAGTGAGTCCAACAGGAAATCGACATGGGACAGTGTGTGACAGACTATCTGTGTCAATTGCAGAGACGTCCAACAGGAAATCGACATGGGACAGTGTGTGACAGACTATCTGTGTCAATTGCAGAGACGTCCAACAGGAAATCGACATGGGACAGTGTGTGACAGACTATCTGTGTCAATTGCAGAGACGTCCAACAGGAAATCGACATGGGACAGTGTGTGACAGACTGTCTGTGTCAATTGCACACCGTGAAGCCTCCGTGTCGGACCTCGATCCGAGACCATGGCTACAGTTTAGACCCAAAACGCTTTATAAAAATTATTCTCTGACACTCAAAGCTGCACCTGGCTTTTCTCAGAAGATCAGCCAGTACCAAAATACATTCATTGCACAGTTCAGCCCTTGACCCATATCATACCTGTCTCTCAGGCAGGTCTCATATCCGTTCCTTTTTCTATGTAAGCACGATCCACATGATTTCCCCGTCGTCTGCTCGACTTTCACATTCCAAAATCCTAGTGCCCTTACCAATGGCGTAGAAACACAAGGAGTGCACAAGTCATGCGTCATTCTGCTATTTTTGCTGATCTATGGCATTGAACTAATTCACTGTCCCCAAATTCCAGGATGAAAATCAATCCTCTTTCGCACTTTCAAAGAAAATTTGATTTTCCCATAGAGCCAGCGCGATTTTGTTCTGTTCAAACTTGATTGTTACTACTTGACCTTTTGCTGTAACTCTGAACTCTGACTTGTACAATGGGCCAGTCGAGGCTTGTGTTGTAGAGATGAATCTCAAGACATTTCTCAATCAAAGCAGCCACAGAATAATTCTCCAGACAGTCTGACAATCAGTGACATATTAACATACCTAGATTCCATCCGTCTGTCCGGAGAGACAATGGTGTTGCGCCGTGGATCAGTCAGTTGTGGAGTTGCAGCGCCTGCTGTGGCTGAAGAGCCTGATCCTTGAGCGGCAGACTCTGCTGCAGGTGAAGTCTCGGTCATGAGTGTCTGTGGGTGCCGACGCAGTTCTTTGCCGTCTGCGGCGCCTCCGTTCTTCCCACTGGGCCTCTCTCCTCTGCTCTGCTCTGCTCTGCTTGCTTGATGCCGGCCTTGATGGTGGACCGCCAGCTGACCAGCTCTGAAGCTGCTTGTCTCCAGGTCTGCTGGGTCGAGGCTGCCTGCCCGCGTCTCGCTTCAAGGATGTATGCAAGCGCGACCTGGCATAGCTTCAGGGAATGAAACAGAATATGGACAGCCCTCACTGTTCTCACAGGGACCATGTGAATTTCTCTTTGGAGATAATGATAAAGGTTTCTTGATTTGACTTGACTTGAAACTGACTTCCAGCAACAGTACAGCTGTTACACGCTGAAATCTTGATGACTGTGGATGAATATGTCGCCAGTTGCACTGACAGTCATGTCGGTGTTACATGTTTTTCCCCCCGTGATCTGGTTTCCTCATCGCGATGTTATTTGGTCTGACGTGTATCCTTCGTGTTTATTCTTTGTCAGTTATCTTGTGAAAAGCCCCCCACCCCCACCCCCACCCCATCCCCGTCCCCAATTTCCCGTGAGAATGGGCTTTGTAAGCTTATTTCAATAACCTATTCATTCATTCATTCATTCACTCACTCTCTCTTTCTTTCTTTCTCTCTCTCTCTCTCTCTCTCTCTCTCTCTCTTCATTTCAGTCTCCGTCTCTGTCTGTCTGCCTGTCTGTCAGCCTGTCTGCCCCCCCCCCCCACCTCCTCTCTCTCTCTCTCTCTCTCCTCTCTCTCTCTCTCTCTCTGTTTTTCTATCATATTATGTTCACAAAATATGTGAACTCTCTCTCTCTCTCTCTCTCTCTCTCTCTCTCTCTCTCTCTCTCTCTCTCTCTCTCTCTCTCTTCCCCCAACCCCCGCCCTCTGTGTGTCTCCATCATATTATGAGCACAAAATAATTAAGTGAACTGCACGCAGTTGGCTTCCTTTTTGTCCTGGGGTCAGTTTTTGTGGTGTGGGGTAGGGGGGGGGGATTCCTCAGTGGGTCGATAGTTGGGACGGTCCGAACGGTAGTGGGTATTACTGTTTCTCTTTTGATGCTGTATTGTATAGCGTGGCGCTCTCTTTCATAGCATGACACTGCATTGTGGAGGTTTGTACCATGGGACTGCGCTGAAGTGGATTGGGTTATATCGCCCTACAGTGTATAGTATGCTATTGCACTATATTGTATTGGATGTTTGTTTGTTTATTTGTTTGTTTATTTTGGTAGGTCGATCGGTCGGGCGGTTGGTTGGTTGGTTGGCTGGTTGTACGTTTGTTTGTTTTTTGTATTGCATTGCGTTTATAGAATGGTTTTGCTCTGTATCGTATTGCATTGCGTTATATAGTATGATATTGCACTGTTTTGTAATTGCATTGCATGTATATAGTGTGGTGTTATATTGCATTCCATTGCATTATATAGTATGTTATTGTTCTGTATAGCATGCATTACATAGTATGGTATTGCTCTGTATAGCATGCATTATATAGTATGTTATTGCAATGTATTGCATTGCATTATATTGTATGGTATTGCTCTGTATTGTATTGCATTAGATAGTATGGTATTGCTCTGTATTGCATTGGATTATATAATATGTTATTGCACTGTATTGCATTGCATTATATAGTATGTTATTGTTCTGTATTGTATTGCATTGTATAGTATGGTATTTCTCTGTATTGTATTGCATTAGATAGTATGGTATTGCTTTGTATTGTATGTTATTGTTCTGTATTGCATTGCATTGTACGTTATTGTTCTGTATTGCATTGCACTATATGTTATTGTTCTGTCTTGCATGCATTATATAGTATGGTATTGCTCTGTACTGCACTGCATGATATGTAATTGTTCTGTATTGCATTGCATTATTATATATGTTACTGTTCTGTATTGCATTGCATTATATGTTATTGTTCTGTATTGCATTGCATTATATGTTATTGTTCTGTATTGCATTGCATTATATGTTATTGTTCTGTATTGCACTGCATTATGTGTTATTGTTCTATATTGCATTGCATTATGTATTGTTCTGTATTGCATGCATTATATAGTATGGTATTGGTCTGTATTGCATCGGATTATATAGTATGGTATTGTTCTGTATTGCATTGCATTATATAGTATGTTATTGTTCTGCATTGCATTGCATTATATAGTGTTGTATTGGTCTGTATTGCATTGCATTATATAGTATGGTATTGGTCTGTATTGCATTGCATTATATAGTGTTGTATTGGTCTGTATTGCATTGCATTATATAGTATGGTATTGGTCTGTATTGCATTGCATTATATAGTATGGTATTGCTCTGTATTGAATTGCATTATATGTTATTGTTCTGTATTGCGTGCATTAGATAATATGGTATTAGTCTGTATTGCATTACATAATATCGTATGTTATTGCTCTGTATTGTATTGCATTACATCAAAAGTATGGTATAACACCATATTGCATTAAATAGTATGATATTGCTCTGTACTGCACTGCATTATATAGTTTGCTATTGCTCTGCATTGCATGCATTGTAGAGAATGGTACTGCACTGTATTGCATTGCATTATCAGGTATGGTATCGCACCGCACTATTTTTGCATTGCATTACATAGTATGATCTCGCACTGCATTATATTACATTGCATTATATAACATATTGCAACATACTGTATTGCATTGTTGCATAGTATGATATGGCACTGTATTGTTTGTCATTCAATTGTATAGTATTTTACCGGGCTGTGCTGCACTGCATGCATTGCATTGCATTGCATTGCATTATCTAGTATGATATTGCACTCGTTCGTTGGTTCGTTGGTTCCTTCGTGTGTGTGTGTGCGTGCGTGCGTGCGTGCGTGCGTGCGTGCGTGAGTGCGTGCGTGCGTGTGTGCGTGCGTGCGTGCGTGCAAGCGTGCGTGCAAGCGTGCGTGCGTGCGTGCGTGCGTGCGTGCGTGCGTGCTGTGGTGTGTGTGTGTGTGTTGTGTGTGTGTGTATGTGTGTGTGTGTGTGTGTGTGTGTGTGTGTGTGTGTGTGTGTGTGTGTGTGTGTGTGTTTATTTGTTGTTTGTTTATTTGCTTGTTTGCTCGCATGGTTGTTTGTTTGTTTGTATGTTTGTTTGTTCGGTCGGTCGGTCGGTCGGTCAGTTGTTTGGTTTGTTGTTTGTTGTTTGTGTGTTTATTTATTTATTTGTTTTGGTTGGTTGATGGATTGGTTGATTGGTTGGTTGGTTGGTTGTTTGGTTGGTTGGTTCATTTGTTCGTTCGATCGTTCACAGTTTTTTGTTTTGTTTTGTTTTAGTGTTATTTGCACAGGTTGGTTTGTTTTAGTGTTATTTGCACAGGTTGGTTTGTTTTAGTGTTATTTGCACAGGTTGGTTTGTTTTAGTGTTATTTGCACAGGTTGGTTTGTTTTAGTGTTATTTGCACAGGTTGGTTTGTTTTAGTGTTATTTGCACAGGTTGGTTTGTTTTAGTGTTATTTGCACAGTCAAGACAAACAATTTCAGTTAAATAGGA
>CM065734.1:40343781-40348781 GCA_033310375.1 Conus canariensis | reverse complement strand
CAGGAGAAGAAGAAGAAGACAGACAAAGGAAAAATGAAGGAGACGGGGAAATAAACAAGAAAAGAAATTACCCAGAAAGGAAGGATGAGGGAGAAGGGAGAAGACAATGAATGAAATGTACGATGAAGAGTAAAAACAAACAAACAAACAAACAAACAAACAAACAAACAAACAAACAAACAAACAAACGAAGGGATGCAGAGGAACCAAAAGGCTGTCTAGCTAGGCCAAAAGGGGCAATGTGTGTGTGCGTGTGTGTGTGTGTGTGTGTGTGTGTGTGTGTGTGTGTGTGTGTGTGTGCGTGTGTGTGTGTGTGTGTGTGTGTGTGTGTGTGTGTGTGTGTGCGTGCGTGTGTGTGTGCGCGCGCGCGCGCGCGTGTGTGTGTATGTGTGTGCGTGCGTGTGTGCGTGTGTGTGTGTATGTGCGTGCGTGCGTGCGTGCGTGCGTGTGCGTGCGTGCGTGCGCGCGTGCGTGTGTTTTAAGGCCGACGAACAGACGAATATGACCATCCGGGAAGAATGAAGAGAAAAAAGACGGGAGTGAAGAAACAGACAGGAGGAATGAAGGGGGATGTATGTGAAGGGGGGGAGGGCGAAAGAAGAAGGGGGTGGAGGGTCCTACAAAGAGTTACACCGACATCACAAGAACGACAACTCGTTCAGATAAGCCGCCAAATGTTGCAGCATTGCCAATAAGGGACATGGCCTACGTAGAAAAACACACTGCAAAGAAGTCGTAGCTGGAATCACATACGGCGTAGGGTTGACTTTCATTGAGGGGGACGGAATAGCTCAGCTGGTAGAACGCCGGATTCATGATCTTGGTGATCTTGGAGTTGCGGGTTTGAATCTCCGTCGGGCCGTTTCGGAACAGTGGGATTTTCCCTCGGATTTAACATTGGTTCTGACTCCATTTCCCCGAAAAGTTCTTCGAACGAGACTATAAACCGAAGTTCCGTGTGCGAATGTACGCATAACGTCTTGCGCACATGTAAAAATCCCATCACCAACTTTCGGAAGAGACGGCAAGTTTGGCCGTTGGTATGGATGACACGTTACGCATAGCATGCACCTTGCATGAGAAATGGAAAGAATGGAGGAAGAAAAGTGAGTGAATGAAACTGAATGACACGAGAAACGACTGAATGAAGCGTTGACAGGTCGCTCTTCAGTTGGCTTTACCCAGGTAGACAGCCCGCCTTGTAAACGACAGTGTGGGCTGTAAAGCACTTAGAGCTTGATGTCTAAGGCGAGGATAGGCGTCACATAAGTACTTTTAAGACTAATGATGACGACGATAACAGCAACAACGACAACAAGAACAACAATCATCATCATCACCATCATCTTCAGATCTGTATATGACCACCTGCTATGGAATTCAAACCTGGTGCTCTCTGGATCTCTGGAGGACCTCCGCCATACAGCAGCCTTGCTCAGTGCCTCTGGGGTTCCTGTCTGAGTGGACGACGACGAAAAAGAAGAAGAATTCAAACCTAGTGAAATGGGGAGGAGGGGGGGGGGGGGGGGGGGAGGGGAATCAGGTCGTCCTACCTGTCGGCTCTCTCAGGGCAAAAAAAAAAAAAAAACCCACTGAAACATGTCATGAATTCGTGCAAGTGTTTAAAGAGATCGCACATGCGGTCAACACTGCAAGTGGAGACACTACACCGCCACAAGTTCCTGCAATGATGTTCTGTATGGCAAGAGGCCACAAATCATGGTCTGGAACCGCTGTATCAAGAGCATGGAAACTGGGTTTACTGGGTGGAGCGGAAAACTGGGACTGCTCAGCAGACATTCCAGAATGGGAAAATTACTGAGAGATCATCAGGGAGAGTGGAATGAGACCGGATATGGTATCCCATTTCAGGTTCATCGAAGGAAAATATTGTAATTGAGCTCTCTGTGCCATAGGAAAGTAGAATGGACAAAGCCCACAGTTACAAGTGTAAGAAGCTTCAGAGAATGTCTTCAAGACCGAAGTCATCAGGAAGAGTGGAATGAGATCGGATATACTACCACCTTTCAGGTTCTTTAAAGCAAATGATTCTAATTGAACTCTCTGTGCCATAGGAAAGCAGAATGGACGAATTTTGATTGAACTCTCTGTGCAATATGAAAGGAGAATGGACGAATTCTGATTGAACACTGTGCAATATGAAAGGAGAATGGACGAATTCTAATTGAACTCTCTGTGCAATATGAAAGGAGAATGGACGAATTCTAATTGAACACTCTGTGCAATATGAAAGGAGAATGGACGAATTCTAATTGAACTCTCTGTGCAATATGAAAGGAGAATGGACGAATTCTAATTGAACACTGTGTGCAATATGAAAGGAGAATGGACGAATTCTAATTGAACTCTCTGTGCAATATGAAAGGAGAATGGACGAATTCTAATTGAACACTGTGTGCAATATGAAAGGAGAATGGACGAATTCTAATTGAACTCTCTGTGCAATATGAAAGGAGAATGGACGAATTCTAATTGAACACTCTGTGCAATATGAAAGGAGAATGGACGAATTCTAATTGAACTCTCTGTGCAATATGAAAGGAGAATGGACGAATTCTAATTGAACACTGTGTGCAATACGAAAGCAAAATGAACGAAGCTCACAACTTCAAGAGTAAGAAGTATGCCACTCTAGTCCGCAGCTTGAGAGAATCTGTCTTCAGGACCAAAGTCCTCGCCACAGAGGCTGGACCCAAGGGGAGTAATACGCTCATCAGCGGCTTATGATCTCATAAAACAGCTCTCGATTATAGGCAAAAAGAGGACCAGAACTCTGAAAGCCGTGACAGACGCAGCTGTACAGAGTTCCAGCTGGATCTGGTCCAGGAGGAATAAAGATGACCGTCATAAAAGAAATTTCCCTTTTTTTTTTTCTGTAGACATTCTGCTGTCAAGATTTTTTGAAGAGTTTCTACCTACCACGATGAAGAAACAGAAGAAAAAAATGAATAAAAGAAGGAAGCAAGTGAGGGAAAAAGAAAGACAGAGATGGTATGAATAAAATAAAAGAAAGATGAATAGAAAATGAAATAAAATAAGTAGTAAAAAGAAGAGAAGAAAGAAGAAGAAGAAGAAGAAGAAGAAGAAGAAGAAGAAGAAGAAGAAGAGACAGGATAAATAAAGGAGATCAAAAAGTGACGAAGGAAAAAAGAAAAGAAAGAAAAGAAGGAACTAAGGTGAGAAGAAGAAGAAGAAGAAGAAGAAGAAGAAGAAGAAGAAGAAGAAGAAGGAAGAAGGAGGAGGAGGAGGAGGAGGAGGAGGGAAACAAGAAGAAGAGACAAAGACGAGTAAAAGAGACGTGCGATGAAAAAAAAAAAAAAAACAAGGAACAAAACAAGTACAACGCAGAGAGGAAGGGGGAAACCGAAGAGAGGAGACAACACTATGATATATACATGACGGAGATGAAGAGAAATGCAGATAGGAACCAGGCATACGCCGTGCAGTCGTGATTGTATCGCCACGAACGGGAAATAGCGAGTTTGATTCCACCGGAGCTATTGTCATGGTGGGAAGATTTGGTTGTTGGCTGCACACCAAAAATGAATGCGCCAAGGTCTTGCTGAAGGAGTCGAATATTTATAGGCCAGTGCGATTAGATTCTTTTGAGATCTTTTGTCGTGTCTGAAAGTTGATGCTCCTCATTTTTTTTTTCATATGGCCATCAAGGCACAAGCCAGGTGGCTCCAAGCAGACAGACTAAAATCCAAGGAATGGATCTATTTGGAGTCTTCCAGCTGGTGCAAAGACAGGGTCACGGATGAGTGCAAAGACCTGAAATGTGACGTCAACTTAGCGGAAAGTCGTGTGTTTGAAGGCTGTATGTGATTTCATCGGTGAAAATCCCTCCAAAAAACACGGGAAATAATTGGTGATGAGTTGTTCTTTTGATCAAGCATCAGTTTAACGTGAAATGCTGGCTCAAACTTATGTTAGCCCTCAAACGCTTACATGGATTAAATAGTGTTTTTAGATCAAAATCATAATTGTGGCGTGTGACCACATGGATTATAGTGTTTTAGAGCAAAATCCTTATTCGGGGGTGTGACCACATGGATTATATAGTGTTTTAGTGCAAAATCCTTATTCTGGCGTGTGACCATATGAATTATATAGTGTTTTAGTGCAAAATCCTTATTCTGGTGAGTGGCCACATGAATTATCTAGTGTTTTAGAGCAAAATCCTTATTGTGGCGTGTAACCACATGCATTATATAGTGTTTTAGATCAAAATCCTAATTGCGGCGTGTGGCCACATGGAGTATATAGTGTTTTAGTGCAAAATCCTTATTCTGGTGTGTGGCCACATGAATTATCTAGTGTTTTAGAGCAAAATCCTAATTGTGGCGTGTAACCACATGGATAATAATTATAATGTTTTAGTGCAAAATCCTTATTCTGGCGTGTGACCACATGAATTGTATAGTGTTTTAGATCAAAATCCTTATTCTGGCGTGTGGCCACATGAATTATATAGTGTTTTAGATCAAAATCCTTATTCTGGCGTGTGGCCACATGAATTATATAGTGTTTTAGAGCAAAGTCCTTATTGTGGCGTGTGGCCACATGAATTATATAGTGTTTTAAAGCAAAATCCTTATTCTGGCGTGTAGCCACATGAATTATATAGTGTTTTAGTGCAAAATTCTAATTGTGGCGTGTGGCCTGTTCGCGCGTCTGCTCAGCAATTACCGGGCTATCCAAAGACAGCTGGTAAGACTGAGACAACAGAGTTTTTGCACCTCGTCCACTTCATGGGAGGTGTCTCTGGCATTGGTGCTAGACTTTTCTCACCGGCTGCCAGCGCCGGTTCTGTCTGTGTTGACCAGACGCACTTGACGCAAAGGACAGACAGAAGAGGCAGATCGTGTCGTGTGTATGACGTCAGAGACCGAAAAATGAACCTCTGTTCTATTGTTGATCGTCTGTCCGTCTGTCTGTCTGTCTGCCTGTCTGTCTGTTTGTCTGTCTGTCTGTCT
>CM065734.1:40333781-40336281 GCA_033310375.1 Conus canariensis | reverse complement strand
TATTCTTCATCGTGGGAACAAGCATTACACTACTTGTTTGTTATGCACTAGTTGCAAAGTGAGGCGACTGCAGGCGGAAATCTAAACAAATCTTTAAAAAGGAAATAAGCACTGTATCCTCCAAACATGAACAAATGTATTTCGTCTCGTGTTTGTTATTTACTAATTGCAAAGTGAGACGACTGCAGGCCGAAATCTAAACATTTTTTTTTTTTAGTTCTATATTCACCAAACATGAACAAATGTGTTTTGTCTTGTGATTCGTTTGTTCAGTGTTTTGTCTTGTGATTCGTTTGCTCAGTGTTTTGTCTTGTGATTTCGTTTTGTTCATGTTTGGCGGGACACAGTAAGATTTGTTATTTACTGTTTACTGTTCCCTGCCTCATTTCAAAATTTGCTTTTAAACAGATTCGATGGACTTCAGCGGTCACAGCCTTTCCCAGGCGTCTCATCCTTCAGTCCATCTGTGTCCAGGACATCGGCCACTCGTTTCAAGCTCTCAGGGGTTAAAGAAGGACTCTGAACAGTCACACACCACAAGCTTGATCCCTCGAGACAGGACAACGCGAAGCAAGGAAGTCTCGGGGATTGACCACGTTTGAATTTTGACCGATTCACTTGGCAATCGAAGCGGGGAGGGGTGGGTGGGGGCTGGGTGGTGGTGGAAAAGTTTGCGTCGCTGCACTCGGGAGATAGGCTGTAGCAGTATCGCTACGGTATACCTTTCGCGTCAAAAAGACGCAAAAAAGCCACACAGGCATGCCGGGAGTTCATTCACCCTCCCATAATATATATATATATATATATATATGTGTGTGTGTGTGTGTGTGTGTGTGTGTGTGTGTGTGTGTGTGTGTGTGTGTGTGTGTGTGTGAAATAACACTCTGCATTTAATGTGGTTTCAAAGACACCACACCTCAGGTACGTATCTTTATTCATAATCGGCCTGTTTCACCGCTACAATTTATTATCCACCCGTCTTTCTTTCTTTGAGCGATGAAATAAAAAGAAGATATTTCAGGGTCCACCTACCGGTTTAACCATCCTCGACCAAATCTCATATTAAGAAAGCTGTTTTTGATCATTGCCACCCACCATACCCTTCCCTCTGCTGTCTGTGTCAGTTAGTTTAACATACATAGGCGTGAAAGTCCTGACTTGTCTATCTTCAAAATGTAGAACCAATATTTAATAATCTGTCAACACTGTTAATGTGTAAGGAATACCGCCCTGTTTCACTGTTTTAAAAAAAAACTTGTTTCGTATTTTAAGAGGAACCCTGAACACTTTTGCGGGCAAAAACTCAATTTTTTTTCGATGTTCTCTGATCTATGTAGATCCTACATTTTAAATGCACACATCAACAACACAAGCTGTACTTGAGTGAAAAAAAATCTTTACAACGAAAAAAAAAAAAAAAACGAAAAGCAAACGAATACAGCTTTTTGACAAGCGATTCAATTTACACATATATATTCCACACACTTGACAAATGCCCTCGATCGTGCCCCTTCACTGCAAACGCTTCTGTTCAAATGCATTTTTGTTGTAAAAACAATCCCGAGAGACTTTAATCACTTTTTACGCCCAACTCACTCATACCAAAACGTCCACTTGTCGTGTCCGTAAAAGAATCCACCTTTGACCCACCACGTCAGTTTCATCTTTGTTAATCTTTATGTACAAACACTTTCATGTATTATTAAGGATGTTTATAGGATTCTAAAGACCGAGCAAATAAAAAAAAGAAATAGTTCAACAAGACAGGTAGCAAGTGAATGCCATGTGTACCATTTTCTGTCTGAGATGCAGCAATTTCTTTCAAAAAATGGAGAAGAAGAAGAAGAAGAAGCTAAGCACGCAACCTTGCCGTACGCCTAATGGACAATCAAAACGATCTTTCAGCTTATCTTCAACTAACACACAAGATAGGCCATAGCCATATATAGCCATGACGGTATTTGTACATTTCCTGTGTGCATTGTTTTTTAAATTACAAATCAAACAGAGGCTCACACTGAAATCAAAGGCCTTCCTCAAAGCTATAAAACAGGCGTCATGTCTGCCTATTCTTTTCGAAACGTCTATCTTGATAATGGCATTAAAATGGAAATGTATGGTCAAATGTCGAATACCCTTCTCTGAAGCCGGCTTAGGACTTTGCCAGTTTACAATGGGTTTCAACCCATCAGTTTACAATGGGTTTCAATCCATCAGTTTACAATGGGTTTCAACCCATCAGTTTACAATGGGTTTCAACCCATCAGCTTACAATGGGTTTCAACCCATCAGTTTGCAATGGGGTTGAACCCAATCTTTTTTCACAATAGCTGCTGAGCATTTCGAAATATGATTTTTGAGTTTTTACCACAGAAAACCTGTTTTCATTTAATATAAAAATGTGTGTGTGGAAAATAGAGACAGTTGTAGAGCGTTTGGAACATGTTTAAACGATTTCTTTTCCTAAACAGACCGGCTTGGAACCATCGATTTTGACGAT
>CM065734.1:40321281-40328781 GCA_033310375.1 Conus canariensis | reverse complement strand
GACCGTTTCTGACCTGTTTGTACGTTTTCTTACCTGTACCTAACTTAGATTCTGACGCTCTTCAAACTGTTCCTACGTTTTTCTGCCAGTTCCTACCTAATATTCCGACACATAACCTGTTTCTATATTTCTCACCTTTTCCCCGCTATCGTCTGAGTTTTTTTGTTGTTGTTGTTGTTTTGTTTTTTTGTTTTTTGTTTGTTTGTTTTCCTTTTTTTTTTTCGCTGTACATACTTTTCAATCAGCACTGTTTTTCCGTATATTAGATATAATGTTCAGTCATGGGTACTTTTCCTACGTTTCACTTCACGTTCTGTTCAATCATGGGTACTTTTTCTACGTTTTACTTCATGTACTGTTCAGCCATGTGTACTTTTCCTACGTTTTACTTCACCCACTGTTCAGTCATGGGTACTTTTCCTACGTTTTACTATTACACGTTCTGTTCAGTCATAGGTACTTTTCCTACGTTTTACTATTACACGTTCTGTTCAGTCATGGGTACTTTTCCTACGTTTTACTATTACACGTTCTGTTCAGCCATGGGTACTTTTCCTACGTTTTACTACACATATGGTTCGACTGCCTCTGCATTTTCAGTGGGTGACAACAATACGCAATGCTGCTGTTACATTTTTGTTTTTGAAAGTGTTTGTTTTAAAATGAAGCTGGAAAGTCACCGATATATTTTTTTTTTTTACTGTATTCTGATGTATGTCGTTGACTGGGGGCTTGGACTGCTTTGAATAGGATTGGTCGTTTTTTGTTTGTATGTTTGTTTGTTTGTTTGTGACACCTCTGGCAGGAGGACTGGAATACACAGGAGGATAACAACCTTTTCCAGGTCCGTCCACACGTAAAGAGTTCCTCTCATCTACCTCTGGAGGTCGCGAATGGGAAACGGTTTTATGTCGGCTGCACACTGGCCATTCGTTTTTGTGTTGGGACTTACATAAACTAAACATTTCACAGCAGACTCCGTGAAAACCTTGTTCAGAGATGTTTCACCCGATGTGATCTTTGAATTTCTGAAAAGAGATTCACTTTTTTTTTCATCTGATCTGAGATTTTACAGTAGAAAGATATTTTAAACAAAATTTGGAGTGTGTTTTTGAAAGGTGTCTTTTATTTAAAGGGTTGTGTGAATGAATGACTTGTGAGTTGACTTCAACGCGGTGACAGCCCTGATATGGCACTATGCGGTCGGCTGGGCTATAAGCAACATTAATAACATTACATTACATTTGTTTGTTTGTTTGTTTGTTTGTTTGTTTGTTTGTTTGTTTGTTTGTTTGTTTGTTTTTAGTGAAATCGGCGGCCTGGCGAACGGACTTTCGTCAATACCCAAAAACCAGTCGTGAGAGGCGAGGTGTGGAAGATGGGGGTGGGGTGGAAGGGGGTCGGGGGTGGCGGTGGGGGGTCCTGTATCTGTTGATCTGTAAATATTCATGACCCTTCGCTCCACAGTGATTTTCCCATTGGATGTGACCATCGCTGACCCTTCGCTCCACAGTGATTTTCCCATTGGATGTGACCATCGCTGACCCTTCGCTCCACAGTGATTTTCCCATTGGATGTGACCATCGCTGACCCTTCGCTCCACAGTGATTTTCCCATTGGATGTGACCATCGCTGACCCTTCGCTCCACAGTGATTTTCCCATTGGATGTGACCATCGCTGACCTTTCGCTCCACAGTGATTTTCCCATTGGATGTGACCATCGCTGACCCTTCGCTCCACAGTGATTTTCCCATTGGATGTGACCATCGCTGACCCTTCGCTCCACAGTGATTTTCCCATGGATGTGACCATCCCTGACCCTTCTCTCCACAGTGATTTTCCCACTGGATGTGACCATCGCTGACCCTTCGCTCCACAGTGATTTTCCCATGGATGTGACCATCGCTGACCCTTCGCTCCACAGTGATTTTCCCATTGGATGTGACCATCGCTGACCCTTCGCTCCACAGTGATTTTCCCATTGGATGTGACCATCGCTGACCCTTCCTCCACAGGATTTTCCTGATGTGCCATCGCTGACCCTTCCTCACAGTGATTTTCCCATTGGATGTGACC
Organism: Conus canariensis; assembly: GCA_033310375.1. Taxonomy (NCBI): domain Eukaryota; kingdom Metazoa; phylum Mollusca; class Gastropoda; order Neogastropoda; family Conidae; genus Conus; species Conus canariensis. The sequence continues at coordinate 40,326,704 of CM065734.1, read as the reverse complement.
TCGCTGCCCTTCCTCACAGTGATTTTCCCATGGATGTGACCATCGCTCCCTTTCCCATGATTTCCCATTGTACATCCTGATTCGTCCACGTTTTCCCATTGGATTCCTGTGCCCTTCGCCCTATTTCCCATGGTGTGCCACGCTGACCCTTCCTCCCAGTGATTTCCCATGGATGTGCCATCCTGACCCTTCGCTCCACAGTGTTTCCCACTGGTGTGACCCTCGCTGACCCTTCCTCCACAGTGATTTTCCCATGGATGTCCATGCTGCCCTTCGCTCCACAGTGATTTTCCCATTGATGTGACCATCGCTGACCCTTCGCTCACGTGATTTTCCCATGGTTGACCTCCTGACCCTTCGCTCCACAGTGATTTTCCATGTGTGCCATCGCTGACCCTTCTCCACGTGATTTTCCCACTGGATGTGACCATCGCGACCTTCCTCCACGTGTTCCCATGGATGTGACCATCGCTGACCTTCCTCCACATTTTCCCATGGATGTGACCATCCTGACCTCGTCCAGTGATTTCCACTGGATGTGCCATCCTGACCTTCCTCCACAGTGATTTTCCTGATTGCCATCGGACCCTTGTCCACGTGATTCCATGTGCTGTGACTCGCCTTTTCCCATGATTCATGTGACCTTCCCAGGTTTCAGGTGGACTGCGCCTCTCACTGATTTCATGGTACTGACCTCCCATATTCCGATGCCGTGCCCTGGATTGTGTCTGAGCTCCTAGCCCTCCCCAGTGATTTCCCATGGATGTACCATCGTGACCTGCTCCAGTGATTCCATGAGGACACGCTGACCTTCGCTCACAGTGTTCCGATGTGACCGTGACTTGTCACGTGATTCATGGATGTGACCATCGTCCTGCTCCACAGTGATTTCCTGGATGGACCATCGTGCTTCCTCACAGTGATTTTCATGGATGTGACCATCGCTGACTTCGCTCACGTGATTTTCCTGGATGTGCATCGTGACTCGCTCAGTTTCTGATGGCATCGACCTTGTCAGTGATTTCTGATTCACGCTGACCTCGCCGATTTTCCTTGGATGTCCTGCTGCCCTTCCCACAGGATTTCATGGATGCACGTGACTCGCTCACAGTGATTTCCTGATGGCTCGTGACCTCGCTCACAGTGATTTCCGTTACTCTTCGCACAGATGATGGACCTCGCTGACCCTTCCTCAAGTGATTTCCCTGATGTGCACGTGACCCTTCGTCCACGTGATTTTCCCACTGATTGAGCTCATGACCACCTTCGCTCACTGTTTTCCCATGGATTACCACGTGACTCGTCCACTTTTCATTATTGACCACGCTGACCCTTCCTCCTATTTCCATGGATGTGACCATCGTGACCTTCGCTCCACAGGATTTCCATGGATGTGACATCGCTGACCTTCTCCACAGTGATTTTCCTGTGTGCCATCTGACCTTCCTCCACAGTGATTTCCCATGATGTGACCATCGCTGACCTTCCTCCAAGTGATTTCCATGGATGTGACATCCTGCCCTTGCTCACAGATGTGACATCGCTGACCTTCGCTCCATGATTTTCCATTGAGTGACCATCGCTGACCTTCGCTCCACAGTGATTTTCCCATGATGTGACCATCGTGACCCTTCGCTCCACAGTGATTTTCCCATGGTTGACCATCGCTGACCTTCGTCCACAGTGATTTCCATTGATGTGACATCGCTGACCTTCGCTCCACATGATTTTCCATGATGTGACCATCGCTGACCTTCGCTCCACAGTGATTTCCTGATGTGACCATCGCTGACCCTTCGCTCCACAGTGATTTTCCATGGATGTGACCATCGCTGACCCTTCGCTCCACAGTGATTTCCCATTGGATGTGACATCGTGACCCTTCGCTCCACAGTGATTTCCTGGATGGACCATCGTGACCCTTCTCACAGTGATTTTCCCATGGATGTGACCATCGCTGACCTTCCTCCAAGTATTTTCCATTGGATGTGACCATCGTGACCCTTCGCTCCACATGATTTTCCATTGGATGTGACCATCGCTGACCTTCGCTCACAGTGATTTCCATGGATGTGACCATCGCTGACCTTCGCTCCACAGTGATTTCCATGATGTGACATCGCTGACCTTCCTCACAGTGATTTTCCATGGATGTGCCATCGCTGACCTTCCTCCACAGTGATTTTCCCATTGGATGTGACATCGCTGACCCTTCGCTCCACATGATTTTCCCATGGATGTGCCATGCTGACCCTTCGCTCCACAGTGATTTTCCATGGATGTGACCATCGCTGACCTCGCTCCACAGTGATTTTCCCACTGGATGTGACCATCGCTGACCCTTCGCTCCACAGTGATTTTCCCATGGATTGACCATGCCTGACCCTTCGCTCCAAGTGATTCCCCTATTGATGTACCATCGCTGACCCTTCCTCCACAGTGATTTTCCCATTGGATGTGACCATCGATTGACCCTTCCTCCACAGTGATTTCCCATGGATGTGACCATCCTGACCCTTCGCTCTCCCACAGTGATTTTCCCATGGATGTGACCATCGCTGACCCTTCGCTCCACAGTGAGATTTTCCCATTGGATTGACACATCGCTGGACCCTTCGCTCCACGACCATGGATTTTCCACCTGGATTTGACCATCGTGATTCCCATGTCGCTCCATCAGTGACTTTTCCCATGGATTTCTGTTACCATCGCTGACCCTTCGCTCCACAGTGATTTTCCCATTGGATGTGACCTCGCTCACATGATTCCCATGATTTTCCCATGGATGTGACCATCGCTGACCTATTCCTCCACAGTGATTTTCCCATTGGATGTGACCATCGCTGACCCTTCGCTCCACAGTGATTTCCCATGACTGTGACTCGCTACTTCCTGTCCTGACTCCTAGGATTCCTGTGGCTGACCCTTCGCTCCACAGTGATTTTCCCATGGATGTGACCTCTCCTGATTCGTCACGATCTTCCCATGGATTACATGTCCCTTGCCTCCTGACTTTTCCACTGATTTCCCATGTGACCTCGCTCCCAATGTTTTCCCTGGATGTGACCTCGCTGACCTTCGCTCCACAGTGATTTTCCCATGGATGTGACCATCGCTGACCCTTCGCTCCACAGTGATTTTCCCATTGGATGTGACCATCGCTGACCCTTCGTCCACAGTGATTTTCCCATTGGATGTGACCATCGCTGACCCTTCGCTCCACAGTGATTTTCCCATTGGATGTGACCATCGCTGACCTTCGCTCCACAGTGATTTTCCCATTGGATGTGACCATCGCTGACCCTTCGCTCCACAGTGATTTTCCCATTGGATGTGACCATCGCTGACCCTTCGCTCCACAGTGATTTTCCCATTGGATGTGACCATCGCTGACCCTTCGCTCCACAGTGATTTTCCCACTGGATGTGACCATCGCTGATCCTTCGCTCCACAGTGATTTTCCCATTGGATGTGACCATCGCTGACCCTTCGCTCCACAGTGATTTTCCCACTGGATGTGACCATCGACCTGTTCGCTGACATGCCATTTCCCCTGCTCCCCGATCTCTCTCTGGCGGGGGAGGGGGGTGGTTCTTTCGGTGTGTCGTTCTGCATCTCCACCCTTCCCCCTATGTTCCCCCCCCCTCTCTCTCTCTCTCTTATCCCCCTACCGTCACCCCCCCCTCCCCCCCCCCGTGACCATCGCTGACCCTTCGCTCCACAGTGATTTTTTCCACTGGATGTGACCATCGACCTGTTCGCTGACATGCCATTTCCCCTGCTCCCCGATCTCTCTCTGGCGGGGGAGGGGGGTGGTTCTTTCGGTGTGTCGTTCTGCATCTCCACCCTTCCCCCTATGTTCCCCCCCCCCTCTCTCTCTCTCTTATCCCCCTACCGTCACCCCCCCTCCCCCCCCCCCCATCCCCTCCTGGCCAGTGCCCTCCTATCCTCTCCAACTCCTTCTCTCTTTCATTCTCTCCCGTCTCCCCTCTGTCCTTCTTCTCTTTCTTCTTCTCTTCTTCTCCTTCTTCTTCTTCTTCTTCTTCTTCTTCTTCTTCTTCTCCTTCTCCTTCTTCTTCTTCTTCTTCTTCTTCTTCTTCTCCTTCCACAAAAGCGTTGTCTCTCTCTCCCTCCCCCCCTCTCTGTCTCTCTCTGTCTCTCTGTCTCTGTCTCTGTCTCTGTCTCTGTCTCTCTCTCTCTCTCTCTCTCTCTCTCTCTCTCTCTCTCTCTCTCTCTCTCTCTCTTCCACAAGAACGCTAATCCGCCCACAGCATGAAGGTGTCAAAGAAGATAAGGTGCGCTTGTTTTATAAGACTCGACAGAATACTATTGAGCTTTGAAGTCTTTACAACTGTCTAAGTCTTTTTCCCATCTTCCTTTATAAGACTCGACAGAATACTACTGAGCTTTAAAGTCTTTACAACTGTCTAAGTCTTTTTTGATTCCGTAATCTTCCAGCATGAAGGAATCAACGTGCAACCAGAAAATGGTCGATGTGGAAAACTGAAATCTTTTGTTGCTGCTTAAATGTATCCGTGTTGGAACCTTAAGCATAAGCTCAAAGATGTCCACTAATCACGATTACTCTTTCTTACTTTCTTCGATGTGTGTGTGTGTGTGTGTGTGTTGTGTGTGTGTGTGTGTGTGTGTGTGTGTGTGTGTGTGTGTGTGTGTGTTGTGTGTGTGTGTGTGTGTGTGTGCGTGTGTGTGTGTGTGTGTGAATTATGTTCCTTTTCTTTAAATAAAAAATGTTGACATTCTGTTCATAAAGTTTTCTTAAATGTCAGTACAACTATGGGTTAATCAGACAATAAATTGGTTTCACTCAGTGTGTGTGTGTGTGTGTGTGTGTGTGTGTGTGTGTGTGTGTGTGTGTGTGTGTGTGTGTGTGTGTGTGTGTGTGTGTGTGTGTGTGTGTGTGTGTGTGTGTGTGTGTGTGTGTGTGTGTGTGTGAGTCTGTGTGTGTGTGTGCATGTGCGTGACTGACTGACTGACCCTTTTGCCAACGTGGCCTATATGTTTACGGCACAGTTCTGTCGTCTCCTGCGCCAGTGCCAGACTTTTTCCGGCTGTCGACGTTGTCGTGCTAACAGACAGACGGGTCCGCTCCGCGCCATCAACCAAGCACCGCCCTGCTAATAAGATTGGGCACTCTGTCCGGCCGGTTATTGCTGGCATCGGCGAGCAGGAGGACCACACCCATAATGCCACCCCCGTTCCCCCCACCACCCCACCCCCACGCATCCGTCTACTTCCCCCTATCTTCTGCTTTTTTTGTTTTGTTTTGTTTCTTCGGTCCTGTGGATGTTTCGTGAGTGAAACAGTTGAGGTCGTGTAGTGTGGTGTGGTGTGGTGTGGTGTGGTGTGGTGTGGTGTGGTGTGGTGTGGGGGAGATTGAAGGTGTAGTGTGTGTAGGTGGTATG
>CM065734.1:40246281-40306281 GCA_033310375.1 Conus canariensis | reverse complement strand
GTGTCCGTAAGTATGTGAGCGAGAAGAATGGGTGAATGGGAAGAAGGGAGAGAGTGTTGAGTTTTATTGATGAGCACTTTATCAAATATAAATTGAGTTGCATCTTTTTTTTTTTTTTTTTTACAATTCCTACAGGAAAAATTTTTTTCTAAAAAAACGTATTGACAATTCATTATCATGTCCTTGAGCGCTAATGAAACCAAAGGTCAATCTGACAATTCCATCAGTTTGCATATTCATGTGTGTGAATGCAAGCAAACGTTTACATGTAATGTGCACTCATTTCCAAACAGAAAATATATGCAAACGTAACAAACTGCCAACAAATGAGAGACACAAAGTGGCATAAATTCAGCATGATTTTGTTTAAAACTACATTTACTTTGAAAAGCAAAGCCTATTGCTTCCACACTGGAATGTTAATGAACATTCAAATTTTGATCTAAGGTAACACCACTATTAAAGGAAAAACAACCAAAGTAATTCACACATTAAAAAATAAAACATTCTTGCCTAGTAATCGATTCATTCAGCTCTATGCCACTGCTTTAAATAGAAAAGAAAAGAAAGGACAGCAGAGAGAGAGAGAGAGAGAGCGAGACAGAGAGTGAGTAGAATATCTGACTAAGGCTAATCATAAACGGTTAACATAGAGAGAATTTTGCATTTCGTATAAAACAGTTGAATGATAACATACAGAGAATTTTGCATTTCTAATCAAACTGATGAAATCATGATTGAAGTTCTCTGAAGTGAAGAAGATGGAGAAGGGAGTAGAACATCCTACTGCACACCAAACAAAACCATGCAATGCAACACAAACAATCCTCATCCTCTCAATACAAAAAAAACACACACAAAAAAAACTACAAAAAAATGCATGTATATAAAAAAAAAGTACAGTATATAAGCAGCCAAACTAGATACAAATTGTAAATCTGATTTTTTTTTTCATGGGACAATGGGAGAAAGGAATCTAAATCACAGAGCAGTTCAAACATGAAACGGTTTATTAGTTACTAAGATAATTAACAGCAAGTGATGTCCACATAATTTCTACACCAGCAGTGTGTTCACATTCGCAGCGTGACAGAGGTGGCCCACTCCCCCAAGACGATCTGTCCCCCCCCCACTCCCAACCCTCTCTTTTTTGTTGTTCACCTGTTCTGCCAATTCAAGAAAAACCCATCTTTTCCAGCACCCCACCACCTCCTTTTTGTTACCTTGGTTTAATCTTTGATTCCGTTTCTCTTCTTTTCATCTGCCAGACAGAATAACTCCTTAAATGCAGGCATGGGCTAACTCACCTCAAGAAGGTGAAAGTTGTAGTGGCCGTCCCCGTTCTTTCCCCATCAGTCCATGGTATAAATCAAACATTCTCAAAAGATAATGGTTCCTTTCACAGCCACTGATAAATATACGCCAAATCCTAATGCTTACACCCTTGCACCTCAAATGTGTCGACCGAGTTCTCAACTGATAGCATATGTCCAGACGTTCTTTTTTTTTCAAAGTTCACTTTTAACATAACTGGGTTTTTTTTTCATTGTTGCTGTCTCGTCATGTCTAAAAAATACTTGAAGCCCTCAGAAAACCTTACAACTTACACTAATCCAGTATCAAACTTAACATGTCTTACAGTCAAGCACAAATTTCAGAAACACCAGTACACTTCATCAGAATGTGTACCTGGAAGCAGGAACCAATACTCTACTCAACCAGTAAGCAGTGGTTACAAATCTGAACAATCCCTTCATACAGAGAACCAACACGTTTTGGAGGTGTATCCTAAAAAAAACCCTGCCCAAGATACAGATTCAAAGTGGGTGCAATCAAATACCAGAGGGGCAGACCTGACATAAGGGACTCTCCGAACATGCTACAATGCTTCCATGTTTTTTTTTTATTCCCCAGCGTTGATGATGAGGGGCTTGCCCTTCGGGTCGTCGAAGCGGTCGTTGGTGGACAGGGACACGATCATGTACATGCCGAAGAGCAGGATGAGGATGTGGATGCCAACGGGCACCAGACTCATCCAGATGGCCACGGAGAACCACCCCACACAATCCTGGGACAGCAGGAACCCACCATCCTGCACGTTGAACGGCTGAATCTGCAAGCAACCGAGGTGGAAAGGGTTGATTCGATTCATGTGCAGAGCGTACTACAGCCCAGCTAACTGCCAAGAACATGTCATTGCTGAAAGTATGCTAAAAGACAGAACTTGCAGCCTTAACGTTGGGATTTTTCCTTCAGAGTTTGGATAGTGCTTCAAAAGTTTTACTGGACAGATCAACACTTAGTCACTAGCCCCTGAATTTTACTTGCCAAACAACAGAAAATACTGGCCACACAATTAGAACAAAAAGGTGTTCTGTCACTTAATTTGCAAATGATGTTAGAAAAAAAAGAATGACAAAGACAGAAAAAGCACACATACACTACACACACACCCTAACAACAAAAAAAACCCCTCAAAACGTCATTAAAATAAAATGAAAATAAAACAGACACAACAATTTTTCCTCAGTAGTCCTATTCCGAGTTAAACAAACTGAAACAGACACCACAGTCGAATGACCAGCAAGGAGTAGCCAGTTGTGTAACTGTTTTCCTGAACTTAACTTCAGCAAGTCAAATTTTTATTTTTCCTTCACCAACAAAAAAAAATACTTTTCCTACGCACCCTGACCAGTAAAACACTTGCTACATTCAGGGCTGCCATGCTGACTGTGGCAGCACACCACTGTAACACAGGCGCTGTGTGTCTGACATCATGGGCGGGCAGCCATACCAATTGCTGGGGTTTCTGATCAGGCTCAATCACTGCTTAAACCCTTACCTCACAAATGGTTCCCTCCCACAAGACAGAACTGTGCCATTCTATGAGGGGAGGGGGTTTAGGGAAGGGGGGGGGGGGGGGGTTATGCTCCTCTCCCTTCCCCTAGACATTTTTTTTTAAACTTGCTTTTAAAATAATTCAATCTGTGCTGGGAAACTTGTAAAACTCGTTTTTAAACTAACTCAGTCTGCCACACATCTGAGAATAACTTTGACAATGTCACTACTGTCAGTACTGTCTTATATGGTTCATATGTTGCTGAAATTGCCATGGTTATTTCGCAGTCACAGGTTGCAAAATTTTATAAAGATCAACAATTTTGTGTACCACTCGTGTATTTCACTTGTGTAAATATGCATATATTAGATGTCGGTTTGAAAGTATCAACATGGATGATAAGCTGAGTGTGGAGGTTTTTTCTTTTTTTTTTGATAAGTGTCTAATATCATCTGACGATGAAAAGACATTAAATAAACCACTGAACTGATCTGCAGTGCATCATCCCACCTTTCCTTCCAACCACAATCGGGACCTTTGTTCATACAGTTTTAAGTCGGCATCTTGCACTTCTGCAGCATCTTTTCAATTTATGATGTCACAATATAAGGTAAGGTAAGGTAATGTTGCTTATAGCCCAGCCGACCGCAAAGGACCATATCAGGGATGTCACTGCGCTGAAGTCAACTCACAAGTCATTATTAAGAGAGAAAAAAATCTCATTCACAGAACTCTCTAAATCACACCTTCCAAAAGCATACTGGAAATTTTATTTAAAAATCTTTCCTCTGAAAAAATCTTAGATCAGATGAAAAATGTTAATCTCCCCCAGAAATTCAAAGATCACATCAGGTGGGACATCTCTGAGCAAGGTTTCATGAAGTCTGCTGTGAAGTGTTTATGTCTCACATCATGCAAGTCCAAACACTCTAAAAGAATACGTTTCACTGTGAGTGGTACATGACATGGGATGCACCACGGAGCTTCTTCACCTTTTAAAAGACAAGAATGGGTGTAAAACGAATGGCCTGTACGCAAACGGCACAAAAGTGTTTCTTCTTTACGATGTCAAAAAATGACCTTGACTTTAATCCCGCAGACAAAATGGCAACTGCCTCCTCCTTCCCCCCTCCTCCTCCTGAAGAACGGTTACACCAGATTTTGCGACATCAAAGTCCGTCTGTTACTTTACCAAAAACAGGCTGAATGTTTTATGTCGCTGTCACATTTTTCTTCTCCACTGAACTTTCTTCCAGATGAACCTTTCTAAAACCTGTTTCTCGTTTTCTACTTTTAGCCAACCCTCCCCCCCAAAGGAAGGTTAAACTAGATTTCATGACATCAAAGTCTGTCTGTTACATGACCAAAAACAGGATGAATGTTTGGCGGATGTCGCTGTCACTTTTTCCTTCTCCCCTGAACTTTTATTACGGATGAATTTCTTTTTTTTTAAGTCATTTCTCATTTTCTATCTTTAGCCAACATCCGTGAATTCTTGGAAAAGTGGGAGCTCTAAATATATCTGCATTTTCAGCGAACTTTTCTATCTGCCAAAGTTATCTTTAGGAATGGATTAATACTTGTGCCAACAAACCAACACAAATTCATAGCTTTGAAACGCCCATTCTAATGCACACTGGCTAGACAGTACTAGACTAATGTGTTGCAGATGACAACTCTCAGTATTTGACATCAGCTTTTCAAAAAAGATTCACTGTGACTGTTGTTCTCAATTCCTATGGAACATTCAAAAGGTACAATCGTGGATAGTAGCAGATATACACGATTTATTAATTTAACAGATGACAGAAAAAACAAATTCATTTCGTTCTATGATCTATCGTATTTATAGAAGTCATGTGTAACAACATTTACCTATAATACTATCTTTTGAATTTTTACCTTGGAACTGGGATGACAGGGACAATGAAGGTTCAAGACAATTACAAATTCTTTAGCAACAGATCAAAGAAAGCAAGTAACATTCGAATTACCAAAGCTCATGTGATAAAAAAAAAAAAAAAAAAAAAAGAAGACAGAAGAGCACCACAACTCACCTGGAATCCACCCAAGGTGATGTATCCCAGCATGAGCATCGTCGTGTTCTTCGGGTACCACTCCATGGAGGAACAGTGGAACGAGTACAGCATGGAGACGACGGGGTCGTAGCCACGTGTCACCATCTTCGCCTTGGTCACCATGTCACCCTTGGACGAGTTACTGACGGACAACTCAGCATCCAGGATTTCCCAGCGGTCGTACTGATTCAAGAAGGGCAGACTGGGCGGAGCAGAACAGAAAATGTCATGTGGTTCATTTCAGACTGGCAGCTCCTTCTGTTTTTCAGACCCGTTTATCCCAAATTTGTGTACCTGTAATATCTCAGACAAAAAACCTGTAATTTGCACACACACAAAAAAAAAAAAAAAAAAAAAAACTATAATCTTCATAATCGCAATACTTTTGCAACTTCTGAAGATTTGGAAGAGCTGGCCATTGGCACATAAGACAGCTTCGTCGCCATCTTTGACAAGGTAAAAGACGCAAGGCACGCTGGGAAATGTCTTCTTACTGCTTTTGACCGAAATGGTTGCAGACGAAATTTCGCGTTTAACAATTTTTTCTTTGATTCTTTCCCCTGTTTTGTTTTTTTTGGGTTTTTTTGTTTGTTTTTTTTTGGGGGGTGGGGGGGTGGGGGGGGTGGGGGAGGGGGGCGTAATTCCCGTAATTCTGATTTTTTTCCATAAATATTACAGCAAAATCATAAGGTTAAACAGGTCTGGTTTTTATTAACCCCCTCCCCCCTTTAAGAAAAGGGAAACCGAGGCCAGAGAGAAAGAAAAATGTTAAATCATGAACATAATGTTGACAGCTGTATTCATTTTTTTTTTTAAAATGATGCATCAAGACATTAGGTCATGATGCTTAATGAGCCACTGACTTAGAAAATCACCTGAGTGGGAAAAAAAACAATGAGGAGGATGGACAGAGTGGGTGGGGGACAAGAAAAACATGGAATACTGAATTCGTAAGAAAGAACAAAAATAATCTGAAAACTTGGCAAAACGTAATGCCCACATCATTTCCTATCAATGATTCGGCTTACAGGTTTCATCAGCTTTTCCCCAATGTTTAGTGTGAATCTTGTTTGTTTTTTTTGTATTACTGTACAGTTTCTAATGGCTAGTTTCCAACAGAAAAAAATTGTCAAGAAGCCCTGATACTTCCAGTGTCTATCTACTGAATCTTTTTAACATTGTAAAGCGTTTCTGTGGTGGCAATGTTATTACACACATTGTTCTCCATGTTAGTAGCTCTGAGAGTTAATAAAAAAATAAATAAATAAATAAAAAAGGAAAAGAAAAGGGGGAAAAAAAGGCTAGATTTGGTGAGTGATTCTGTCATTTTCAGTAGGCGTCCGTTTGCATTAAAATATAAGCATTCAATGCTTCCTAAGCACTTTACATGGCAATCTTACAATAATTAAAAGCCAAACTCAAAATATTTGAGACAGCTCAAAGTAATCAGAATATTAGTTTACAAAGAAACATTTTATGTGAAAGGACCGCTTTCTATGTGGCATCCTGATACATGAACAGCTTTCAAAACCATTACACTGTTAATCAGCTTCTATCTTTGTTAACCAAAGCAAGCGAGCCTTCACATAAAAATCTGTCACACACATAAAATCCCATCACCAACCTTCGGTAGACCCAGTCTGAACACTGGTATGAATGAAATGTATAGACGTAGCATACACCAAAAGAATTAACTGAAAACTGAATGTCTGAATGAAGCAGGAAAAGGTGGAATGCAGCATCAGCAGTCAGCTCATCAGCTGGCTCTGCCCAGTAGGCAGCCCGTGGTGTAAAAGAGACCATGGATTGTAAAGCGCTTACAGCTTGGTCTCTTACCAAGGATAGGTGCTGTATAAGTGCTCTTATATAATACCAATAGTAAAAATGATAACGAGTAATAACAATAATGATAACAAGTGGAATCTGTCTTCTTTACAACTATAAATCTTAACAGCTTTAACCTAAAAAGCAGCCTTTTCAAGAGGCAAACAAAATCTATCTTGAACACATTCATTACGCCAATCAGCTTAGAAATATAATATATATAGCATTTCCCAAACAAAATCTCCCAACTGCCTTCAACACAATCGTAACGCCAACTTAATTCATTTTATAAAGCCAGTCAATGTCCACCTCCAAAATTAACCTTTCAAACAAAACCTGACCATCTTTTACTCAACTATAAAGACAAGCAGCTTACCTCCCCAAAATCTCTCTTACCTTCAAGGAAAGTACACTGCCAATAAGCTTCTACCTTTAGAACTGGTGTCCAACACATTTATTAATCCATCCAACCTAACCCTTCAAACAAAACTCTTGACCGACTGCACTCACTCGAGGGTCAGGCTGTAGGTTTCGGTGGTAGAAAAGTTGCTCCTGAAGTTGTCAAGCTTCAGCTGGACGCTGGGCAGAAATAAGCACCACATGAATCACACCGATATAGGTAGACATTAAAAATGAAACTGGTGATCACCAACTGTTCTTGTGTAACAGAACGACTGCAGAGTGTGAGGATTATACCGTTATAAAAACAAACAACACAACACACACACACACACACATATATATATATATATATGCACAGTTCTTATACTGTTATGGCACTCCCATCTTGCGCATCTTCTCAGTCACTGTCACTATTACTCCTCCATGACACAGTCACACCATGACCATCCTGCTACAGTTTCACTGCTAGCAATCTGCAGGGAGCTATCCACATACGGCTGTCAGGGAGCAACATATCAGAGATGGAAAGAAAAATAACACACACAGTGTTTTTTTTAAATACACTATTCCTTAGAGCTTGCCCAAAATCTGTAAGCCGACACATGCTGACAGCTACCGCAGAATAACAAACACAACCCCACATCCACTAAACTGACTGACCTCCCCTAGATCCCAAGCATCGTCACGTAAAAACACACTAGACAGAAACAAGTAACATGGTTTGTACTCAACAAAGGGCACAATTACTCTCTTTTTTCCCTGACCACATCTTCTGTGCCACCACAGTGGCATTGCATCAACATTGCCCATTGCGACCACTCATCCACAGCTACAGCCTTGTCCGTCCCGCTGCAGCCCCTGTAGTGGCAATCCACAGGGAGCAGTCAATGTCCCAGTCCCCATGAGGCAACCCCACTCACACTGACACTTAACTGACGCCAAGTCACTTCGGTGTTGCCTGTTCGGATTCAACAAATGCAGAACACCACCAACTAAGCCCCCTACTCACAACAATATCTGCTTAGTCATGGAGCCAAACTTTAACATACCTCAGTAAAATTTTTAGACACTTTTAAAACCAATGAGAAGATACCCCGCTCACTCCAAACTTTCCCAAACCTTTCATGACAGTACAAGCCCTGGACAGGTAATCCCAGTATGATTAAACTCCATATTTTCAGCACCAACCTCACAGTCCTGTTGCCACCCATCTCCACCGTCATGTTAGCCGTTTTCAGGTCCGTTGCAGTGAGGGTGAAATTGTAGGGACAGTAATCGGGCTCGGTGTCACTGGTGAAGCTGGGAACGAGACACAGGGTGATGTAGGTCAGGTACGCATACAGGCTGCTGCCGTTCCCGTAGGTCACGTTGAAGAAGACGCCATCGTTGGTCGCATCTTGAGGCGCCTCCATCAGCTGTCTTGTCTGATGAGTTTCCCGCTTTTGCCTCTGTCACAATGTATAATGAAAAAATACTGGCAGGGTTCATACAGCTTTCCCGATAAAAAAATTCAACGACTTTTAAAGGGCTTTTCAAGCACTTTTTTTTTTTTTTTTAAATCAAGGACTTACTTCAAAGATAACTTTCAGAAAAATAATCATGAAATACTGACACAAGTCAAATTTTTCACTGTCTAGGACCTTGTTGCATGTGCAGCAAAAGGTCTTCTTTTTGTCTCGACCTGGGTCTGCCTGCAACCATTCTTTGTGTTCTTCTTTTGTCCAGCCAAACGATGTTCAACGAACACTTCCCCGGCACCTTGGCTTCTCAATTTCAAGATGGCAGATCATTCTATCACATCAGCAGGTGCCATGAAGGTCGGCAACTCTGGCGTTTTTACCAGTAGCTGATGACTTATCGGTGAGATAATCAGTCAACTGCGACTCGGACTTCCTTTACTTTCATACTTTTTTTTTTTTAATCCAATATCAGATTTTCTTTCAGACTCCTCGAAATTAAGGACTTTTAACCCGTTCACTGCTTGAAAATGTTACAAACAAAGGCTTTCCCAGTGCCAGGGAAATCTAATGATTTGGGGGTAATAATTAACAAAAAATTCTAGCTCAGAAACTACAAAAGATATAACAATGAAATATATATGATTTTTGAAGGAAATTGAATGAAGATTTTGAACCTGGGCTTCTTTGATAATTAAAAAATATTTAGGCATTTAAATTTGGATAGATTTTTTTGCACGATCAAAAACATATGTATTTACCACTACAGCTTCACATCCAAGAAAGAACACAAAGCAAAAAACTTGAAAATAAAGTTTGTATTGTCACACTACACATGTAAATGAAAGTAAAACAGATTAGAAGTCTATCAAGACACTCACACTCTATGCAGACAGGACAGTCCATGACCACGCCCCCCTTCCCCCACCACGCCTCCTTGCTGGACTTAACCCTCTCTTTCACTCCTCCTCTTCTCCTACCTTTCCCTCTGCCCCGTGTCACGCCGCGAGCAGGCCACGCTCCCCTCTCGCGCTGACCATCACATCACTGGCCACTGGCACACAGTGCAGAGTACACACTAGGCTAACTCGTTCGACGCTGGCAAACTAGTCAGCTGAACACACACTGAGGTCACACAGCCCGACTCAATAACTGACGAATATGGTCGGCAATTCCATCACAATCATCATCTCACCTTCATGCTCGAGTAAGTCGTTGAATAAAAGATTGTCTTTGTCAAAAATGATTAGCAGAGCCTGCTCAGCTGTGTAAATACATTGATTTTGTCGCTACGCTTGTCGAAGGTTGCGCCGCCATCTTTGCAAGCGAGACGAAGTGCTGGCTGGACATCCAGTCAGTGATGAGAATAAATGGGCTTTCCCCTCACGTGTGGTCATTTGCATATCATTTTAATACTACAGACATATAAGGCTTACTACGCACACTCTATTTAAGTCCGTTAATAGAAATAGTAACGAATGAAAATTCAAGAAAAATGCATGACGTCAGTGGACGGCCCATAGGCACTGGGAAAGCATTTTTACTTCGGCGTCAGCTGACGGCTTATAGGCACTCTTCGGGTTAAGGACTGTACAAATCCTGAATATGGTAATATCTTTGTTACTTTTTCGTCTTACCACCCTTTGACTGCAATAATGGACTGGACTGAAGACAGAATTGTTATCACCGCTCTTTTTGTTTTAAAACTCTACATGGGTTAACTTTTCATGTCTAGATTGAAAAGAAACCCAATTCCTAAAAAAAAAGATAAATAAATAACTATTTCGAGCGATCTGTATTTCAGGCAAAGTTATTTCCATGTTGAGCATCTGGCAGAAATGTGCAACTCTTTCTTCAGTTTCTTCTGTTTAACCTTGGAATGCCAGGCAAGAGAATGTGTGTAAACTGCAGCACTTTAGGTGATCTGTCATTTGGCTACAGGGTGGTGCAGAGTACCAAAATTAGGTGAGGGATTCTGCCCCCCCCCCCCCCCCGCCTTACCAGCAACTGTTTTCTTCTTTAATTCTTTCAGCGTCTACAACATAACATCCATACTTACCTCCTCTGAAGTTTCGGCAGTGTAGAGGGCAGTGTACCTGGCATTTATTTTCTGCAGGTGTCGGGTTACTTTCCCAATCGTCTCATCTGAACACAATTAACATTCATCACAAATCAGTTGTTGGGCTACTTTCCCAAGTGTCTCATCTGAACACAATCAACATTCATCACAAATCAGTTGGGCTACTTTCCCAAGTGTCTCATCTGAACACAATTAACATTCATCACAAATCAGTTGTCGGGCGACTTTCCCCAAGTGTCTGATCTGAACACAATTAACATTCATCACAAACCAATTGTCGGGCGACTTTCCCAATTGTCTCATCTGAACACAATCAACATTCATCACAAATCAGTTGTCGGGCGACTTTCCCAATTGTCTCATCTGAACACAATCAACATTCATCACAAATCAGTTGTCGGGCTACTTTCCCAATTGTCTCATCTGAACACAATTAACATTCATCACAAAATCCAAGTTGCTGGAGCAGAAACATGGTTAATCTGAATGTGGCTGTGCCGGAGGAGCAAAAGTGAATAACGCTGGAGTCACGCCATCAAAGGGAACACACAGGATGACGCGGAGGAGCCTGAATGAATAACGCTGGAGTCATGCCATCAAAGGGAACACATAGCGCGTCGGAGCCTGAATGAATAACGCTGGGAGTCATGCCATCAAAGGGAACACATAGGATGACGCGGAGGAGCCTGAATGAATAACGCTGGAGTCACGCCATCAAAGGGAACTCATAGGATGACGCGGAGGAGCCTGAATGAATAACGCTGGAGTCACGCCATCAAAGGGAACACATAGGATGACGCGGAGGAGCCTGAATGAATAACGCTGGAGTCACGCCATCAAAGGGAACACATAGGATGACGCGGAGGAGCCTGAATGAATAACGCTGGAGTCACGCCATCAAAGGGAACTCATAGGATGACGCGGAGGAGCCTGAATGAATAACGCTGGAGTCACGCCATCAAAGGGAACTCATAGGATGACGCGGAGGAGCCTGAATGAATAACGCTGGAGTCACGCCATCAAAGGGAACTCATAGGATGACGCGGAGGAGCCTGAATGAATAACGCTGGAGTCACGCCATCAAAGGGAACTCATAGGATGACGCGGAGGAGCCTGAATGAATAACGCTGGAGTCACGCCATCAAAGGGAACACATAGGATGACGCGGAGGAGCCTGAATGAATAACGCTGGAGTCATGCCATCAAAGGGAACACATAGGATGACGCGGAGGAGCCTGAATGAATAACGCTGGAGTCATGCCATCAAAGGGAACACATAGGATGACGCGGAGGAGCCTGAATGAATAACGCTGGAGTCATGCCATCAAAGGGAACACATAGGATGACGCGGAGGAGCCTGAATGAATAACGCTGGAGTCATGCCATCAAAGGGAACACATAGGATGACGCGGAGGAGCCTGAATGAATAACGCTGGAGTCATGCCATCAAAGGGAACACATAGGATGACGCGGAGGAGCCTGAATGAATAACGCTGGAGTCATGCCATCAAAGGGAACACATAGGATGACGCGGAGGAGCCTGAATGAATAATGCTGGAGTCACGCCATCAAAGGGAACACATAGGACGACGCGGAGGAGCCTGAATGAATAACGCTGGAGTCACGCCATCAAAGGGAACACATAGGATGACGTGGAGGAGCCTGAATGAATAACGCTGGAGTCACGCCATCAAAGGGAACACATAGGATGACGCGGAGGAGCCTGAATGAATAACGCTGGAGTCACGCCATCAAAGGGAACACATAGGATGACGCGGAGGAACCTGAATGAATAACGCTGGAGTCACGCCATCAAAGGGAACTCATAGGATGACTCAAACTCAACACAGCAAAAGAAAACCATGTGACAAATTCAAATGGGTGATTCATCACCTGTGTGCATTTGTGTGTGTGTGTGTGTGTGTGTGTGTGTGTGTGTATGTGTGTGTGTGTGTGTGTGTGCGGTGTGCTGTTCTACTTTCTTTAAGGAAAAAAAAAAGGAAAAGAAGAAAAGAAAAAAAATCTACTCTTGCTATTCTTTCATTCAACTGAAGGTATATAATCAATGAATAGGGTCATTTGTTTTTCTGCTTAAACTGCACTCTTTGTGTTCACTGTTCATCGCAAAGCTGCTAACCTTTGGAAAGCAATCCTAGTAATCCTGGCAAAAGCAAAACTAGTAATCCTGGGGGAGGTGGCTTGAAAGAAGGGAAGGGTAAGAAGGGGTGTGTGTGTGTGTGTGTGTGTGTGTGTGTGTGTGTGTGTGTGTGTGTGTGTGTGTGTGTGTGCGCGCGCTCGCGCGCGCAGCAGTGCCGCATCTCCTCTGGTGGGTTGCCTCCTGACAACGTTGACTGCTTCCAAAGGATTGCAGGTGCCGGAGCTGCGGTGGGCCAGCTCGGGCTGTGGTTGAGGAAGGGGGGTTGTTGAAATGAGTGGTGTGGGTACAATGCCACTGAGATGGCACTGAAGATGGGGCAGCAAAAAAAAAAAAAAGGAAAAAAAAAGTTTTTATCAAGACTTGTTTGTCAGCAGTTTATCCATCTACCTCAGTTCTTCATTTATGTGTCATTATAACAGATAATAGCTTCTCCCGTTATAGTTCATTTCCCTTCACTGAACGTCCCACTGAAAAGCACTTTGTCTACATTTTCAGCCGCTCTATCTTTCTTATCCATCCTCCAGACTATAAATTTTCATGTTTACTATCAAATTAACAATCCTCCTTGTGTCAATACTTGAAAAAAAAATACGGATGATCAGCACACAAATTTTGTCTGTCCATATTTTCAGCTGCTCTACCATTCTCATCCATCTTTCTAACTATAAATGTTCACATTAACCTTTCTATCCCCGTTCCGCCCTATTCCGCCCGACCCGTCAGGCTCCTGATCCGCCCTGTACCGCCCGTTCCTCAGTAGGCTGATTGTCTCGGTGTGCCTCCCTTATTTGGGTTGACCACAGTAATAAGACAAACCGGTCGTTATCCGAGTCTTTCCTACCTTTCTCAGCGCCATTTGTGAAAGCGGTTTGTGGCTTTTTTTTATTTTTAATCGATTTTTTTTGTCATCCCATCGACTTCCGACTACGATCAAAATGTCGCACTCTGACAGTGACAGTGACATGAGCTTGACTGTGGACCAAATGTTCAATATGAATGTGTTGCCGACCGAAAATGACGACTGGAATCAATCGGACATTGATCTTGACTCTGTAGACAGCGACAGTGACTATGAAGTTGCAGAAGGAGTGAATGCGAGTAGTGACAGTGACTCGGACATAGGCGACGCAGGTGACGCAGGTGCTACTGATGTCGGTGGATGTGCACAGTCATCGCAGTGGTCAAACGACGACTTTCGGACTGAAGTTCGTGTGTTTGATGCATACAGGGGCCCCCCACATGTCCACAAGTGAATCTTCGAACACCTTTTGATTATTTTTCACTTGTTTTTCCTTCGGACGCATTCCATCTCATGGTCAGGGAAACCAACCTGTATGCAAGACAAACGCTCATGGCTGCTGGTCTTCCTGAGGATAAGTTTCAGCCAACCACTGTGGATGAAATCAGAGCTTTTGTTGGTCTTCTCATGTTTATGAACATGGCCCCTGTTCCTCATCGTGATTTTTATTGGAAAGACTCTTCTCCTTTCTTCAATCCCTGGGTGTCGAGTGTCATGTCAAAGAACAGGTTTGAACAGCTGAACCAGTATTTTCACCTCGTGATACCACTCAGTTTGTTCCCAGAGGTCAGGCTGGGTATGACCCCCTGTTCAAAGTCAGACCTCTCATTTCCATGACTCAAGAATGTTTTGCTATGCAGTTTCTACCTGGGCAAAACATCACAGTAGATGAGGCAATGATCAAGTTCAAGGGTCGTTGTGGTTTTCTGCAGTACGTGCCTGCAAAACCAACAAAGTGGGGCCTCAAGGTGTGGGCTTTGTGTGATGCCGATTCTTTTTATATGCTGAATTATTCAGTATATACTGGGAAGACCAATGATGTGCCTGCTGGGACAGGTGATGCCCTAGGGGATCGTGTCGTCAAACACTTGGCAGAACCCCATTATTTCAAGTGGCACACCGTCTACTTTGATAATTATTTCACGTCAGTCCCCCTCATTCAATATCTGTTTCAGAAGAAAACCTTGGCATGTGGGACTGTGCGAAACAACAGGAAGGGTCTGCCACAGGATATGAAGCCAGCAAAATGTGTCAAAAAGTCTAGGGACACAAAGCGCTGGTTTCGTGAGATTGGCTATGATGATTTGAAGGGCAAGCTTCAGGCTGTTGCTTGGTTTGACCGTCGTAAGGTCACCCTTCTTACTTCTGTCCATGATGGAACCGATGGAGAGCTTGTCAGAAAAGGTGCAGGGGGTGTTGAAAAAGCCAGGTATTCTAGGCCCCTGGCTGTGGCTGATTACACCAAGAACTACAACGGTGTTGACAAGCATGATCAATTGCGATCATATTATTGTTCCAAGCAGAAATTCATGAAGTGGTGGAAATATGTGTTCTTCTTCTGCCTGGACACTGCTGCAGTAAATGCCTTTGTAATCTACAAAAACTCTGCAGATGCCCCACTGAAACTGCATGTGGATTTTCACACTGAGATTGTCATGGGCATGGTGAATGGTTTCAAGGGTCGAAAACGGATCGGCCGTCCCGTCGTTCACGACAATCCAGACAAGCACAAACACACTCCTTCCAAAATCCAGTCTGCCAGAGGCAAGAAGGACTGTGTCTGTTGCAAGAAGGAAGGCAGGAAAACCCCAGCAGGCAATGCCATCCAGTCAACACATGAGTGTGTGATGTGTAAGGTGGCTTTGTGCAAGGATCGTGGCTGCTTTTTTTCTTTTCACCAGCAGTGAGTAGGTTCCTACACACTCATTCTTAGCAGTACACCTGATACTTGACTAAATCAAGGACTGAACTTTGTCATTTGTGTTTTGTACAGACTGTTTTGGGGTTGACTAAATATTGAAAGTGCCACATACAAAAGTACTGGAGTTTGTGCATGGAAGAAAAGTGCACAACGGAAAGAAAATTTCATGTCAGTGATCTGTGTGTGACAAAAGTGATCAAAAGCAAGAACATTTCCAGTGACTGTGTTGTTTGTGTGTGATCACATTTGGATTATATAATTCATTACATCTGGAACCATATGGTGAGTACAACAAAAATATTTGAGTGTTATTTTGTGTTGTGATGCCTGCCTCTCTTCCTTCCTACTAACACCTGCATATAGTTAGAAATATTATCAGTCATAGGAATTCTTTTTCTCACAAACACAAACTAACTCATGCAGATCAAAAAGCATGCACTCCAATACATTTTCAGTAAGTATGGTATGATTTTGACCTGTTATTTTTTTTTTATTTTTATTTTTTTCCTGCTATGTAACTGCTAGGTGACTTAAAAGCGTCACAAAAATTTCACATATATTCCTAGCTACCTGTGTAACTACTAACACCTCACAACACCCATCAGTTCTTTTCAGATGGTGAACCTGACCACTTGCCACCAAAAAGGTAGGTGTTATAAAGTTGATGGGTGTTGTATTGCCTGTCTATCACCTATTTCACTGACGTAGGTGTGTTTCCCAGGTAAAATCAGGTGTGTGAGTGTTGAGTCATAAAAATATTTTCACATCCCCCTGAAATAACAAGTGCAAACCAAAGTTCAGCTTTCCATAGATTTTTGCTGAAAACTTGAAGTCTTTATATCCATCAGTTTATTTTTTACAATTTTTTAAAGTCAGTACCCCAATTCGGGCAGCGAATTCCAATATAAACTTAGTAGTCTACGCGACTTCTGTCATACGAAATACAGGACAATGAAGGCTAACTTTCAAAACGACATTGTCGGTGATTCAACACTTTAAGGATTATAAGCACACACAAAAAATTAATTTAAAAAAAACAAGACCTTCCCACGAACTCACCATTGGAAGCAATGGTAGCCTCTGCATTGTGGGCACCAGAGACAGGCAGGAGCCGAACCACCACCAGGTGACTGCCCTTGCCCCCAAGTTCAAGGCCAGAAAGGTCAGATGCCGAGGTCACATCGTGGACATCACCAGGGAAGTTGTCACGGAGAGAGCCGAGGGCAAGGTGTGACCCCAGGACCCGTGGCAGCTCCAAGGAGAAGTGTTCATCCAGCAGGCCCTGTAATAATAATAATACTAAGGATGAGGACAATTTTCATAGCGTCCATCCTAACAACACGGGTTACTTGGCATTTTACAAGTTTAAACAAATCAACATTTAAAACACACACACACACACGCACACACACATCTGCGTTCACGAGTCATAAACATATTCATCCATTCACTCACACACACAACACACACATACATGCGCGCGCATGCACACACACACACACATGCACATGCACACACACACTCACATAGGGACACAATGTCGCATACATAAACATTTACACTATATAACATGGTGAACAGCTCATTCATACACGAGGAAAGTGTGCAAGTGACATATAGTAATTTAGTAATGTTTCAGGCTGTATTCTGCAACTGGCGTTCAAACAGATAAGTCTCTTCTTCTTCTTCCAGGAAAGCGACCGCAATCAACTAGCTGATTATTCTATCACTGTTTCAAGTACAGACTTGAAAGTTGGGAAGGAAGGGGCATGACGTAGATGGAAAGGTAGCGAATTCCAGACTGTCGCTGCAAAAAATGATAGTGCTCTTGAGCCATTTCAGCCAT
This sequence comes from Conus canariensis, assembly GCA_033310375.1. Taxonomy (NCBI): domain Eukaryota; kingdom Metazoa; phylum Mollusca; class Gastropoda; order Neogastropoda; family Conidae; genus Conus; species Conus canariensis. The sequence continues at coordinate 40,288,877 of CM065734.1, read as the reverse complement.
TTCCAACACAGAATTGATGGCAACTGTCCTGGGGTTGTAGCTGAGACAATCAGCCTCTGATAAACATTCAGATCAATACACTGATCATCTGTTCAGTGTGAACAACATACTCTGACTCAACATCAGTCAACTGCTTACATCATTACTTTTTAGCATACCTCTTTTTCTGAAAAAAAAAACAACCAACAAAAATTCTTTTCAAGCACTTGAACCATTATTTTAAACAGCTGACAACCCAAACAAACTTTTAATAATAATGAATGTACACATAGGAAAAAATTGGTTCAAAAAAAGGTGACAGCATTCCTATAGTAGTTTATTAGATTTGACAAACTATTAACATCTTCGGTGCTTTATACAGGTTTCCATCAACATGAAGAAAACTTATAGCTGCCACTGACCTTGATATTCTTGAAAGCGCCCCCATCACTGTGCGAATTATACACATCCGCATACTTTGAGATGTCATTGATGTTCAGCTGAAAAATATATTGACTATGTTATTTCAACATACAATAACATAAAATGCATCGGAAGAGGTACTGTTTTTTACCTGTCCGCCACAAATATATTTTCATGTGCAACCAGAAAATTGCTGATATGATGAACAACAATCGCCATAAAAGCACAGGATGGAGTTTTGGAACTGATATACTTACCTGTGTTCAGCGTGTATATGAAGCCAGTTCAAACCAAAAATTTTAAATATCGCTCTTAACGACACTGTCTGCAACAAACTTGAGCTACCAACATGACCTTCAGACAATTCCGAAGAATCACAATTCGAGTCTCTGTCTAAAAAAAATATCAAACGAAAAGGCGCTCGGGCATAACAGACGAATTACAATTCCATCTACTCCCTGAGACAATACTAAAAAACATGCGCTCAGGCTTTATTTAAGAATCACAATTCCAGAAACTGTCAGAGACAAATACTGAAAGGAAAGGTGCTCAGGCATAAACTGAAGAATTACAAATCGAGTGAGTGTCTCAGACAAACATTAAGAGAAAAAGATATCTTCATGCTCATGCTGCATCATGATCAGCACTACCAGCTACTGCAGTCAATGAGGTTTTTCATGTGAAGGTACAGGACAGAAAGAATTATCAATTCAAACAAACAAAATTAACTCTTTTGCTGTGATATAATCTTTTGCTGTGTGTGCGTGCGCGTGTGTGTGTGTGTGTGTGTGTGTGTGTGTGTGTGTGTGTGTGTGTGTGTGTGCACGCGCATGTGTGTTTATAAAAAAATTCAATGAAAAAAAATGAAAGAAAACATGCATGTACAGATTGGGAGAAACTATATAATATTTCTCACTGTCAACAAAACAAGCTACACGATGAATTTTGATTACATTCAAATAACCCCAAAATCAATTTTTTTCTTGTTTAAAAAATTTCAAGTCATACTCAAATCTACAGATAATAAACAAAGAAAAATGAAAAATACCATATTTTTCTTCATATCTGAATAGTGTATTCTCAGTAATCTTTATATATTCTAAAACACATAAACGTAAAAACGTTTGAATAATACAAGTTTACTGATTGCATTTTGGTCCAGTTGTAGTCTGACATGCATAAATTTCCTGTGTAAGTTTTATGGGAAACACTGATTAACGGTCATGAATTTTATCAGGCTACCACAGTCTTTGGAACCAACAAAGGAAAGCAGAGCATATACCATTTAAAATGTATTTTTCTACCAACCCTTGTTTAATTCCAGGAGTTCCAGCATTTTCTTGCTTTATCCAGCAACAAAATGGACAGCATACAAAATTTTCCATCAATTTCAGGCTTTTAGTACAGCCCTGTCTTATACAGCACACAAACAGTGACTACCAAGTATCAAAGTTCCTGCCAGAATGAGTGCTCAATGGATTACAAGAACACCCAAAACACAGGCTTGCAGCAAAGGCCTGATGAGATTGTGAACAATTTCAATGCAAAGTCTCATCATTTTGGTGAAATCGTGAAATATTTCTGCTCTCTTTTCATTGCAAAGCAGCAGACTTATTCATGACATTCAGCAGAAAACAGTATAAGCTCCCTTTACACCATTTCAAGAGATCCTTCGTTAACTGGATGCCTACATAGATGTAGTAGTCATCAGCTGAGACCTTGGTATATTCTCTCAGCGCTTGGCACCTGACCTGCTACTCCTATCCCCTCTCACCCCTGGCCCCTTTTCCACCATTGGCCCTCTTCTCCCCCGTCTCTCTGAATATAATTTTTCATTACCAGTCATTGAAATGGATGACCTTGGCGACTTTTAGTCATGCTTGTAATTTATCTGTTAAATCCAGAGAATTTTCCATTTTTCAGAATCTCTGCATTCTACTATCATTTCTGTCTTCCTCTAAAAAAAAAAAGGCAAATATGAAGTGAACAAAATTATAGTCATATTCACTGTATTAAAACAGATGGTATACCTTGTCTTGCAAAAATGCTACAATGATATTTGATTCTTTGCCGAGGAGTCGGGCGAGATAGTCGGAATGGAAGGTGTCCTGTGAGATCTTGTCAGAGGCTGGAGCTTGTGGCAGGTCACTCAATGGTCTGCAACAATCAAAATAACCTGAGAACTGTTTTTAAACAGAAGCATCCCCATCCTACCACTACCCATCCACTTTATAATGCAAGACATCTAAGCAGGCTGCAAAGAGATCAGAAGAATGAATGTACACACTATTTATGGTTTAAATATGATACACAACATCCTTATCTGAGAATAAAGCCTTTTCATGACTGGTGATTTGCACACATGAGTTTCAGTTACATATACTCCGGTAATATGAAATGAAAAAGCTGTGCACATGCATCAGTGGAAACAAAAAAGTTCTGTTAGTGACATGCAATGGTTTATAGAAAAGTTTTGTTTTTCTATTTATGTAAATTGTAATAAAAAGAAAATGTCTCAATTTCATAATGGATTTGCTCTGATCGATGAAATGGATGTCTTTCAAGTTCAGGTCAATGAGAGTGAAAATGACAGTACGTTCACATTTCCATCTGTAAAATTAAAAATAATAAAGTGATAGAAGCTATTTGAATTTCACTGAACTTCTGTTCTTCGGTTGATATCAATAACAATCATATTCTCTTATGCTCTTAAATATTGGGATTAAATGTGAATGCCACGAAAATCAACATATTTGCGTGTATTCGTTTGAAACATAACGTCACATAGGCCCTACACAACGCTAACATTAGTTTAACACATTTGACAGTCTAAAAGCAGCAGACATTGTCCAAAACAGTCACTTAAACTGTCGACTTCTGCCACTTCTCTGGCTACTTTATGATCACGAGACCATGACACCGGCTGGAGTGAGTATGTGGGTGGGTCATCAACTGATCAAGCTAGTAGAACTGCTATCAGAAACTAGAATTTATGCCTTCGGGTTGAATAAATTAAAATCAATCTAATTATGAATTAAAGTTCATTTTATCCATACCATAGAAATGCATTAACGTGTCCGAATAGTTTCAGCTTGATACTTGCCATTGTGACACCGAAACCACTATTATTTTCTGCACTCGTGCCAACATTATTATAACATCGAATGTCACAAGGCTTCAAGGCGAGAAGCAAAATACTAAAATCTTCATCCACTTGTGTCCGAAAAATGTGTGATGGATGTGACATTAAGAAAACATTTATATACCTCTCCGGTGACCACATCAAAACAGGAACATCACTGGCAAATGTGGCTGAAACAACCACGGATAAGATCACGTACAAACTCACAGCCATCTTGATGTTCGTTCTTCTGCTATTAATAGAATGTTGCGTTATGAAGTCGGTGCGTCGTCGCGAAGTCGACAAATTTGATGTCGGCTACTCTCGGGTCTTTCCGTAGGTCTATGTCACTTTATACACAAATACACAATAAAGTCATGTACACAGCCAGAAAAAAAAGTCATCATATAATCTACAAGTAGAATATAGTGGCTATTAACTTCCATAGTGGTCTTTGTATGGCTCATTGGGTGTTACCTTCGATAGCAGGTTGTCATTTGATCCCCACCTACAGAGAGTGGTAAATAAAGCTAACCAATTGTTAGGTATCATAAAAAGAAGTTTTACAAAGATACTTTTTTGAAATTATACAAAACTGTTGTCAGGCCACAGTTGGAGTATGCTAACGTGATTTGGAGCCCTTTTTTTTCTTTAAAGCGTCAATCAATAATGTTAGAAAAAGTTCAAAGACGAGCTACCAAATTGTTAAAGCAACGCAAAAACTTATCGTATGATGAAAGATTGAAATATTTGAATCTGCACTCGCTGAGGGGAAGAAGGATCAGAGGTGACCTAATTCAAGTTTATAAGATCTTTAATGGTTATGATGATATTGACGTTGAGACTTTCTTTTCTGTTGCACAACTTGCGAGTACTAGAAAGTCTGAAGGAAAGATTTTTATAAAGCACTGTAATACTAATCAACGTAAATTTTCATTTTCATATAGAGTTGCTAACCACTGGAACGAATTACCTGCTAACATTAAATTTGCACCTGATATTAATACTTTCAAGAATTTTCTAGATGATGATTCAAAATTCAGAGAACTGTTCTTTGCTTATGATGGATTGCAATGAAGATATTGATTAATTGTAGCGTGCCACCTGACCCCCCAAAAAGTAAAGAATTTTAGAGGGGACACATGATAGACCGCGAGGTCTAGGCTAATGAAAGCCAGTCCCTACTACTACGACTACTACTAACTACTACTACTACTACTACTACTACTACTACTACTACTACTACCACTATCGTTGTAACAAATGGTTTCCATGTGATGTTGTGTCGTGTTCCATATGCCCACGTAGCTTCGTAAGTAGGAAGAAACTGGCCGGTAATGTCACTCGCTCACGACCCAGTCGGACCCAAATGGATCACACACACTTTAAAGATTTTGTTGTCATTATGAGGGGAAATATATTTCCTATTTCTAATAATTCTACCGGCTTTATCGGCTATTACACTTTGAACATGCGTGAAACGTGCCATCGAAATAAATGATACCTAAACGCCCTTGAATTTTCATATTCAGAGATTATACGGAAAAACTTTCCAACGACTATGTTTTACATTTCATGGTGACATTTGTGATTTTTCTCCCCTGTGTTGAGTTCTTTACACCTATAGCATTAAAACATACACATTATGCAGCCAACCATTCCGTCTACTGTTTATTTTATTGACACCATTCATCCTGTTTGCAGTTTGTGCGTCATCGGCGAAAACGTTGCATGTGGCCTACTCAATCCGCAGTCTGGCAACTCACTTAATAACATAGTAGAAAGTTCTAGTCCCAGAATGCTACCTTGAGGAATACCTATCAAAATCTCCGCAGATCTCATGAGTCAGTGTCAGCTGACACTTGAACAAAATCGTAACATTTTTTTTTTTTTTCATTTCTTTCTAAAACCCTTTAAGCTGAATTTCAGTTGTGCCAGATTGAGTCACTTAATTGTGGCAGATGACATTTCTGGCTGGCGGTAGAAGCGATTGATTCCTGTTTGGTTCCAGCACATGGGAAAAATAGACATTTCGTAACACAAAATATTTCCGACTCCCCCCCCCCCCCCCCACCCCCCTCAAAACCTAAACCCAAGTCTTGTTTATGAAAAAACACAAAATCAAATTTTAGCAGCCTCCCCCTCCCCTCTCTCTCTCTCTCTCTCTCTCTGCACCAACCCTTCCCATTCCTGTCTCCCCTCTCCATTTACTTCCCTGCTCATCCCTACCCCTGCCTCCCCCCTCCCCATCAGCACCAATTCATCAATGTTCGGTGAATGAGTGCTTCTCTTTGTCTTGGCGCTCTTAAGCGTGTAAAAAATATATATCAAGAAATCTGTAAACATTCACAACGGGCATATCAGTTCCATTGTATACCCACCTTTCTCCTTTCTGAAAACAACAGTTTTACTCTCATTCATGTTTATGACTCTTCAAAGTGAAATTCATGCTCATTCTAAACTGTTCAACTAGATTTGTAAACCAACTATTGTTTCAGCCATTAATGCAACATCGCCAGCTAAAAGAGAAATGAAAACATCCGAAAAGTGATTTATGAATTTTGCACCAAGTCTTCCAGAACTTTTCTTTTTTAAATGATAAATGGTATGATATGTGATGATGTCTATTGATATTGTTGTAATAGGTCAGAAGTATGCTGAGTGTATTGTGTAATGAACATTGATTAGGTCCATTGGTGTGTGTTTTCTTATCAATGTATGCGCCTGTTATTCACACACACACACACACACACACACACACACACACACACACACACACACACACACACACACACACATTCCGCGTATGTCATTTGAGCATCCAGTCATTCGATGTGGAAATTAGGTGTGATTATGAGTAAGGTAAGGTAATGTTGCTTATAGCCCAGCCGACCGCAAAGGGCCATATCAGGGCTGTCACCACGTTAAAATCAACTCACAAGTCAGCAAAAAAAGAAACAAACAAACAAATAAAAAAAACCACCATTTACACATCTCTTTAAAATACACCTTCTATAAACGCGCCAGAAACTTCGTTAAAAACCTTTCGTAAAATCTTAGATCGGATGAAAAATGTTAATCTCTTTCAGAAATTAAAAGATCACGTCAAGTGGGACATCTCTGAACAGTTTTCATGGAGTCTGCTGTAAAGTGTTTGTGTCTCACATCGTGCAAGTCCCAACACTCTAAAAGAATATGTTTCACTGTGAGTGGTACATGACATGGAATGCACCACGGAGCTTTTTCACCCTTTAAAAGATAAGAATGGGTATAAACCGAATCAAGTATGAGTAATCTTTTTCTCCTGTGGACCGGACAGCCTTGAGCGGAAGGGGAGAGGAGGGGTAAATGCCTGCGCGGGGGAAGAAGAAAGGGAGAGCAGTGTGAGCATGCCTTGCAGCCAAAACAGTCTGGGAGATACTTTATATAACATATTTTCTTAATTTCATGTTCCCAGTTTCTCCATCTTCAAACTCCCCCCCCCCCCCCCCCCCCCTCCTTAAGTCCAAATCTTTGCAAAGTCATTACTATGAAGACAGTTCAGTTGCTGGCCTGCGCTTGTTTTTTCCCCCACTATTAGATTGTTCGTCTATGTATTTGTCTGACTTTATTCAAGTTTAAAAGGCTGTGCCAGTCTTGAATAAAAGTTATTCTGTGTTAGGTTTTTCTTATGGGAGCAAAAAATACCCCACTTGTTTACTGTTTATCGTTTACTGTTCCCTGCCTCGTTTCATTTCCGATTTTGTTTTGATTAAATTGAGGTTATTTGTATTTGTTTCTGTCCGTCTGTGTGTTTGTCTTTTGATCTCCCTTGCATCTTTGGGTGGATCCTCAAGCGTAGGCTCAAAGATTGTCCCCTACATTTTATACTATTTGCATAATGTCTTTAGATTTTCAGCAACTTTTTTTCCTCGCCACACTTTTGTTTGGTTTCATTACTACTCTTCGCTGGCTGCTTTGGGGGTGCTATTGGATTCTTTTTTGCACACTTGGTGGTGAGAACACCACAGTATTATGGACTGTGGTGTGTCTCTATTTGACGCCAGGAACGCAAACAACTAAGACTACCGTGAATGAAAGACATGTCCCTAAAAGCTTTCGCTATGAGGACGTAAATCTCAACTATTTTCAGACACAACCAGCCGTGTCTCCCTGATGAGTTCCGACCCACGGACGAAAGGCCTCGGAGCAGGCAATACAAATATATCTGCCTTCAAAAGGGATTGCGATGGTTCTCTTATGCAGCTAGTGAAGGGTTTTCATATCTGTAACATATGTTCTTAATTTCATGTTCCCAGTTTCTCCATCTTCAAACTCCCCCCCCCCCCCCCCCCCCCTCCTTAAGTCCAAATCTTTGCAAAGTCATTACTATGAAGACAGTTCAGTTGCTGGCCTGCGCTTGTTTTTTCCCCCACTATTAGATTGTTCGTCTATGTATTTATCTGACTTTATTCAAGTTTAAAAGGCTGTGCCAGTCTTGAATAAAAGTTATTCTGTGTTAGGTTTTCTTATGGGAGCAAAAAATACCCCACTTGTTTACTGTTTATCGTTTACTGTTCCCTGCCTCATTTCATTTCCGATTTTATATAGGCAGCAAGGGGGCAGCATGGGCTAACCTGAACTGATAAGGGACCGTGAGCTAACTCATGCTGTGCAGGGGACAGCTTGGGAAGGGGAAGTAAAGGGGCAGTTTGGGCCGTAACGATGAAAAACACTCATGTCAAAAGATGAGTAGTCACGCCATTACAAAACTTAAATTTTGTTTTAATGTTTCATGATAGTGTCAGTGCTGATATCACTGTCATGCAAGTAGCGTTTCATATTAAAGAAATCACATATTGAGGGTTGGTTTGTTTGTTTGCAAGATTTTTATTATGGCGATGGCATTTTGGTGCTGTACTGTTTCCACATAAAGCTGCCTTTCTACCCTCTCCCTGTTGCACGACTATCAAGTCAGTGGTCATTTGTCGACCCATTTCGCCTCATTCTTCACCAGCTCCATCATACCACCGTTGACTGATGGTGAAGGGAATCTAGAACGTCTTGACATGATAGACAGAGGGTAACAGAGGGCACAGACTGAGCAGACTGCAACCCCAGAAAGCAATCACAGGCATGCATAATGAGCACAAGCACAACTTATCTCTTAACCAGAGACACACAGGTTCCATCGGATCAACAGTAGGCTTACCATTGTACTGTGGTACTGTGTAAGAGGCGGGAAAGATGCTGGCCTGGTAAGAGGCTCCGTGTGTGGTGATGTCAGCAAGTGTCTTCTATGCTTCATTTGCGACGTGACAGAAAGGGGAAGTTGACAGGGGTAAAAGTTAATGTACATATATGCAATTTACACAGATTTTTTTCAACAGCAACACTCTGTGATATTCATTCTCCTGTTAGTTGCATACAAAGGGAATAAAGGAAGTTTAATGTCCATATCAAGGTAGATTATATATACTAAGGGAATAAAGGAGTTTAATGTCCAAATCATGATAGATTATATATACTAAGGGAATAAAGGAATTTTAATGTCCATATCACGGTAGATTACTGAGGCTACATGTTCGAGCGAAATGATCCTGGAACGGAAAAAATCTGGATCAACGTTTTCTCCATTATACTTCAAGTGTATGTGAAGAATAGAAGGTGAGTGGATACGGATGGATGAAACTAGATCTCCCTCTCTCAAGAAGCGGGGAAAATGCTTTTGGAAAATGTATGAACTACATAATATGGGTGGCATTGGGTAGTCCCAACCCGAGCCTACCCTGCCTGTGGTGGTGGCCCCCTTCTTCGTACTTGACACATCTCAGAGTGTCCCTTAGCTTACTATTTCCAGCATCATATAATGCCAGTGTATTTTCCATCTCCCTTAAATTTGTAATCCTCTTGCCTGCCATTACATTTGCATGTTAGACATTATTTTACCACAGTTTCATCCCCATGCGATACATAGGTGGGAAATAGGAGGTTGACTGGTGCATCACTTCTTATTCCCAGCTGCACACAGTGTCAAATACTCTTAAACACAAATTCCATATGTTGTTTTTTTTTTTCTATGACCACGATTTTAAGTAAAGCTGGCTGCAGTGGTCAGTTGGTCCCTGTTCATGGGTCCTGTTCCATTCTGACTGTTCAAACCCTTCTCAACTGTTTTCTTCGTTCCTGTCTCTTTTTTCCCCCAGCAGACCTACTTAACAGCCTCATCCATTCGCTCCCAATCAGACCTTCATGAATTCTTACCAACCCTCAGATCCTGCGTTCCATTTTCAAAACCAACTGAGTCCCAAGTGCTTCCTCAGGCACCCCCTCACTTACTGTCTCCAGTGCCCAAACCTTCCAAACTCAGTATCCACTCTTCCACCTCTCTCGGATTTTACTAACCGTTCCCACAGCAGTTCAACTGTTTCTGCTCAAGACTATTTGCGTTCCAGTACCTCTTTCAGTCCTGGCTATTCCACTTCCCTGCTTTTACATCCTTTCCTTCGTCTCCTCTTACAGCCGTTGTTTTCCTCTGTGGACCATTCTCTTGTCTTTGGAATCTCATCTTTTTTTTTTTTTTATTTTTTTTATAGCAATTCGTGACATGCCAGGTAGTGAAGCATAGTGAACACTGTCTGGAGTGGACACTAACAGTGCAGAAATGTGTTTTTGTATCACTGAAATGTAATTTGTTTTAACTCCAGTGCTCTTGGCACTGGAGTACTTGTAGCATGTCACAACTGCATTTTGTCGTTCGTTTCTTTTCCGGATGTGTTTTTTCTATGGTCCGATTTGTTCTTTGATGTGACTTTTTTTTTTTCTTGCTGGAGTTTGACAGCCCTGAAACTATGTTGTGTTCGACTGGGTTAAGATGATTGAAATTTTAAAATGTGCATGGCTCTGTGTGTGTGTACATGTATGAGCACAATTTGGTGTCCATTTTATTTTGAGAGCACAGTACAATTGCATACTTTCAAGTTTGCTCTTAAAACTTGTCTTTTAAATGGCATATGCAGAATACCACCTGAAATATTACTACATTGCTACCTGTCACTTGCACACTTTGCTTGTGTACGAATGAGATTTTCACTGTATATATATGCAGCATTGTTTGAGAATGTGTGTATGTGTGTGCTTGCGTATGTTTATGACTTGCGAATGTGTGTGTGTGTGTGTGTGTGTGGTTGTGTGTGGTGTGTGTGTTGGTGCGCTGCGTGCGTGCGTGCTGTTGCGCGCAATCGAAAGCTGATAATTTGCATCTCTTTTGACAATCTTGAAATGCAAGTTGATGTTCAACATACACACAGGCACTGACTTAGGCTGTACGGGTCAAGAACGATCTTCACATCCACATTGCTAAAAGACTTGCATTTTAGTGATACTAAGACACTGGTCATCAATTGTCCCGTGTTGGAAAAATGATTTGTTTGTCTCCTGTCACAAAAAAATGTCTTAAAAGGGGTGTGTTTTGAAAATAAACAAACAAAAAATACCTCTGAAATAAGAGTACCCTTTATCATCACAACAGAAGTGAACAAAACCACCCATATTTCAAGTCATCATTGTCTTTACTTTGATTTCTGTCTTTCTTGACACTTAGGTTCAATCAAATTAAATGAACTATATTTTGTATATATATGTCTGTAAGAGGGGAAAATACTTTGGAGACTTTTTTGTTTTGATATTTCTTTTCATTCATTCATTTGTTCATTAATTCACTCATTCATTCATTCACTAATTCTTTTTCTTTTATTTTCTTCATCCAAACCGTAACCGTAACACGCTGTGATTTACACCCCTTGTGCAATACTGACATAAAAATTGACGGAGCACATGAAAGCCGCGAGGCTATACAAGCTCCTACCTACCTACCTACCTACCAAACCAGAGTTGGTCTCTGTTTTATGTAAATAGACAATATTACAACTTCCGCCACAAACTACTTCCGCATTTTCACGTGTTCAACCAACTAGACCTTCAGAAGACACCTGCATCATGGGTGAGTTACTTTATCGATGGATTAGTGATTTATCTCCTATAAATCTAATATTTTTTGTATGACTTCACATTTCACAAAAACGATTTCATTAAGGCCGTGGAACAGAACCTCAAAAAGATAGTGGCGAATGTACTAAACTGAAAAAGAGAGCTCCCCTCTTCTCGTTCTAAATTTACTGGCTAGATTTACAGTGCCGCCGAACGACTGTGACTTGTACAAGTTACCAAACAGACACAACGCATTTCTTCAGGCAGGACAAGTTACATTAAAAACAGTAAAAACAAATGTACTCACGGTCATTTTAAGAAGTGACATCTTACGATGTCGGTGCAAAAATGTAGACTTAGCAGCAGCTTTCTCCACGTGATCATGGTTGCGCATTTAACCGATTCAGTGCCATAAATCCTCGGGGAAGATTAACAAATTTCAATGCAAACACAGGAAATGTGAAAGTGCTACACACAATCTTGTCTGCTGTCTTCTCATGCACGGTACGCTCTTCCAGATGGTTCCAGTCAATTACACACAGTCTTTTTTTTTTAACCGTAAATAAGTACAAAACCTGGTCAAGAAAGCGAGACCAACTGGAACTAGTACAGGGTTGTATGAATGTACTTGTTTAATATGTTAAAAGGCATTCTTTTTACAGTAAATGAGTACAAATCTTGGCCAAGGAAAAGACAGACCAGTTGAAAACTCTTCAGACAGAATCTAGTCCTAAGGGCAGAGTTGTATTATTGTAAACTGTGGCAAGATACTCTAATTTGAAAAAAAAAAAAAAAAATTTATGAGCATCCATCCAAAAATGTAGATGAATGAATACAAGACAAAACATGACACGTTTTGACCGCATAGGTTTTCTTTAGGATAATGAGAATGAATGAGCAATTAGTTACCTTCATCCAATTCAGCTCAAGATTCCACGTCCATCTTGCATCAAATTGGATGAAGATAAGTGATTGCTCGTTCATTTTTGTTGTCCTGAGTGTTGTGTATCTGAAGAACACCTAAGAGGTCGAAACGCATAGATGTTTTTGGGTAGAGCCTCATAACTCATTTTTTCAAATTTGTGTAGATTTTTGCATGCAGTCGCCTCTTAAGTTAAATGTTGTTGTTGTTGTTGTTGTTGTTGTTGTTGTTGTTGTTGTTGTTGTTGTTGTGCTGCTGGCTGCACGTCTACCCAGTGTTAACTTACTACTTCCAGGAAACAGGGTGAAGAAGCTGCAAGTGCTGGGGGTTGGATTGCAGAACTCACTCTGAACTCAGTCAACTACAAGTTATAATAGAGACTTTACCAACTTTGAAAGAGAGATCATGAGCTATGAGCTTTTTCATCTGATGTGTGCTTCACATGGGACTTATTGTCATCCAAAAAATAAGCTCCAAATGACCAAATTCTAAAGAGTACTTACAATGACTCCCCCGAACACATGAACAAACAAATCACAAGACAAAACATGATGCATTTCGACCTCTTAGGTCTTCTTCAGGCAAGACAAACAACACTCAGGACTACGAAAATGAACGAGCAGTCATTTGACAGCCTATTTTCCATTCAATGCCCATTTTGCGCCAAATTTGACGAAGATAAATGATTGCTTGTTTAGTTGTCTTTAGCGTTGTTTATCTTGCCTAAAGAAGACCTAAGAGATGAAAACGCATTGTGTTTTGTCTTGTGATTCATTTGTCCACGCTGTTCGGTGGAGTCATTACAACTACTCGTTAGAACTTGTTTAGATTTCCCTGCAGTCGCCTCGCTTTGCAACTAATCCAGATGACCAGTCAGGGTCAACAAGAGGGGGTGTTAGTACAATAGTAGGAACCAAGACCTGTCACTTCAGCGATCAGGTACCACAGGTCATACCGGAATCTGCAGGTTCATTGTTGTGAAGAAGCCATCAAAGTGGTCTTCTCCAAGTCGACACAGTTGCCCACACCTTCTGGCCAGGTTTGGAATTGTACTGTAGCAGGCTGCGAGCTGGACAACGCTGGAACACATGTTTAGGGGTCTGGTTTCCGGTCCCACATGGTTAATGAATGATTTGTACCTAAGTGGTTGTTCTGGAGCTGCGGAGATGATTAACCCGTTCACTGCTTGAAAATGTTACAAACAAAGGCTTTCCCAGTGCCAGGGAAATCTAATGATTTGGGGGTAATAGTTAACAAAAAATTCTAGCTCAGAAACTACAAAAGATATAACAATGAAATATATATGATTTTTGAAGGAAATTGAATGAAGATTTTGAATCTGGGCTTCTTTTGTTTTAATTTTGATAATAAAAAAATATTTAGGCATTTAGATTTGGATAGATTTTTTTGCACGATCAAAAACATATGTATTTACCACTACAACTTCACATCCAAAAAAGAACACAAAGCAAAAAAGTTGAAAATAAAGTTTGTATTGTCACACTACACATGTAAATGAAAGTAAAACAGTTTAGAAGTCTATCAAGACGCTCACACTCTATGCAGACAGGTCAGTCCACGACCACGCCCCCCTCCCCCCACCACGCCCCCTTGCTGGACTTCAACCCTCTCTTTCACTCCTCCTCTTCTCCTACCTTTCCCTCTGCCCCGTGTTACGCCGCGAGCAGGCCACGCTCCCCTCTCGCGCTGACTATCACATCACTGGCCACTGGCACGCAGTGCAGAGTACACACTAGGCGAGCTCGTTCGACGCTTGCAAACCAGTCAGCTGAACACACGCTGAGGTCACACAGCCCGACACAATAACTGACGAATACGGTCGGCAATTCCATCACAATCATCATCTCACCTTCATGCTCGAGTAAGTCGTTGAATAAAAGATTATTGTCTTTGTCAAAAATGATTAGCAGAACCTGCTCAGCTGTGTAAATACGTTGATTTGGTCACTACGCTTGTCGAAGGTTGCGCCGCCATCTTTGCAAGCGAGACGAAGTGCTGGCTGGTCATCCAGTCAGTGATGAGAATAAATGGGCTTTCCCCTCACGTGTGGTCATTTGCATATCATTTTAATACTACAGACATATAAGGCTTACTACGCACACTCTATTTAAGTCCGTTAATAGAAATAGTAACGAATGAAAATTCAAGAAAAATGCATGATGTCAGTGGACGGCCCATAGGCACTGGGAAAGCATTTTTACTTCGGCATCAGCTGACGGCTTATAGGCACTCTTCGGGTTAAGTTGGCTCAGTTTCACAGCATACAGACTGCAGACAAGAGGTCAAAACGTGAAAGCAAATTTTGAAGTACTGAGCTGGCAGATGAGCATTACAAACATTGAAGTAACAACCTATTGATCTCCTTCAAACAGGACAATAACTAGCCAAGAAACAATGGAAATAAAGATGTAGTTGGGAAAAAAAAAACAAGTGAGAGTGAGACTGAGAGAGTCTTCAGTTATTATGAAAATGCCTGGAAGGGGATGGGTTGGGAGGATGAAAGGGTAGATGGGATTAGAAATATGACCTTCTTCACTTACAGTAGTGGGAATCATTGAGTTCCATGTTTTGATCAGAGCCATTAGCTTATGCCTTACCCAGATCTTACATCTCCTGGATGAGAACTCCTCGGCTCATCAGCTATAGTTGCACACAAAATTGAAGGTGATGCTTTATGTTCGATGCTTTGGGTGGACTGCCACAACTGCCAGAGACCTGGACCACTGAGGGTTCAAATCCATGAGACAAAATTGACACTGGTTAGGCATGAGCAAATGGCTCTGTTCAAAATAGGGAACTCAGTGATCCCCACTGCTGTCAGTGAAGGATTACAATAGTTTGACATCATCTTTTTCATTGCACTTCACCTCCACCCCTCTCAAACCTGTCCCCTCAAAGGTATTTCATAGTAAGTAACCGAGGACTCTTTCACTTGTTTTTTTCCTCCACTACATGTTTATATATCTACTGTTTGTCTGCTTGTTGTTGTCCTACCAGAAGAAGTCCAGTAGCTCAAGGCTCATTACTTTAAATGTTCATTGTGTTCATCTGGTGGCTCAGTATTTCAGCATTTGTTTTCATTCATAGGTTGGCTCTGAAGTCAGCAGCACTTGTCAGTTCTCATTCAGATGAGGATTGTCTGCTCTTGTCTTTGAAGTTGGTGGAGTGGGCCAGCACCGGAACTGATTACTACTACTGTACAACATTACAAGTCTTTGTTTCCACAGGGGGCTGCACTAGTTCAGTAGTTGTGGATGATGGTGTTTCACAGCACCATAGATACTGGGTGGCTGATCTGCTCTTGCTTGCTGTCGGCTTTGGAAAGGGTGCAGGCTTTCTCATTGTAATCTACCCCGCAGTGAGATGGCAACCACTGGAGGACAACAGTGGTGGCTGCAGAAACGCTTAGCGTCTTCCTGATATTGTCAGCGCCACACTTTCTAGGGTCCATTCCTCTTGAATGAAAGCCACACTTTCTAGGGTCCATTCCTCTTGAATGAAACAGCCATTGTACATCATTCTGCTTTGTTCTACACATAGACTGATAGAGGCATATTCACCCATGTTCTGTTTTAGCATTTACAGTTTTTTTGGTTTTTTTTTGACCAGGAAAGCCTATGGGATTGCGGACAGCTCGGAAGCTGCAAGATCGTCGTCGTGACCAGAAGTGGCATGACAAAGACTACAAAAAGGCTCACCTGGGGACCCGCTGGAAGGCTAACCCTTTCCAGGGATCATCCCATGCCAAGGGAATTGTCTTGGAAAAAGTGTCAGTTGTTTTCGATTTTTTTTTTAAAGAGGAAATTAATATTATTATTGTTAAGGATATATGTATAGCGCCTATCCTCGGTTAGAGACCAAGCTCTGAGTGCTTCACAATTTGCATTCTCATTTACTCAACGGGCTGCCTACCTGGGAAGACCCAACAGTTGAACTGAAGAGCTGCCTGCTGGCACTTCATTAAATCGTTTCCCGTGTCATTCAATCAATATAGTTAATTCAGTTAAACAACTCTTTCATTCTTTTGATTTTTCACGCAGAGTGCATGCTATGTGTCATCCATACCAACGGCCAAACTGGCCTTCTCTTCCGAAAGTTGGTGATAGGATTTTATGTGTGTGCAAGATGTTATGCGTGCATTCACTCATGGAACCTTGGTTTATAGTCTCATTCGAAGGACTGTTTGGGAAATGGAGTCAGAACCAATGTTAACTCCAAGGAAAAAATCCCCATGTTACGAAACAGCCTGGTGGAGATTCGAACCCACAACCCCAGGATAACCAAGATTAGGAGTCTGGCGCTCTACCTGCCAAGCTATTCCGGCCCCAGTAACGATGATTATTCCATGAGGAATCTGTTCTTTCTTCTTTTTTTTTTTCTGTTTTAGGCAGCAGAATTTAACTTTAATGCTGCAGTGTACAGGCCCATACAATGTAGATGTACATTTAGCTTAGGTCGCTATACAGTTCCAGCGTACATTCTACAGGCTGAACTCTCACTCTTTTCATCCTGCATACTGCTGATCATGATGAGAGTTGGTTTCCTTTGAGGCTATCTTTCGTGTGAATCTAAGAACCTGTACTTTTGCCTTGTGTGCATGGAATACCAGCCTTTTCCAATCTGGGTAGGGCCTTTACTTTCAGACTTTGCGGCCATGGCTCATCAGATGGCTGCTTGATGTTTTTTCATGCTTGTTCAAGCTGCAAATTTTGAGAAGATGAAATGCCCCAATCAAGATAATGAAGATTCCGATGTAGCTGATGATGTGGAACTTGTTATGGGAAGAGAAAAGAGAGAGAGAGAGAGAGAGAGAGAGAAATGCCAATAACCCCAGATTGGTAGGTCCATAATCTATGATTCAGTTGGAGAGAACTATTTTTTTCGGTTTTCCAGCTAACGTAGAGAATGATAAGCTGTGAAAGCTCAGGTTTTCTTTATTTGTGATATGTACTTTTATAGGCCAAGCTGAAATGGATTGAAAACCCTGTGCAAAAGAGGATAGTACATGTGAATTTGTAGATCAGGTTACATTTTTTTTCAGCATACAGACATGGAAATTCAGTCAGGAGGCAAGTGGTTAATGCTTCTTTTACTTGAGTCTGTTCATTCTGTTGCTATGTCATGTATGTTATTCATAATGAATGATAAAGAATTTGAATGAATATTATATTATTGAATATTATCTGATTAAAAAAAAGGAGAAAAAAGGGAAAAAAGAAAAGAATTTGAATGATTGTTTTAATTAAACACATTTAGATTGATATTCCATCTACAGTGTTTGTCTGCTGTGCTGTACATTTGCTGTTCCTTAAAGAACAAGAGAGTTAACAAAAGCACACCCCTTACACTAGTTGAAGAGATACTAGTAATCAGCATAGCCAGACACTTGCACATATATATATATATATATATATATATATATATATATATGCAGAACACATTCAGCACACGCTTGAACACTTACAACTATATGCTTATAAATGTGTATAGCTTTGCACAAAGATCATTGCCATATGTTTGTTCAGTTTTAGATCTGTATTGCAGTTCCTTTAAGATCTTTATCCTAGTATGCATTTGTGCAATATATTTTCTTTACATAGGGGGGTTGAGGCTAAGCAGCCGAATTCTGCCATTCGCAAGTGTGTGAGAGTACAACTGATCAAAAACGGAAAGAAAATCACAGCGTTTGTACCCAACGACGGCTGCTTGAACTATGTTGAGGTGAGTGTGAAACTTTGTATGACTGAATACAAATAAATGTAAGAAAACTTTTTTTTTTTTCTAAATTCAAGGTCATTGAAATGACATAAGATATGCTGACAATCATTTTGCTTCTGGCAATGGAGATGAAGAAGATGGCAGTGGATAGGACACACGCTCCGAAAGCCCCCGGACAACACCACCAGAAAAGCCCTGACCTGGAATCCCCAAGGCAAAAGGAAGTGAGGAAGACCAAGAAACATCTGGAGGCGGGACCTGGAAGGGGACACCAGGCAGATGGGTTAAAGCTGGGGTGAATTAGAAAAGATTGCCCAGGACTGTGGTCATTGGCGGGCAGTTGTTGATGGCCTATGCTCTGGCAAGAGCAATGGGCCTTAGTAAGTAATGGAGATAAAGCGAAAGACCCAGCCGAACCGTGTGTGCCGGGATTGGATCAGATTGTCCTATGGGAAATCCAGCTCTGTATCTAGGACAGATTCCCAGTGAAGATAAAACTGATGAACCGTTTACAGTGTCTGCATGGATGGTCTCAAGTGTCTTATAACAACTTTTATTTCACTGTATACAGTGTGACGATTCACTCTTCTGCAGAAGAAGGCTGAACAGGTATTTGATCATTTTTTTTTGTGCTGTTGTCATTTTTTAATTCGATGAAGTCATGTGGGAAACGGTATTTGGGTGTCATCAGGCTAGATCAAGTTTAATCTTCATTTTTTTTTCAGTCTGCTGATGTTTATATTCTGTCTGTCATTAGTATGAATGCAGTTCGTTAGTATGAATACAGTTATTGACTTGTAATGATTATTTTTTCTGTTCAAGTATTATTTAGTCGTCAAAATCTGTGTGGCTCGCACTTGTTCAGTGATAATTCTTATGCACAGATGTGTGTCTCTGACCATAAAATTCCCATCTGATGCACTGGATTTCAGGCCAGTGCTCAATCAAAACATAGCAAAATTTACCATGATGCTGTGAAATTCCCCTGTGAGCATTACAGCTTTGAGCATAGTGTCATGTACAAGCTTTTTCATTTGATCCGTCACAATCACAGTGGATGAACATGTCTTTCCTTGACATTTTAGCATGTTCTGAATCAGTTAACAACTTCTGATTGAGAACTGTTCTCTACTGTCTGAAAAACCAACCACAGTCGACAAAATAAACTACCCAGTCTGTGATTGGACCACTAGATCATGTGATTAGGCCAGGTGCGAAAAGCATGGGAAACCGTACAAAATTCAGCATTTTGGAATCAAAATCGACAGTTCAACTGTGGCTTACAGGTAGTAATCCAGCAAATGTAACAAGGGTCAAGCAATCAATGCGACATGACAAGTTAGGACAATTAAAATGGCTCCATTATAGGTATATGAATGTGTTGCATGATACAATGGAAGACAAAGCGTGGCAACCTACATAGTTTTGTCTAAAGAACCACAAATATTTATCACTCACCTGTTGGTTGTTTCCAGGCTTCTAATAATCGTTCTAAGGCGATCAGAATATAGGATAAGCAATCAGATATTTCAACACTGACGGAAATGGCTCACATAGTGGAAATTCTGTGATAATAATCGAAAAGGACATCCCACCAACCAAGTTCCACCTCTAAGATTCTGATAGTGTAGGTGCTCACATTTATTCACTTCAGATCAGAATTCACTTCAGATCAGAACACTTTACTAACACTGGACCAAAAATCTGAATAATGTCTGGTATGATCTGGAGTGTTTTATTAACTTTGTTATTTGCACCCCCTTATTCATTTCTGTCGTCTTCTTTCTCCGAATATTTATGTTGTGAGTCAGTCAGAGTGTGCTGTGTGTGTGTGTGTGTGTGTGTGTGTGTGTGCGTGTGTGTGTGTGCATGCACGTGCGTGTTGCGTGCGTGTGTGTTGTTTTCTGTACATTTTGTAGCAGTTATAAAGTGTGACCACCTAAATATTTTTGTGATCCCCTGAAAATTAGAAAACAAGATTTTCGTCTGATCCCCAGATTTTTTGTTGTTGAAATTATTATCACTGGGGTTATGGCCCCTTCTTACTGAAACTCAATTGAGTTGGAGTTCAGGGTTTGAGCATGTTCATTTTTTGTGATGTGATAATAGTTCACAGTTGTGGCAGCTTGGTTTGGACCTAGTATGTGATTTACAAAGGTACATAGTTTCGGTCTTGGCTCTGAACTGTTATGAGGCATTGCAATCTCAAGGCATCTTATTTAAAAGAGATAGAAAGATATTGTTGCTTACAACCCAACTGACTGCTAAGAGCCATATCAGGGCTGTCACATTGTTGTCTTATTTAAGAAAAAGAACTAAGAAAAAGGACATTTTTAAAGACAGGTGAGGAAGATTTGGTGAAAGTTGTGAACGGAAATTGTAAGCAGGAAACGTCTAACTATGATTGCGTCAAGTTTAGGAATGTAACATTTTTAACTTTGTGTTTGTGTGTGTGTGTGTGTGTGTGTGTGTGTGCGCCATCTTGTTCACATTTATGCTTTTACACTGGTCACACTTTTTCCGTAAAAATGGGGGAAGAACTTTCTCCCCCCAAACCAATTTTGCAGTACATTTTCATGGTTATTGTGGAGAGGTTCCACTGTACTTAATTATCTGTAAAGCTTCACTTCCTTTTAAAAGACTTGATTTTGTTGGTGCGTTGCTTGTATTTTTTTGTCATTGTTTTGTTGTTCTTTGTTTGTTTTTGATAATTACAGAGGTTGTTTATTAGAGTTTCCAATGTGTTAAAAGACAGATTCAGTCTCTAGATGGTAGGAGGCCTAAATACAGCTAAAACGAAAGCACCACAAAGGAACAAAAGGGGTGTAGAGACTGTTTGTACGTGTGTTTGCAGGGGTTGGGAGTTTGTTGAAAAATATTCCCAGCCACTGACAGCAAAAGACTGAATTGATGAAAGAAAGTACGTGATCACATTGCATACCTAAATTTTTATGGGATTAATTTGCATGTCAGTGTGAGCTTGTGTACTTTTCCCTGTGAGTTTAAGAGTAATGAAGTTTCAAACACATTCATTCCGTATTTTTCAGGAAAATGACGAGGTTTTGGTGGCTGGATTCGGTCGTAAAGGTCACGCCGTGGGAGACATTCCCGGTGTCCGCTTCAAGATCGTCAAAGTGGCCAATGTGTCCTTGTGGGCCCTCTTCAAAGGCAAAAAAGAACGTCCTCGATCTTGAAAAATGCAAAAGTATGTCACATATCTGTTGGTTTGATCAATAAAAAATTGAAGTAACAAATGATACTGTGCCTTTGGAATGTGACTGGATTGACAACAGTGTTGTATGTGGAAGATTCTTACTTCTGATCAATATTTTTTTTCATTTTCTCGTTTTGTTTATTTATCTGTTGTGTTGCATGATTTCCTGTCAATCTTCATACATATGGCTGGCTGTCAGTGCCAGAAAAGTAGCAAAATAAGCTTCTGGTCAAGAAAAGGATACTCGCAGCATGTCCACACGAATCTGCCTGCCACTAAAGGCTTTGATATTAGCTCACGAATCTGCCTGCCACTAAAGGCTTTGACATTAACTCACGAATCTGCCTGCCACTAAAGGCTTTGACATTAACTCACGAATCTGCTTGCCACTAAAGGCTTTGACATTAACTCACGAATCTGCCTGCCACTAAAGGCTTTGATATTAGCTCACGCACAGCTCTCCACATTGATTACCAATAAAAAGAAAAAAAAAAGAAAATGTTACTTTTGAGCTTAGGTCTTAGTCCTGAGGAAATCACTGTGATGTCAAATTGTGTTATTCCGAGTCTGTTCGATGCAGACACCTACAGCATTGATTGTGGTATTCATCAAACATGTTGAAAGAAGTATCAATGGAGTCGATGACGACTAACTTATTTCATCTTTTAGTATGCTGAGCTGTGCATATGATCAAATACCAGCAGGACCAAGATGATCTACTATGATAATGGCTCTGGTGGGGGTTAAACCGAAACATATAATCTCTTGTTGTCAGATCATGATGATGAATGCAGTTCAAAATATTTTAATTAGAGACTGTCATCATTCCTTTTTCCAGTACTCATCCTAGTATCTGCTGATGGTTATTGAAGTACATGAAGATAGATAGGTTACAAAGTTACTATTAATGTCCAATATTTCTATTCATGGATGAGTCGGCTCCATGAGTTTCGAAGTCGCTGATCTTATTCAGAGGAATTTGGTTCTGTTCGTAAGGCATATTGTGCTATAGATTTGTGTCTTTACATTCTGAAGTGCTGCCACTCAAATTGTCTTAAGTTTGCACTTTCAAAAGATGTACCTTTGAGGATTTCTAGGTACATTCCCTGCTTGTGCGCTCTCTCTTCCCTTTCTACGCATTCTTGCACACAATCTCTACAGCATTGCAGATACTAGCGTGTGTTGCAAACAAATAAACTTACATTTGCATGCGAGCGCGCGCACGCATGCACACATACACCACACACACACACAGTTATCTTGCACACAGATTATGAAGGAAAAAGGTTTATTTCCAACACTGCCTGAAAAATATATATGTAGAACTGTTAGATTCTGCAATTAGCTCACCAATAAAATGGATGTACATAACAAGAAGCAAATGTTTTCACAGCAGCAGCAACTGTTTGGAATGCAACAAGTTAATAACAATTGAAAATAGGGGGGAAAAGGTTGTGAAATTGTTGACTCTGAGCAAGGGAATGCTTGTGGAATCTGCTGACTCTGAGCAAGGGAATGTTTGTGAAATTTGTTGACTCTGAGCAAGGGAATGCTTGTGGAATCTGCTGACTCTGAGCAAGGGAATGTTTGTGGAATCTGCTGACTCTGAGCAAGGGAATGTTTGTGGAATCTGCTGACTCTGTGCAAGGGAATGTTTGTGGAATCTGCAGACTCTGAGCAAGGGAATGTTTGTGGAATCTGCTGACTCTGAGCAAGGGAATGTTTGTGAAATCTGTTGACTCTGAGCAAGGGAATGTTTGTGGAAGGGAATGTTTGTGAAATCTGTTGACCCTGAGTAAGGGAATGTTTGTGGAATCTGCTGACGCTGAGCAAGGGAATGTTTGTGGAATCTGCTGTCTCGGTGCAAGGGAATGTTTGTGGAATCTGTTGACTCTGAGCAAGGGAATGTTTGTGGAATCTGCTGACTCTGTGCAAGGGAATGTTTGTGGAATCTGTTGACTCTGAGCAAGGGAATGCTTGTGGAATCTGCTGACTTGGAGTAAGGGAATGCTTGTGGAATCGGTCTACTCTGTGCAAGGGAATGTTTGTGGAATCTGACTGCGCATGCATTCAATTCTTGGATATGTTCAACATCAGGAATAAAGGAGAAAACGAGGATGAGGAAGAAAAACTATTTGAAAAAGAAAATAGCAGAATAAGAAGAAATGATATGAGTAACACTAATCATCCGTGGTTTTGTCTTAAAGCTTTGTAACAAACAATGCTTCATCATCAACAAACTTTCAAACAATGTTAAATGCATCTTTAACAAAACTTATTCAAGCACAATTTCATCTTCAGTCATTGGAGATGAAATTTTGCTTGAATATTAGACTTGTCATTACTTAATTGCTCTATTATTCAACAAGTTTTCAAGTGAATCACATTTCACATCCACCAAGTTTTTGAAAATACAAATGCGCCACCATCTCTAAGTTGAACTGATGTGCAAGTATCAGTGGCTTTGAAATTCTAGAATCTTTTAAACAACACTGTTTTCCTGTGCTTTTAAAAATCATTGACCTTTCTGTATCAAGCTCTTAAACCATCAATTCTGTACCATCCACAAACCTTTGAACAGTTAATGTTGTCAAAAAAATGCTTCATGTGATAAATATTTTGACAATGTTCTAACTTCAACAATTGCTGTCCTTGTAAAAATCAATGGTGCCTTCAAGTTGGGACAAGATGTAATAAACATACTCTAAAAACATGAGAACAGAGGTGTTTGCCTCAAACACGTGGTAATATAAGGCAAATTGAACACATTCAGATCACTCGATTGCTGAAATGGCAACTGTAAAATGAATATGCATACATGATTCAATTGTCTCTGAAGAGAATTGTTTCAATACCACACATATTAAAAAAAAAAAAAAAGGAAAGAATGTCATGCAAGTTATACAGCCCAAACAAATTTGAAAAAGAAAACATTTTATACATGAAGGCAAATTCTGTGAGATTGTCGTACATTAATAAAATTTTCTAGCGAAGAATTTTGAACGTTTAGATACACACCACACTCTTGGGGAGGTTTACATCCTAGCAGCCTTCCACCGCTCTTGAGGATGTTGCTAAGATTATGGAATCTGTTGGACTTGTAACTTAAGACTTCACTTATAATACCATGGGTTGCTTAGCTGAAAAAAAAAATTGTTTTTTAAAAGCTTAGCTGAAGGTGGAATCTTCATAAAATACTTTTGCTGTATCACACAAAACCATGAATCAACTAACTTTCAAGTACGTCTTTGAAAGAGAGGCAGTTTAGGCTGGGGAGAAATGGTTACAAATGTTCCTTATACAAGAACACGTTGAAAATTTAACCAGCTGTATATACTGGCATGAAAAGAAAAACCCTGGCAGCTAAATCTAAAAGGAAACAGACAGTGGTGACAGACAGACAGACAGAGACAGTCAGACAGTGCCTGGCGTTCAATCGGCACTTCGATCAATGTGACCTGGGGTGGGGAAGAGGAGGCGGAGGGGGTGGGAGAATGGGAGAGAAGAGAAGAATGAAAAATGATGTATAAATAGATTAATCAACTTGAAACAAACTCGGCACAGACTATAAACAAGAATGCAGCGTTACTTTTACATGTATCCATTATCTTGTGAGTAAAACAGTTACCATATATGTGGATATACCTAATTTGATCACTCGAGTAAAACGATAAACATGCATCAGAATATGATACCATCCGACCACATTCAGTCTGGTTAAAAAAACAAAAACTTCTACACATGAAAAGAGCTCATTTTAAGACCAGATGTTTACAGCAGATCTGCTTGATGTATTGATATTGAGCATTATTTACTTTTCCTATTAACATTTTTCTCTTTATAGGTGTTATGTTTCTTATTCTTCCAGAACAACAAAAAAAAAGGCCCCTTGTGGGTCATGTATGTGTTATGTTGTGTTTATGTATGTATTAGCATAAATTAATGTATGGATTTGGTTAACATGGTTACATTGTATATTTGGACGATATGTTGGCACTGTATTTGATCATCAGTGGTGATTATAAGCTGTAACTCTTTGGTTAAAAAAAGTTTCCACTGCAACGCAAAAAAAAAGAAGAAAAAAATATGTATGTATGTATATATATATGTATGTATGTATGTGTGAATAGATACGTATGTTTTTTTTTCCTTATACAATCAAAGGAATAGTTTTTGAGTATGTCTACCATTCATATATTGACGAACCGCACACTGTCCTCTTTCGGCGCATTTGTGAACTCTGAATCTATTTGATAAAAATTTGATTTGGGGGGCAAAAAAAAAAGAAAGGCCCCTTGGGGGGGGGGGGGGGGGGGTCAGGGTTCCTTCAGTACAAATTTTACATCAGCCTTTTTGGGTAGCACTGCGCTGGTAATTTCCTCTCTTCTGCCAATCTCTGCCTTACTTTCTTTCCTCCCCCCCACCCCCCACACCACCCGACCCCCCACCAATATCTCGTCTTTCTTTTTCACTGGTCACATTTTTTGATGTAATGCACTTTTTTTCATGTGGTTACTTTAAAAAAAAAAGTTAATCTAGCAACCAGAAAAATCTGGAATCTGTTTACTACCAGAGTGGGCATAGCAGTTCATCCTGCGACCTTTTTCTTTTTTTTTTTTTTTTTACTCCTATGGCCTTTTTATGGTTTTCTTTTTTTTCTTTTTTTCAATGTCAGTTTCACCCAAAGAATGTCACATGGTTTCCATCTATGCATATTTTAAGTCAGTCATGCTTTTTTGTTCTTTTGTTTTTGTTTTATACAGTAATCTGGTTTCTGACTGCGTAAAAATCCGAAAGTTTGGCTGCCATGTTATTGTCATATATTTGTAGTTGGAGGGGCCTATTATATAATCATGATAGTAATGCGCTGGTTACTTCCTTTGTTCTCTGTCACTCTCTTCAACTCTGATTTACTCTTTTTTTTCTTTTACCAATTTCTCTTGTCTCTGTTCCAGAAAATCTTTTACACTTTTTTTCTCTGGTCATTAAAAAAAAAACACAAATCTAATCTAGCAACTAGATAATGAGACTGTGTACTATCCACAGTGGGCATAGCAGCTCGTCCTGCAGTGTCTCTACCCCTATAGCCTTTTTATGGTTTTGCTTTCTTTTTTTCAATGTGAGTTTCATCCACACACAAGGAATGTTAATAATGTGGCTGCCATGTTATGAATTGTCACAAATATCTAGTTAGAGGGGCCCATAGTCATATCATTCAGAGGGTTCTGCAGTGGAGCTGACTGTAATGAGTTTCAGCCACTTGTACAATCGGACGTTCAACGATTTAAAAATACTGTCTGTCCACCCAGCAGTCAATGGGTACATTATTCAGTTCAGGGAAGATAAAAGCAGAAGAAAAAGAGCGGTGCGCTCCGTCTTCCATGATGCTGTGAACTCAATGCTGGGAATCTCTGACAGTTCACTGCCCCTGACGTCCTTTAGGCATCGGGGCTTAACCTTTTAATGTTTGTAGATATTGTCTTTGTTGTTTTTCTCAGTTGAAAGAAAATAACATGGGTCATTTTTCCACCTTTGTGTTGACAACGCTGATATGCCCTGTTCGTCAAGTGGGCAAAACATTGACAAGATTAACTAACAAGGAAAGACGTTCCAATTCAGGCAAACTTCTTGTGTTTTTTTGTGTCTGCACACATATTTTGTCTTTCCGAACAGCTGGATGGGGGATTTTCAGTGATTTCCATCTATGCATACTTTAAGTCAGTCATGCTTTTTTGTTTTTGTTTTATACAGTAAACTGGTTTCTGACTGCGTAAAAATCCGAAAGTGGCAGATTGTGTTTATATATGTGCTGTTCTTGAGATGGGGTGAAATGATGGCCACATTTTGCTTTGACAGAGAACATTGATACAGTCTCTGCATAATCTTCAAAATAATCAGCATCAACCTTGCGTATATGTCATGTATTAAGTGGTACACATGTTCAAAATGATTGTTTTAACATTCTCTTAGTTGAAATCCAGAAGATGACTATTTTAAAAACAAGTTCAAAAGGGTCACTTGATAGCAATTAAACTTGTCAAACTGTGCAAAAAATATGTAATTATATATATAGATATATATGGTGAGAGAGAGAGGTACAGAGAGAGAAATAATATATATATATCCTGTCTTCAAAGAAGCATTAAATCAGTTGAACGTCAACATCGTTCACAAATCTTGACTGTCTACAGTAAATACAAAAATATCAGAAACTATTTAAAATTTATCAATTTACTGGTGACTTAGGTTGAAAGATTAAGTTTATTAGTCACATTTCATGACGTGGAGATGCAGCTTGAAAATAAATAAATGAATATCAAGCAAAACAGTCATCTTGAGTGCATTAAAAAAAAAAAAATGGATAAGAAACGACAACTTTTGACACACAAAAGCTGAAAGGTTAAAGCAAAATCCGTATGAATGATGATTTTGGAAATGTCATTTTAAAAAAATCTAACCTTAGTCTGTTCTTCTCTGTGCCCCTCTACTACTGTCCCACACCATCCCCCCCCCCCCCCACCCCCTCACCTTTCCTTCTCCTTCCAGCCTTTCCTCCCCACCCTCCCTTCCCTCCCACCCAGGCCCCAGCCCCCATCCATTCTCCAGCTCTGTCCTTTTCTATTCACCTTCATATGATTCTCCAGTGAACATGTTATATGCTCCTCTTCAAACTTGTACAATCTGAGATCAGTACAACATGCATTCAACAAAGAGCAAAAACAAAAAAAAACAAAATAAATTGACTTGTGAGTAATACAAATTGGAACACTTCTTGGTAGCTACAGCTGCGAGCGAAAATACTGTTAGGAATTAAAACAGTAACAGATCATTTCAAAGAAAACTCCAAAATGTTCAGCATATCATCAGTCAACCAATACACAACATGTAGCACTGAATACAGAAACAAACGCAGGAGAGACATGTGCACACTTGAAACGATTGATATTTTATAGTGTAACTGTCAATAGAAATGTGGCATTTCTTACCGTTGTCAAAATGCATGTCCTGCATAGTTTTTCTGTGCGGCAGTTACCAAAAAAACAAACAAACATACAAAAAAAATGAACTGCATTATCAGCTTGATGACATATATATTTATATATGAATATATATTGAATTATAAACAAAGCTTGCTCTTATGTCTTAGATTGAAAAAAAAAAGGGGGAGAAAAGTTTTCATATCTGCAGTGCTTTGTTTATAATTCAATATTTCTTGCAGTCATTGCAACACCAAGCTGCTCTGAAAATTGCTGGAATGGTGCTCAGTTACTTTTCTATCATGTGTATTCTGACTGGTTGATGGCTCTTTGGAAATCTGCTGTTGTTTGTCTTGTTTGCAACATCAGCATTTTCATCTTTCCCCCTCTCTCTCTGTTTATGTGTATGGTTAAGATATCTATCTGTGGTCAATGACACCACTTCTTGCAAACATGGTAAATACACTCCGCTATTAGACATGCATTTGCATAAAAGCATTTTCTCTTTTTAAGTACACAGGAAAGAAGGGAATTACATCATGCGTGCATATATATGCAAATCTTGTGTTTTTCATTTATAAATTACATATGATAAGAAATTCACAAAAAAAAGGAAGAGGAAGAGAAAAATCAAAAGACTTCTCACTTGACATGTAGATAAGGCTACTGACTTTTTCCTGCTTTCTTCTTTCTTTCTTTCTTTAAAAAAAAATAAGGAAGTTTCAAGGGTGTAAACCATGTAATGCAGAACCAACAGGAGGTTAGTATTTTTTTCACTGGATCTTTAGATTTGTGAAAGAAAGATGTGGTATGAGCTATTTTGGCAGGTTTTGGGAAAATTTCTGTTTTCATAAGCATACATGAAATAGGTTCTGAAAACGTAACAGACGTGATTTTTTTTTTTTTTTCCTCTTTCTGTTCATTTTTTTCCCTTGACCTTTCCATGCTCAACTTTTCTCGTTAGGGATTGACAGAGCATCAGAGTTGACCAACAAATTACATTTGAAATGGTAGAAATGATGCATAGGTCAAGATCTTTCATATCTATTTGTTTCATTTATCTAATTACAAATTCATCATCTATCCCCTCTTCTGTGACATTCAATTATGCATAAACAAAAAAAATGCAAATGCAGGCATAAAACGAAACACATTCAGAAGTTGTGTCAGCATAAAATATAATTAAAAATGTATAGACGTCAATGACATCAACATTTATTAATTTCTCACAGAGAATGAGTTCAGTAAAATGAACACAAACACACAAGGCATGAAAAACTCTCGTTACGCTGATTCCTTATTGTATAGTGATTCAAAATTATTCAGCAAACACATTTTAATTGCAGATATAGCTGCAGACAGTGGCATAAAAAAGTGAGCAAGCATCAACAATCA
This sequence comes from Conus canariensis, assembly GCA_033310375.1. Lineage (NCBI taxonomy): Eukaryota > Metazoa > Mollusca > Gastropoda > Neogastropoda > Conidae > Conus > Conus canariensis. The sequence goes on along the minus strand of CM065734.1, from coordinate 40,259,139 downwards.
GTTCAAGAAGGATGGGTGGTCACCAATAAATACATCATCACCCTAATCTTTGAACCTTCAGATAGGCAGCGTAAAAGACTGCAAAATATTTCAGTTAAGTTCACATATTTAACAGAATCAAACGAATCTCTATACAACCTTTTCAACAACATTTGACATTCTGTAAAATCAAAAAAGGGACTCTATGTCAAAGCATAATCATGTGACTATCAAATCGCTAACAACACAGGCTTCCAGGGTGGACCCTCTATATTTCTTTATCTTTCCTTTGGTAGGACAATATTAAGCCATAGACCAGAACCAAAGTCTCTGAAACCATCACAAAATACAAAACTCCCGAATAAACCTCCTCCTTATATATTTCTTTACTCCTCTTTTTGGAGGGGAGATATGCATCATACGTCATAAAACTGAATCAAACTCCGCTGAACCATCACAGTTGCATAAATACAACCATCACACATCATTCTCTCCAGGACTGTCTTCGGCAAAAACACCACATTGGGCTGGTACATCAATCTTCGTATACTTCGTTTTGATGGGAAGCCATCAACTGGAGTCCAACTGACGCGAGGCCGACACACCGATATCACGCCACACCACGCTAGGTTTATTCGGATTGTCTTTAGCGATGAAGGGGTGTCTGCGTATGCTGCGAAGCGTTTGCCGCACGTTACTCCCCCCCCCCCCCCCCTCCTCCCCCTCTCTACCCTCCCTCATTTAAATACCTGGTAAAGGTGAAGGGGAGGACGTGTGGAAGTGGGTGAAGACGATAACGTGGAGAAACAGGTTGAAAACCATGGTCCGACCGTACCTTGAATTGTCTCAATTTCTTTTCTGCGTCTGTTTTCATCGGAACGTTGACACTTCAAAGTGTAGGATGGAGCTGTCATGGTCATGGACAAGGAGGGCCGAGAGAGGAAACAGAAGAAACCGTGGGAAAATGGGAGAAGGAACGCTCGTTGGAACTCGGATCTTAAACAAGAGGTGAAGCTGATGATCAGGCATTCTGGATTGAAAACCTGGCCAAGATGACAAAGAACAAGCAATGGACGCTTTATCTGTAGAAGAAGCTTCTACACGTGGGTGGACCTCGAAAGATCAGGAAGAGGGGTAGTGGGGGTAAGAGTGGTGCAAAATATGTTGAAATTCTCCGTGAACGTTAGTAGCAAGAGTGAGCCATACAGGAGATTCCTCCGATCTTGACGCTCGCCCGTCTGTCTGCCATCCCCAGACTTTGCCTGCTGTATCACCGCACTGCAAATATTCTCACGGTAATCAGCATTCCAGAACAATTCAAACAGTGTAACACCCTGCTAACAGCAATCGAACAACAGTGATTTAGAACGTATTATTTTTCAGGTCTAGCGAGCTTCAAGTGTTCTCCCCCAGACAAAATGGTCGCTTTGATGCAGTCAGGTACAGTGCTCCGCATCTCACGTGCAGGGAGACCTAAAATGACGCAGTTTCATTTTTTATATCTGCGAAGATCCCCATCACACTGTGTGGATTTTACTCCAATTACTGGCTAAAAAGACGGCCAAGTGGAGCTGATAGTAGATAAGAAATTTATCTGAACCACAAATGCCGAACTTTCAAAGCTTGCTACTTTTGACAAGCCGGTGTTACGGCGTTTGCACCGCAAACCTTTAGGGCACAATCACCGCCATCCAGAAAACCATGCTTTAAACTGACCAACCTGTAACGTCAGAAAATAATGCATCGACTCACGGTAAAGTTTGTGTGTGTGTGTGTGTGTGTGTGTGTGTGTGTGTGTGTGTTGCTGTTTCGATTAAGAGCATGTAGACATACGTGGAGACCCCGGCTAATGGACAGCCCAAGTGCAGACCCGTCTGTTTGAAGGTAAAGTGATTTCACTGGCCTACCATACTGAAATGTGACAGGTCTAGACATGTTGTAGTGTCGGTGTTCAATCATCAGCCGAAACTGCCAAAATTACTGCGATTTGAAGTTTCCAACTCAGAACTGGCCATTCTTTGAACATATTCTGTTGAAACTGTGCCTTATAATTTGGTAAATGGCCAAAGGTCGTGATTTCCTAACAAATTATTACACTGGCGCTTCAAATTTGTATATCTATAGAGATAACATTTCTAAAATATGTTTTGGACGTATTAAGAAAGATATGACGAAAACCCACAATCCGGAGTCCTTTATTGATTTTAAGACACTCAAAGTTTCCGTTGTTGTTTGCTTCTATGCGGTGCCGTAGACTAAAGTGCAGTATTTCAACGGCTATACCATCATCACTCGGTAACCCAAGTTATGTATCAAACCAGATTAAAACGTTGCTCCAGGATTTTTTTAACAGTTCTTTGATGAGCTACTGAATACTCGCTTCTGAGTTTCTAGGACCATTAAGGGACCGGTCTTCTGTCTATTTAATTTTCATTCTTTTTACACACACACACACACACACACACACACACACACACACACACACACACTCGCGTGTGCACGCATGCACGTACACACACACACATACATGCTCATACGCTAACATGTGCCTGTATATAAGCTCCAACACTCAGACACACACTCGTACTTACACGCGCGCGTGCGCATACACACACACACACACACACACACACACACACACACACACACACACACACACACACACACAGTATGGGTCTAACAGAGTGGAGAGGTGAGTGCGGAAGAGGGATGGTCTTTTTCTTTTCTCTCTCTCTCTCTCTCTCTCTCTCTCTCTCTCTCTCTCTCTCTCTCTCTCTATATATATATATATGTAAAGAAAACGGATGTGGACAGGGATTGACGTTTTTCTTCTTCACTAACGAAGAATCTTTAAATTTCAGCAGTCGGAATTTAAAAAAAAAAAAAGAGAATTATTCACCTGATAAACAAATCTTCGAAGTTTTTATCCATATTTCGTCGCATGACCTGTCACCCACAGGCTTTCCACACCGACCCTGCTAAGGTCATGGTCGGAATGCTCCACGGCCACGCCGGCTCGGACGAACTGCGGCTGACTTCAGGGCACCAGGGAATAGAACAAGCTCCCCTCAGCCATCCGCTGGTTATGGTCCCTGCACCGCCTGTCCAGGGTGCGAAACAGGTCAAGGGCAGGCTCACTGTGCACGATGGACTCGACCAGTCGCTCTCTTTCTCTGCCCTCCTCGCCAGAGCACAGCTGGCGGAGCAGCTGCTTCAAACCTTCCTGAGTCCGCAGGCATATTATGGGACCTCCACGTGCGTCTGCTGCACAGCCTGTGTCGCTGTCATCCTCGGAGAGTCTGCGGCTGGGGTCTGTTGAACAATGTGTCTGTAATGGGATCTGATCATAGAATGGAGGTGAACGATGCTGCGGTGATGGAACCAGAACCGGAAAGGCGGGGGGAGATATCGGAACAATCGCTGCTCCTGCAGATGGAGCCACAGACGATGACGCAAGAGCCAAGGTCTTGACCTGAGTGACATCGGTCTGGGGTTCTTGGTGATGGGGCGGCGACGGAGCTACCGGTGACGTGAGAGGAGAATTGGGGCAAGTGCTGTGGTAAGGTGGGGGCTGACAGACGGCGCCGAACGTGCATTTTGCAGGTTCCGACCAGTGACGGGATCGGGAGGCAGACTTACAGACGGGATCCGGCACCACCCCAGGGGAAGGGAAAGGAAGAGGAGAGCAAACAACAGCACCTGAGCCCGCAGGGAAGGCACGTGTGTTGGCACTGTTTGGATTCTCGTCCATGGTAGAGTAGGCAGGAGGGGACTGAGAAGGAGAGAGAGAGGAAGGGTTTGGTCCGTGACCACAACAGCAATACCCAGCATCAGCCGGACCAGAGCAAACATCCTCAGAGACAGAAAAGGACAGAGAACCCCACTGACAGCGCGGGCCTGCCTCGCTGCTGCACTGGCCCACAGAAGAACGCGGTTCAACATCCGGAATTCCGTCACCACGGGGAAGAGCACAGCACGCCGGAACACTAGCAGCCGCAGAAGCCCCCGGGCAGGCAAAACGAACGTTGGTCCGGGGGGCAGGTTCCCCACATCCTCTGTGCTCGGACAAAACCCACTCTGGCATGGATGCGGGCTCCCCGTTCTCAATCACCGGAGAAGGGTGGTTCATGAGAAGATGGTTCGATGGGACTGGTAGACTCCCATCAAGTGATGGTAAATCTCATCACAGCTCTCCGGTCCAAGCTCAACGAAGACGGCCCGGCCATTTTCCCTCTTCATCACCAAAGGAGCCACGTCCGCAAAGACGGAAGGACTCGCGACCTGCTGACATTTAGAACCTTCATACGACCGGCAGACCTCCAGCAAGGTCTGCGACAGCACGACGACGACCTTGTCGCACAGGGCCAGAGTGTGTCTCACCCACTCCGACACGTCTCTCTCCATGTCCTGTCTACAGTCAACATCCACCTTGACGTGCACATACGGCAAACACTTCAAGACCGTTAAAAAGAGCCGGAGAAGGGCGAGGTCGTCCTCCCTCCTGTGCTCGTGGATGACCAAAATGTAGGAAAACTGGGGGGAGGGAGAAATATAGGGCCTATCGATAGCCTTCATTTCTGTTTGGTTAATTCGCTTGTGGTCTGAGACAAAATTGCGTTGTAGCACGACGTCAGGGACGTTGTTGTAATGTTCAGCGTCGTCCTCGTTGTCCTCCGGCTGCACTCCGACAATCTCCTGGTCGTTGTGGTCCGCATCGTCACGGTCGTCCTCTGCCTGCAGTCCCACGTTCTCCCCCGGCAAGCCTTCAACGTCCCTGGGTCCACCCTGTGTCCTGCGCCCGCAGGTTTTAGCTGAAAAAGAATCATCGTCATCACTGTTCCCTCTGTGCGAGTGGTCTTAAACGATGCTGTGAGAACGACGTGAGGAAAAATGTGTGTGTGTGTGTGTGTGTGTGTGTGTGTGTGTGTGTGTGTGTGCGCGCGCGCGCGCGCGCGCGCGGCGCGTGCGTGCGGGTGCACGTGTGCATGTGTGTGCATGCGCGCGCAGGTGTGCATGCGCGCATGTGTGTGTGTGTGTGCGTGTGTGTGTGTGTGTGTGTGTGTGTGTGTGTGTGTGTGTGTGTGTGTGTGTGTGTGTTTTGTTTCATTCTTTTTTCAATTCAGTCATAACAGAACCGGCAAAAAATTTAACTTTTTTTTTGGCGCAGTACGGTATCCCCTCCAGTCCAATCCCTGCATCCCCCCTCCCCCTCCCCCCAAACACATACAAGCTCGCTCGGGCGTGCGTGCACACACACACACACACACACACACACACACACACACACACACACACACACACACATACACACACGCATACACACACACACACACACACACACACACACACACACACACACACATACAGACAGACACACACACACACTACACACACAAACGCACCCACATCCATTCCCCCTCCCCCCCCCCCCCCCACACACACACACACACACAACATACACACCTAGAAGCAGTATGACAACCGCAACGGCGACAACAATCGTCAACATGAGGGTGCCGGATATCTTCTGCGTGAGGCGGACTGCGGGTAGAGCGGTGGTGCCATGTTACTGCTTCCTCTCGTCGGTCGGTCGTCGTGGTGAATGGAGTGCCACACTGATCTGCAACAAACAGAACCGTCGGATGATGCAAAGCAGGCTGCGCCCCGTTGAAGAACCATCAAAACAACACCACAAACAAACAAAACTTACGCACACGCACGTAACGCACGACCACCAAGCACGCACACACCACAAAAAACAACACACACACACACACACACCACACACGCACACACACACACACAAACTTACACACACGCACCTACGCACGCACATCACGCACCACGCATGCACACCACGCACACCACCACACACCACACACACACACACACACACACACACACACACACACACACAACACACACACAACACATGAAGCTCCTCACCCAAGGAAACAAGAGCCGGAAAACAAAGAGAAACTTTGAACAAGCCAGTCACTGATCTCATTTCGCTACTTCAACATAATCTTTGATGGAAAAAACAGACAAGAAAAAAGAAAGCAAAAGAAAAAAAAGAAAAGAAAAAGAAAAACCAAGATTTTCTTACAGGGTGAGAGATCAGAACAGAAATCTTTTCAAAACCGTGTATTGCCGTCCCCCCCCCCCCCCCTCCTCCCCCCAACTGTCCATAAACAGTTATTAACTGACATCCTCTGATTGTTTGTTCATGCTCTGCACAGCTTATATTCTCTTACTACGCATACCTGCTTCAGTTAAAAGACTCAGAAAAGATGGGCGAACGGAGACGGAGAAGCGGAGTCGGTACAGAGTTCTGGATAACTTTCCAGGTCATTTTCTCAGGCTCACATGGGATGTGTCCTTGTTTGTTCTCTGTGCTTTGTGCTGTCATATCGACCTGCTAGGCGATTCCGTGTCGCAAGCAGCATTCGTGTGAAGCTGTGGCCATGTATTTTGTATTTCATTGTGAGAGCAAGAGTTACCCTACTTGCTTGTTATTTGCATGTTTAGTTTGAACCGCGCGCGCGCGTGTGTGTGTGTATGCGCGCGCGTGTGTGTGTGTATGTGTGTGAGTGGGCGTGTGCGCATGTGTGTGTGTGTGCGCGCATGCTGTTGTGTCCGTTGTTGTGCGACAGTGTGTGTGGGATCATGTGTTGTGTGGGTGTATACGCGCGCGTTTGTAGATGCATGGTACTTATTGCAATATTCATCTTCTTTTGGTTTCATTTATGTTTTCTTTAACCTTTCATGTATTTGTAAGCGCTTGGGGTTTATGATGTAAGATTAAGCGCCATGAAATAATCATTATTATCATTATTAGTATATCAAGTCGAAAATGTCTGACGGTGAAACCTGGCTGTTCAGCTGCCAAAGAAAACGGTCCCCAGCAGAGAAACCTGGCTGTTCAGCTGCCAAAGAAAACAGTCCCCAGCAGAGAAACCTGGCTGTTCAGCTGCCAAAGAAAACAGTCCCCAGCAGAGAAACCTGGCTGTTCAGCTGCCAAAGAAAACAGTCCCCAGCAGAGAAACCTGGCTGTTCAGCTGCCAAAGAAAACAGTCCCCAGCAGAGAAACCTGGCTGTTCAGCTGCCAAAGAAAACAGTCCCCAGCAGAGTTTCAAAATAAATGTCCCCAGCTACCTTTTCCGTCCTCCAAGTGTTCTCGTCTTCTGGTCGCTCTACGCTAGTGATGAACGTCCTGTTTTCTGTCGCTCTCTTTGACTGTGCCTTTCACAATTTGTATCTTACTACACCGTGTATCTTTCTTTACTATTGTCTACTGTGTGCCGTTTTCCTGCCCTTGTGGCCCATTCGTGCGCGCGCACACACACACACACACACACATATACACAAATCACACAGACACATGGGTCTACAGACACATGGACACATACAGACAGGCAGGCACACACACACACACACACACACACACACACACACACACACACACACACACACACACACACTTACGTACGACGATACTCGTCGCTGCTCGTGAGAGTCACCAGGGACGGCGCACCGTCTGCAATGAAAGAGGAAGATGTTTAAAACAAGGCGACGACACTTGTTCATAGCGAAACATCACGGCAGAAAAAAACAAACAAAATACAAACAACAACAACAACAAAATGTGTGGGCGTGAACTTTCATTCAGGATAAAAACTGGCGTAGCGTTTTGACCTGGAAACATGAAAGCTGAAGTTACCTTTTGTACATAAACATATGTGGCAGTTTTCATAGTTCATAGTTCTGATCATGGACGCTCTCTCTCTCTCTCTCTCTTCTCTCTCTCTCTCTCTCTCTCTCTCTCTCTCTCTTCTCTCCCCGAGTACTTGTGTGTGTATGTGTGTGTGTGTGTGTGTGTGTGTGTGTGTGTGGAGAGGAGGAGTGAGAGATGAGAGAGAGAGAGAGAGAGAGAGACAGACAGACAACAGAAGACAGACAATTAAACAACCGAAACTCATACTGCCACGATGAAACAACTGAAATGCTTGTATCACTTCAAAAAAAATCATACTTCAATTATCAAGTCAAGTCAAAACTATCTTTATTGAGGGCTAAGAATAAGCTGTCAAGCTTTTTTTTTTCTTTACATCGTGCCCTCATAATTGTATGTGCTTATGTGTTAGGCCGACAGTGCAGACCTTAGAGAAGAAAGAGAAAGCCATGAATCCACGCGGTGTGAAGTAAACGCAAAACCCACTCAGATGAAATTCAGCTGTGTGCACTGCCTGGTGTCTGGGTCGCGCTCCCCCTGACGATTTCGCTCTAAATCAGCTTTTAATCCATTGAGCGTTTTGAGGCCCAGCATAAGTTTGAACCAGCAGTTGATAATTAAACCGACAATTGATTTCAAGAGCCAACCCCCTCCCCCCTCCCCCCATCATTTCACTTGTTTGTTTGTTTTTATTTCCACCAATGACATCATTCTCAGTCTTCAAAGACATGACCTTCCCCTTAGCTGACGTCACATTTCAGGCCTTCTCACTGACCCGTGACCCTATCTTTGCGCCAGGTGGTTTCCCCCACAAATACTCCCACTCCCTTCATTTCAATCTGCCAGCTTGGAACCACCTGGCATGTACCTTGATGGTCATATCAAAGAAAAGGAGGTAAATCAACTTTCAGACACAATAGAAAGTCTCAAAACAATCTAATTGTGCCTGTCCATCAATACTCGATTCCTTAAACAAGGCCTTGGCGTATTTTAATTTTTTGGTGTGCGGCCACATGCGCGCTTCCCGACGTTCCACTGGAAGTGCACGCGTTATGGGAGATGAGAAAAAGCGTGCAAATGGAATGTTCGCGTACCGTAGGCTAAGCAACTGACTGACTGATTTTTTTTGTTTTATTATTATTATTATTTTAGACGGCACACTGCTCTTTGCTTCAGACGAAGAGTGGGCAGGATAAGTAGGCCTACATGGCCTCGCTTTACCATTTTTCCTTTTGTTGGAGTCCCCTTGGCTCGTGTAGGTCATTAATCACTTCCGTTACCACGTGCCACCGGAGATGTGTTCAACTGGCAGGGATGCGCCCTCTCGGGTAATGATGTATGCAACCGTGTTGCTGTCTGCATAGCAGTTCAGCAAGGGCAGCACACTCTCTGCAAAGGGCCCTCGCCTGCATAGGAACCACCGTGGGTGTGGTTTAAAGTTTTGACGCTGCCATCAACGGAACGCGGCAAACAGACAGCCAGCCAGACTGTAAACAGGAGGCAGTCTGAGAGCAGATCTGATTGGCAGGGGGTGGTGGATGCCTTAAGTACACGCGGTGAGACTCCAAATTAGCCGAGGACAAAACCTCTGCATTCTCTGGCTTGCCAACAGCCGCTCCCTCTGCTTACTTGTCCCACACAAAGCAGCCGCTCCTTCCGCTTACTAGTCCCACACAAAGCAGCCGCTCCCTCTGCTTACTAGTCCCACACAAAGCAGCCGCTCCCTCTGCTTACTAGTCCCACACAAAGCAGCCGCTCCCTCTGCTTACTAGTCCCACACAAAGCAGCCGCTCCTTCTGCTTACTAGTCCCACACAAAGCAGCCGCTGCATCTGCTTACTAGTCCTACACAAAGCAGCCGCTCCTTCTGCTTACTAGTCCCACACAAAGCAGCCGCTGCATCTGCTTACTAGTCCTACACAAAGCAGCCGCTCCTTCCGCTTACTAGTCCCACACAAAGCAGCCGCTCCTGCTTACTAGTCCTACACAAAGCAGCCGCTCCTTCTGCTTACTAGTCCCACACAAAGCAGCCGCTCCTTCTGCTTACTAGTCCTACACAAAGCAGCCGCTCCTTCTGCTTACTAGTCCCCCACACGTAAAAACAGCCGCTGCATCTGCTTACTAGTCCTACACAAAGCAGCCGCTGCATCTGCTTACTAGTCCCACACAAAGCAGCCGCTCCCTCTACTTGCTAGTCCCACACAAAGCAGCCGCTGCATCTGCTTACCAGTCCCACACAAAGCATGCTGATGCACAAAGCCAACTGGCGACGGCCCAGGACTCTGACTGGTCAGGGAATCGTCAGCATTGTCCGCGCACGCCGTCCATCCGCTTGACTGAATTTAAGATTAAAAAAAAAAAAAGACCGCGCAGGTCTTCAACTTATGTCAAAGTGTGTACACCTCTCCAGCAATTGCTGCCATATGCATGTGCCCGCTCTAAGTACACGATCAAGCGACCTTGAGACGTCTTGCGATTCTGAAAGAAACGTTTCCTTTGTTTGTCATGTAAGAGTGTCCCTCACCTCTGCATCTGTACCCGGTGAATAGGAATTGCAAGCGAGCATGAGTTTTAGAGTTATGGGGACTAGTGGGTGTTTCACCTTGGGAGCGAACATTACGTCGTTGATTGTTCGTTATGACGTCTGCCAGCCTCGTTTCGGATTGCATTTTTGTTTCTCATTTTATTTTCATTCATTTCTTTTCTGTTTTTTTTTTTTTTTTTAGGTGTTTGTTTCACCTTGGGAGCACATGTCACGTTTTCTATTGTGTGTATGCAAAAAAAAAAAAAAAGGGGGGAGGAAGGGAGGGAGGGGGGGGGGGGGAGGATGGACGGAGGGAAGTCGCACGAGGAGACATGGGAAGGAACAACAGGGGGGCCCAACGAGGGATGCAAGATCAAAACAAAACACCACCATGGACCACTACGTCCAAAGTGACTCGACCAACAGTGTGCAGCGTCTCCTTGTGAGGTGCTCTGATGCCGAAATGTGGACGGCTGCGCTGGGGATCAGAGGAGAAGGATTCCGGATGTGGCTTTGTATCAGCGAGCTGGCTCAGAGCGACACAGGAGTGACAAGGTCACGAAACACCACTGGGCATCACGCAGGTACTGTAGATGGGAGGGAGAGAGAGGGGGGGGGAAGGGGGGGGGGGGAGGGGGGGAGAAAATGTTGTGGAGAAAAGTGGGGGGGAGGTATGGGGGAGGGAGAGAAGGTAACACAGGTGGAAAGGAAGGATGTTATCTCTACACCAGTGATATACTGACTTGTTTGCAGCTAGCTCGAGATGAGAGTCTATTGCTGAACAGACAAGAGAACAGGAGCGTTTTAGAGGGCAAGGAAAGATCCCAAGAACGGGCAGCAGCCCAGCCAACAAAGTACAAAACTAAAGAACGAAGGTTCATGCACAGCGCTTTATTTGAGATCGTTGTCTTCAAGAAAAAGTGAATGAGACTCGAACAACACACTTATTTTGTCCCAGCTAAACAACCGCCTGCACTCATTTATGGATGTATCTAATTATCTATTTATCTATCTATCTATTTATCTATTTCATTCATTCATTTATTTATTCATTCATGTTCATCTATTTTCAATATTTGTCAGTTTTTCAGTTTCCAGTTTGTCCCCACTTCAGTTCTCAAAGAGGTAGAGGTGTTACACTAGCAGCGCAATCGCCTTTCAGAACTCAGTAGCAAGTCAATGAAGTCAGTCGTGACTTTAAAATCATGTTGCTCTCAAGAATGTTGCCAGTGGCAACAAAACGTTTAACTTCAACAAGCCTTTCCCCTCTTCCCCTGTCCACGCTCAGTGCATTCGTTTCTCTCTCTCTCTCTCTCTCTCTCTCTCTCTCTCTCTCTCTCTCTCTCTCTCTCTCTCTCTCTCTCTCTCTCTCATGGCAAATTGAAACGAAACAACATTGAAGAATGTTTGCATATATTTGTACAAAGCGTTTAAAAGACGCACTGTATTCCTCAGTTAAAGTGGTGTTGGATTATGCGATCAGGATGGATGCTCAGCTGTCATGTAATGTTATATAATTTGACTTATTATTCATTGTTTAATTGAAAAGTGTACGTCAAGGTATTGTACCCCCTTCAGAATGGGCTAAGGCCTACACTGAATAGACTTTCGCTTTCCGCTTCTCTCTCTCTCTCTCTCTCTCTCTCTCTCTCTCTCTTCTCTCTCTCTCTCTCTCTCTCTCCCATTAAAGAGAGAGAGAGATTAGATGGGCAGCCTGTTCATCAGTCACAAATAAAGTCTTTGCCTTCAAATGTGAAAAATAGTGTAAAACAAACAAACAAAAAATTTGACACAGTTGGTCAACAGTAAGCAGACAAAAGAACGCTCCCTTGACCTAAACGAACGAAAGTTTAGCATGGCACTTGACGATTCTAAGTCGGCTGATATCCAGTGCATTCCACTCACCGCCGTTACCGCGGACTGCTATGATGTCCGTCTTGAAAAACATCAGGAAGCATTCTTCACCGTACAGCTCGAAATCCTTGCAGTCCTGGCACCCCAGTGGTCTGACCTGGGCCAGAGATGGCAGTTGGAATGAACAAGGATTGTCACAAATGGCAGTTGGAATGAACAAGGATTGTCACATACGGCAGTTGGAATGAAACAGGATTGTCAGAGATGGCAGTTGGAATGAACGGGATTGTCACAGAAGGCAATTTGAATGAAAAGGATTGTCACAGAAGGCAATTTGAATGAACAGGATTGTCACAGAAGGCAGTCTGAATGAACAGGATTGTCATAGAAGGCAGTTTGAATGAACAAGATTGCCACAGAAGGCATTTTGAATGATCAGGATTGTCATAGAAGGCATTTTGAATGATCAGGATTGTCATAGAAGGCAGTCTGAATGAACAGGATTGTCACAGAAGGCAGTCTGAATGAACGGGATTGTCAGAGAAGGAAGTGTGAATGAACAGGATTGCCAGAGAAGGCAGTGTGAATGAACAGGATTGTCACAGAAGGAAGTGTGAATGAACAGGATTGTCAGAGAAGGCATTTTGAATGAACACGATTGTCACAGAAGGCAGTTTGAATGAACAGGATTCTCATAGAAGGCAGTTTGAATGAACAGGATTAAGTAAACAGGATTGTCAGAGAAGGCAGTCTGAATGAACAGGATTGTC
>CM065734.1:40231281-40241281 GCA_033310375.1 Conus canariensis | reverse complement strand
GATTGGATAGTCTTTTATTTATGCTTTTGGGTATTGTTTTCAGTATGGAGGGTGGGTGATTGCTTTTGATATTTACATAAACAGGCGTATCATTTGGTTTCTTGTATGGTTTATATGTATGTTGATTGAGGTCTAACGTTATGTCTAAATAGTTCACTATCTTTTTGTTTGCTTCTATGGTGATTTTTAAGTTTTGGTTGTGGAAAATTTTACACAATTCTTTTTTCTTATTTTCAATATTCCTTGGGTTGTCATTCAGAGCAGCAAGGCCGTCATCCCTGTACAGTCCAGTTTGTTTTCCAAGTTTGTTTTGAATACTGGATAACATGAATAGTCCGACAAGTTCGCAAGTTTCGGCACCATCATATGATCCCATTGTAACATCAACAGTTGAATTCCTGCTTGTGTTCTTAATCCAGGTTTCATTTTTACTGTGCAGTAAAGTTTTCTTTGTATGGAAAATGATTTCCATTTCTGACCCTGATATTTCTGTGTATTTGTTGGCAAATTTTATAGCTTTAGTTAGTAGCTTTTCATCTATAGATGGATAGAAATCTACTATGTCGAATGTTATAAAAACTGTATTTTCTTGTTTATTGAGTTTTTTTAACCATTGTATGACTTCATATGTGTTTTTCCAGAGATTGAGTTCAGTGTTTTCTTTTGTGTTTTTTATGGTTTTCTCTAAGATTTTTTTTACTAATTTTTCTTAGTTCAGATTTGGAAGGGTTTATCAATCTACATGTTGGATTGTTCAAGAAATTGGGTTTGTGGTCTTTAAGTGTAATAAAGGCTTCTCTAGCTGCTGTGATCTCTACTCTGTCACTTAGGTCCATTTGGTGTACAAGTTCCTTTTCTTTCTTTCTGATGTGATCATATGTAGCCTTGTCAGCCTTTCTGTAATTTTTTTGGTTATTTTTGTCAAGGAGTTTTGAGTACTCTTCAGGTTCTATTTTGTAAAAGTTGTTGGTTTTATCCGCCTTCACAAATATTTTTTTTTTATCATTTTGAATTTGTCAACATATCTTGGAAAATCTTAAAAAGAGCAGCACCATACAATAACATTTCAAAAAGATGTAATCTATGCCTTACAGAGAAATACATTATACTATGTAGACCACAATTAGCAACTTTAAATGTTAGAACAGAAATGGTTAACGATTGCAGACACAGATGGAAGTTCTTATCAGTGAATAAAATCAAAAACACCTGAGAAATACATGTAGCACGGGGAAAAAACGACAACAAGCTATATATATATATATATATATATATATATATATATATTATACAGCACTGACAGCACAAGCTCACTACACCCTGACGACCGCACAGCGCGAAACAAGCTTGTAGGTGGTTTTAACCTTGATTTTAACTGGTTTTAACATATATATATATTATACACTACTCAAAACAATTGAAGTACCACTTAGGAAAACTGCTGTCATTCGAAAGAAAACAAAGCTGAACATAATTTAATGATTGAATATTTTATTTTTATTATTCCTCAATCCATTCAAACTTTATTCAAACACGTGACAAAAAATTATCTTTGTTTTACACTTGATTAAAGAGGCATACCCCCAAAATGAAAAGTAACAAGAGTCTATGGTAGATGTCATGATGTTAATAACGGGTATGACCACCGTTCGCGTTCAAACAAGCGTCACATCGACGTCTCATGGAGTGCACCAGGCGGCGGAGAGTGTCCTGGGGGATCGCCTGCCACTCCTGCTCCAGCAACTGAAACAGCTGGTCCACGGTGTCTGCTGGAGGGTTGTGGGCCCGCACTCGCCTCCCCAGCACGTCCCACAGATGCTCTATGGGGTTCAAATCTGGTGACCTGGCAGGCCAGTCCATTCTTGTCACCTGCTGCCCTTGTAGGAACTGATTCACGATGGCGGCGCGGTGGCACGCGCGTTGTCGTCCTGGAACTGGGCGCCCTGGCCAACTGCCCTCAGGGCGGGCATCACAAGGGGGCGGATGATGGTGTCGCGGTAGGTGGCACCGGTCAGGCGGCCTTCAACACGGTGTAGGGGGGTCCTGTGACGTAGGCTGAACCCACCCCACACCATCACGGACCCACCTCCATAGCGGTCATGCTCCCTGACGGCAGCGTCAACGTAGCGTTCTCCAGGACGTCGCCAGACGCGAACCCGCCCGTCGTTGAACCTGAGGGTGAACCTTGACTCGTCTGTGAAGAGTACTGTTGCCCATTCAGCTCTTGTCCACCTTCTATGACATGCTGCCCAGGCCCGACGATGAGCTCGATGCGCTGGGGTCAGTATTGATCTCACTGCTGGGGACCTTGACCTCAAGTTGGCGTCGTGGAGCCGGTTCAGAACTGTCTGGGTACTGACGTTGACGTTGCTGGCTTGTCGTAGCTGGTCTCGGAGTACTGTGGCACTGGCTGAACGGTCTCTCAGACAAGCGATAACAATGAACCGATCCTGCTGTCTGGAGGTGCTTCTCGTCCGTCCACGTCCCTGCTATTCTTCAACACTTCCAGTGTTAAGCCAACGGTCTCTGAGCCTCAGAATGACTGGGTGACTCACTCCAAGCCGTCGACCAATCTCCCTCAAGCCAATACCTTCTTGGTACCATGCTATCGCTCTTCCTCTGTCGGTGTTGCTTAGTCGTTGTCTCGCAGGCATGGTTAAATCTTCCTAAATTTCGCGACTTTTTATACCCGTCAAATGTGCTAACTGATTGCAATTCTGCTCAGAAAAGACCTTGCTTTCACGTGCATCACATTTTTTTTTCTTGCTGTGTCTGTGTCAAAATCTGGGAGCGACACAAGTTCGATAATTTCTCGGGATTTTTTTGCCTCAGATGCGACGCGGTAGATAACTGCTGACCGACTTTAACATAACAAAAATGCACGAGGAGTAGTATTTGAGAACCGGGTAAGCTTATCCAGCAGAGTTTATTCAATTATCAATATTAATTGGTTTATCAGAGCTTTTTAAAAATTGCATACAAAAATTAGGGGTGGTACTTCAATTGTTTTTAGTAGTATATATATATATATATATATAAGGCTCATTTTGAGAAGCATATATTATTCCCCATTCACCCTCTCAAGCACATACTGTTAGGCAGAATTAGCTACCACTGCAGATATGAATGCTTATCTCCCCCTATTTCTTCAATCTAAGACATAAGAGCAAGTCTTGTTTTATAATAGAATATTTCTTGTAGTTATTGCAACACCAAGCTGCTCTGTAAGTTGCTGGAATGGTGCTCGGTTACTTATCCTTGGAATTTATTAGTCTATTTTATACATAATAATTATATATATATATATATATATATATATATATATATATATACATGATTGATTCATCTAACAAAATGAAAAGCAACATAAAAGAGAAGGGTGCCGAAAGGACATCTTGCAACTGCACTAAAAAAGAACAGTGCCCCCTGAGCAATAAATGTCTTCACAGCAACATTGTATACCAAGCTACGGTAACATCAGAAAATGAAGAAGAAACATATGTAGGGATTACTGAAAACACTTTCAAAACCAGATACGCAAACCACAAACAGTCATTCAAAAATGAAAAATACAAAAATCAAACAGAGCTGAGCAAATACATCTGGAGACTCAAAGATAAAAAAATAGACTACAACATATCATGGAAAATCATAAAAAGAGCAGCACCATACAACAATATTTCAAAAAGATGCAATCTATGCTCCACAGAAAAATGGTTAATATTATGCAAACCACACTTAGCAACTCTGAACACAAAAGTAGAAATTGTAAACAATTGCAGGCACAAGTGGAAATCTTTGCTAGCACATTCCACCTGAACAGGCCCCAATAAGAACCACAGGCCGCACGTGCAGCAAATGAGATCCGCCTGCACACACAGAGTTGAAATCAAGTCCCGCACGCCATAAAAGACCGTTGGCGTGCTCCAAAAGACATCCTGAAGATAGCAAAGCTAGAAACAAGCTTGTAGATTTTACCACTTTATTTTAAAATATTTTTTAACAGATTTAATATATATATATATATATATATATAATATATATATTATATATATATATATATATATATATATATATAAAACAAGCCATGCCGGATGATGAAATGCCACACGATGCCTTAAACATCAAACCGGTCTTTCTTTAACTTAAAAAACGCCACAGTTTTAATGGAGCTGGTAAAGGAATTGGCGTAGATAAAAGATAACATTTAATCTGAACTGATCCTAAAATGAAAATGACCGAAATCACATTTCAGGGATTCTGTCAGAGAGAGAGAGGGAGGGAAAGAGAGAGAGAGAGGAGAGAGAGAGAGAGAGAGAGAGAGAGAGAGAGAGAGATACCGGTCACGAGAGAGAGAGAGAGAAAAGGGAGAGAGAGAGAGAGAGAGAGAGAGAGAGAGAGAGAGATACCTGATCGAGACGAGATACCGTCACGAGAGAGAGAGAGAGAGAAGAGAGAAGAGAGAGAGAGAGAGAGAGAATACCTGTCACGATCGCGAGAGAGAAAGAGAGAACGACAGACAGAAATACTGCAGATCGAGAGAGAGAGAGAGAGAGAGAGAGGAGAGAGGAGAGAGAGAGAGAATACCTGTCAGATCGACTGAGAGAGAGAGAGAGAGAGAGAGAGAGAGACAGAGACAGAGACAGAGACAGAGAGACAGACAAAGACAAAGACAGAGAGAGGTCTACAATACCTGTGACTGTGGCGTTATCTCTGGAATAGATGTAATGGGCACTCCGACACTCGGGACCAAGGGCTCGAATCTACACCACATTCACGGAAACAATGAAGAACACTCAACACAAGCGATACAACAGTTGGGAGTTTTGTTTTCTTTCTTAATACTTCGGCCGAAACAGTTATTCCTGATCGTTGATTGACTCTGATCTGTCCTGGAAACCCATAAGCCCAAAACAGCCTTTCTTGTAATAGATTAATTCTGATCAATATCCCAGAAACCCACATAACCATATGTTTTGTCCATAGAGTTTTCTTTTCTTTTTTTCTTAAAAAGAAAAAAAGAAAAGAAAAAAGAAGAAAAGAAAAGAAGAAAAAAAAAATGATGGAGGAATCCGATGCAACCTGAGCCAAGACATCACCCCTAGACCTAATACACCTCCACAATATTGTCCAGGACCACACGATCAGCGTCATATCTTGAAATGTGTTGAGAAATCTTTCTTTCCTTCTTTTGTCCCCAGGTTTGTTTTTTTTTTCTCTTGGTTATTCAGTATCTCTTTGGCTTCAAATCTTGGAGGGGTGGGGAGGGGGTGTGTGGGAGGGGGGGGGTCGAGGAGGCAGAAGGTAGCCTGCACCTCCCACCCCCACCCCTTCTCAAATATTTTCATTAGAGGAGCGAGGAAGTGTGTGTGTGTGTGTGTGTGTGTATGGGGGGGGGGGGGGGGGGGGGGGGGGGGGGAGGAGGGGGGGGGGGAGGAGGGGAAGGGGGGAGGGGGGCAGAGACCCCCCGATTCCGACACCACTGGAAAATCTGACGAGAACGATCACAACAAAACATGTCTTTTTTTTTTTTTTTTTCTCTTTGACAGGTTTCACTGAGTATGCTACGTTACACTCACATTTAAAGTCCACGCCCACATACTGTAATACTGCCAAACGGGAATTCCCGAATGTCTGTCTTTTGTCTTATGCCAGGGACTTTACCTCATCGCTAACACTGCACCATCAGAGTGACGAGACACGATTTAAAGAGGCAGACAACGACAATGTCAGTTTTTACGCTGTGCATCATCTTTGAACATGCTTGATCACTCTCTTTATCTAGATCTCCGGCGACATAACGTCAACCTGGTCGTGCGTCACAGACGTACATCATTTCCTTGGCCGCTGGACCTCGTGCATGCCCAAACACGGTCGTCATCTGTCTGCGAACCCATATTGATTGAGAGAATGCACAAAAATAGATAGCATAAAATGTATAATGTAAATGGTTTTTTTTTTTTTTTTTTTTTTTTTTTTTCTAGGGGGAAGAGGAACAGGGTAGAGTAGCATACACCCACGGAAGATAACTCTTCTGGACTGTCGTGACCTGGATCTCTGGCGTTTTCAGTTGTGTGTAAGCCTGTAGATCTACACACATTAACAATAAACCAGGCTGCCGTTAGTAAACTTGTCGCCTGCCCCCACTCCATTTCACATTCCCACCCTGACTCCATCCCCATCCCCATCCCACGCCCGCGTTCATCCACGCTGTCAATCATTTTCATACAATCTTCCATCCTCAGATTGAATGCTCTCACTGGTCCATATCAGGTTATAGTACTCAATGAATCGTGTGGGTCGAAACACAATTTGAACAGTCCACGTTTACATGAGAGTGACAGCCACGAAAAAAAAAATGAGGAAGTTTTAAAAGAACTTGATCAAGACTAATGATTAAGCTTTTTTCCCGTTTTATATATATATTTTTTACTTTCGATCTTCGATGTCACTACGATAGATGTTGACTTCTTGGCCTTGAGATCAGAAAACACATTAACAAAAAATTACATACAACTTTTCACCCCCACCCCCTCTCCCCGTTTAATTCTCTCTGTGCTTCAGCACACTATGTGTGGCAACAACCTCTGGGCTGGCGTACATCATTTGTATGCAAATTTCACACGCTATGATCTCCCCGTTCGAATTCACTCCCTGTCACGCATCATTTGCCTTACGGTTACTGATTTTACTCACACAAAAAAAAAAAAAAAAAGAGGAAAGAAAAAAAAATAAGAAAGAAGAAGAAGAAGAAGAACATGTGTATCATGTCGTGAAAAAGACAATTTACTTTCAAAAACAGCTAATCATCGTGTACATTCAGCTTATTTTCACATTACTTAACTTTCTGCTGCGTTATTGACAATAGCATTTTCTTGCCTTTTTCCCCCTGGTCTGCCTATATCAGACTGTCTGGTGTGACCCGTTGGACTGTGACTTATCTCCCCTGGTGTGGTGAGGACGCCACAGAATTAAAGGTGGTAAATCTCAGTTAGATGCCATAGATGGCCGAGTGCTACTGACGAGTTTTCATTCAGAAGGCGAAAGTCGATTCTAGACAAGTGTAATAATGTTGATACTTATGCTTTGACGTCCACTTAAACACAACTAACCGTCCCGACCCCCCGATCCCCATCGCCCTTTTTTTTTGTTCCTTACAAGAGTTAAATCATGTTAGGCCTAATAATGACAGAAATATTGTTTTCCTGTGCTTAATTTCCCCACACGACGTTTTTGGCTGCATTTTTCATTTCACATTGAAACGGTTATTTTCATACAAAAATTACCCGTTTTCACATCAAATTAGCAGTTATCATCCATATTTTGTAGTTGTTTGTTTCGTTTTCTCGTGAAAACATAACTCTACACTTTAGAGCTCGTGCGCTCCTAAAGCAAGGCCAGCTGTTTTGTCATTTACAGCCCAAAAGTGCTAATAAAAATCGCGAGTAGTTCAGCGCCCTTGTACTTTTTGTACTGAGGGGAGGGGAGGGGAGGGGGGGGGGGGCGAGAGGGGGAAAAAAAAAAAAGAAAGACTAAAGAAAACGAGCCGAAGTTTGATTGGTTTATCGCTTTACGGTGAAATGCTATATATTTACGACTGAATAATGAAATTTATGCTAAACAATAGTTGAATGGTTACAGACAGCGAAAATTCCGAGGTCTTCATCTACCAATCAGTAGACTCTTTCTGACGCTCGGGGAAAGATAATAATTGAACGCTATTCAAAAGAGATTTCCCTTTAAAGCTCTAGAAGTCATAGACACTACTTCTCTTGTTTGCATCGAAGAGGAATGGATTTTAAATGGAAGGAAGTTCAGTCGGAAGGTGAAAGACGTCTTTGTTTTTTCCACCTCTGTTTCTTGTACTTTCATGTGGGCCTATTACTATATATGACAGGATACGAGACCCACCAAAATCTGTAAACTCTCTTTTGATTGGTGCTTGATAAGACCGTGATTTTTCTGTCGTACGTCGATCCACGCCACGTGGGGGTTGGGCGCATGAGACAGAGACAGAGTTACTCACCACGAGAGAGGGAGAGAAAGATGAAGCATGGTATCTGTATTTGTCCGTCCATCTATCCACTTCCACATCTGTATATTTCTTTTACCTTTCTATCTCTGTGTGTGTGTGTGTGTGTTTTGTGTGTGTGTGTGTGTGTTTGTGTGTGTGTGTGTATGGATGGATGTGTGGATGGATGTGTCTATCTAACTATCTATCTATCCACTTGTCAAAATCTCCCACCCACTCATGCACTTATCTCTCTACTAACCTATATGTCTGGCTCTCTGCACCTCTCTCTCTCTCTCTCTCTCTCTCTCTCTCTCTCTCTCTCTCTCTCTCTCTCTCTCTCTCTCTCTCTCTCTGCATAGCTGCATGCGCACAGACGTGTTATTAGAAGTAAATGCTTACCGACATCCTATAGAATCCAGGCTCGACGTCTTCGAAGACGTAGGTGGTAACGTTCTAAAAAGCAACAGATAAAAAACATTTGGTTTAAATAGATTCATTTCCTGTTTCCAATCAAATGCACGTTATACAGTAAATGTCACAATTTGAACAGCAACAAGCGAGTGCTAATAGTGCGTTTAAATGTCATTAATTACATATGTGACAAAGGCAACGGCAGGAGACTATTCTTTTTTTTTTATTCATCTGACAGACTACGAATTTTTTTTTTTTTTTTTTTTTTTTTTTTTTTTGTAAATCTGTAAGACTGTGTAGGTTTTTGTTCACTCGTCAGACTGTATGTTTTTGTTCATCTGTCAGACTGTGTATGTTTTCGTTCATCTGTCAGACTGTGTATGTTTTTGTTCATCTGTGTATGCTTTTGTTCATCTGTGTATGTTTTTGTTCATCTGTCAGACTGTGTATGTTTTTGTTCATCTGTCAGACTGTGTATGTTTTTGTTCATCTGTCAGACTGTGTATGTTTTTGTTCATATGTGTATGTTTTTGTTCATCTGTCAGACTGTGTATGTTTTTGTTCATCTGTCAGACTGTGTATGTTTTTGTTCATCTGTCAGACTGTGTATGTTTTCGTTCACCTGTCAGCGTGGGTTTTTCAACAAAGTTTGCCAGATGCAACTCTGTGATTGCTCTCTCTCTCTCTTTCTCTCTCTCTCTCTCTCTCTCTCTCTCTCTCTCTCTCTCTTTGTTTCTGCGCGCGCGCGTGCGTGCGAGTGTGTATGTGTGTGTGCGTGTGCATGCACATGTGTGTATGTGTGTGCGCACGTGTGCGCACGTGTGCGCGCGCGTGTGCGTGCGTGCCTGCACGCGCGCGCCTTTGACATGCACGTGCGTCACCAAAGTACCTGGGAAATGTGCGCCATGTGACGCTGCAAGGTGCTGCCATCCCTGTGCAAAGCAACCTCCAACTTGGTAGCCAGGTGGTTGGCCGGGGAATAGTGCGCGATCACTGACCTCCCCCTGGCCTCTAGTGTCATCAGCGGCCGCCAGGCCGCGCACTCCTTGAACTGTCTGTGTCGCTTGGTCCTGGGCGGCTCCTGGTCCGAGTCCACACCTGCGGACATGCAAGAATCTTAGAGAGAGAGAGAGAGAGGAGAGAGAGAGAGAGAGAGAGAGAGAGAGAGAGAGAGAGAGCAATCGTAGGTGACGGGAGAGTGGCTGTGGGTACTACGAATGAATGGTGAGATTAACGGCCCGTTAGTCACAGGCTCTTCGTGATGTGTCGTTCCAGACGAAGTCAGTTCAGGCGTCGTGGAATTTGGATGACATTTATGCCGCAGAGAGATTACGGAGAGAGAGAAAAAACAAAAGCAAACGTGCTGTTTTGGCCATCGGATATCACCGTTACCGAAACAGAGACTTAATATTTCCTCCGTTAAAGTCGCTCGGTGTCGTTCAGAGACAGCATGCAACATGGAGGAACTGGTAAGTGGACAGATCCCAGCCCTCGGTCTTCAGATAGGAAGCTTATTTCCGTCAAATATCAATTGACGCTCCCAATGAAAAAGCGTGAGAATCTGCGCAGGCGGAC
>CM065734.1:40173955-40186455 GCA_033310375.1 Conus canariensis | reverse complement strand
GCGCCAAGACCTTGCTTAATTAAGGAGTCGAGTATTTCTAGACTGGCGCAATGAGTTTGTTTTGATAATTTTCATTGTGCCTGAAAGTTGTTTCACCTTCTTATCTTTCACATGGCCATCAAGGTACACGCCAGGTGGTTCCAAGCAGACCGATGAAAATCAAAGGAATGGGACTGGTTGGAGGTTTCCGGCTGGCGCAAAGATGGGGTCATGGGTGAGTGCAAAGGTCTGAAACGTGACGTCAACAAAGAGGAAGGTTATGTATTTGAAGATTGAGTGTGATTTCATCGGTGAAAATCCCCCCCCCCCCCCCCCCCCCCCCAAAAAAAAAAAAAAAAAAAAAAGTGGGGAGTTGTTCTCTTGATCGATTATCAGTGTAACATGAAATGCTGGCTCAAGCTTACGGTCAGCCTCCAAACGCTTACATGGATGATTTCATGCTTTTGTGCAAAATCCCAACTGAGGCGTGTGGCCTGCATAATTTGGGGTCTATACTGCTTTCATCCCTTCAATCTCTTCTAGTAAAAGAATCTGAAACTAGAAGAGCACCTCCCGGAGAGCGGAAACGTCCGTCAAGGTCGCACAGACCATGAGTCCACATCAGCATGAAAGGGAGGAAACAGGCGCGTTGTCTCCTTTAACACTCTCAATGACGAAATACGCATGAGTTATATGGAACTTTGAGAAGAAGAAGATACCCACCCACAAGGTGCAGGTGAGACCCAGAGAAGCACAGTCTTCAACTGCCCAACAAACCAGCTGGGAGCAATCCTGCACCACCCTTGGAAGCCTGCGCTGTATTCACAAAGGGTGCAGGCACGCACAGGGCATTCCCCTAGGACGTCACGGGACATAACTGCTTCCTGTGGCAGATGTCTGTGTGAACCTTCTCGCCTATTTGAATTGGTCAACGGTCCAAACGACAACGCCCACTGATTTATCTTCAGTTATGTTTGACGGTGGTTGGTCGTTTGTCTGTTCTGTGTAACGTTACCAAATTGAAAACCAGCTCGAAGAAGACGACTCCTATCCATCGTACAATTCTCATTTCCACGGAAACATTGTAACATGAATGGGAACAATTCTAAATGACACTGCCATCTTCAATGGAGGCACAGAAAAAGGGAGAACGCATAAAGAAGAAGAAGAAAAAGAAGAGGAGGAGGGGGAGGAGGAAGAGGAGGAGGAGGAGAAGGAGAAGGAGAAGGAGGAGAAGGAGGAGGAAGAAGAAGAAGAAGAAGAGGAGGAGGAGGAAGAGGAGGAGGAGGAGAAGGAGAAGGAGAAGGAGGAGAGGAGGAGGAAGGAAGAAGAAGAAGAGAGGAGGAGGAGGAGGAGAAGGAGAAGGAGGAGGAGGAGGAAGAAGAAGAAGAATAAGAGGAGGGAGGAGGAGAAGGAGAAGGAGGAGGAGGGAGGAAGAAGAAGAAGAAGAGAGAGGAGGAGGAGGAGGAGGAGGAGGAGGAGGAGGAAGGAGAAGAAGAAGAAGAAGAGAAGAAGAAGAAGAAGAAGAAGAAAGAAGAAGAAGAAGAAAGGAACAAAACAAAACCAAAAACTAAAACAAAACAAAATCTTAACAGAAAATTAGAAGAGTAGGCACACAGACACAAAACAATTGACAGAAAAGGAAGTTGAAACGAAGGAGATGACGGAAAAAACAACAAACAAACAAACAAACCAACAAACCAACAAACAAACCAACAAACAGAGGAGTAGCAGAACAGGAAGAACGAGGACAAGAAGAAGATATAAAAAAGGAAGAAACAAAAGAAGGGAAAGGGAAAGGGAAGGCAGAACGTGAAAAGAAAGTACGAAGGAAAAAAAGAAAACCAACACACACACACACACACACACACACACACACACACACACACACACACACACACACACACACACACACACACAGAGAAAAAGAAGAAGAAAAGGACAAGACCCACGCGGGAAAAGATTCTCATTACTTCATGCAGACGTATAATGATAGTTCATGCTATCCGGACGACAGCGGGTGGAAACCTGCTCGGGTAACCACGTTTCAAACTGCACCCGTTATCTGCATTCAAGATGCCAAACCGACTCATACCGGACAGTCTTCACGTGCCCCCCCCCCCCCCCCCCCCCCCCCCCCCCAGGGCAGGGCGAGCCTAAGCAATGTAACATGGGGTAGGACAAGGCAAGACAATCCGAGACTGAACAGAACAAGACGACTCAACGGAACACTGAACAGAACAAGACGACTCAACGGAACACTGAACAGAACAAGACGACTCAACGGAACACTGGGACGGGACAAACACAAGGCAATGTAAAGCACACGGCAGGAACAAAGCAAGATAATGAAACACAAGACAGGACAAGGCAAGATAATGAAATACAAAATAGGACAAGGCAAGATAATGAAATACAAAATAGGACAAGGCAAGATAATGAAATACAAAAAGGACAAGGCAAGATAATGAAATACAAAATAGGACAAGGCAAGATAATGAAATACAAAATAGGCAAGGCAAGATAATGAAACACAAGACAGGACAAGGCAAGATAATGAAATACAAAATAAGACAAGGCAAGATAATGAAATACAAAATAGGACAAGGCAAGATAATGAAATACAAAATAGGACAAGGCAAGATAATGAAATACAAAATAGGACAAGGCAAGATAATGAAATACAAAATAAGACAAGGCAAGATTAATGAAATACAAAATAGGACAAGGCAAGATAATGAAATACAAAATAGGACAAGGCAAGATAATGAAATACAAAATAGGACAAGGCAAGATAATGAAATACAAAATAGGACAAGGCAAGATAATGAAATACAAAATAGGACAAGGCAAGATAATGAAATACAAAATAGGACAAGGCAAGACAATGAAACACAAAATAGGACAAGGCAAGATCATGAAACACAAGACAGGACAAGGCAAGATCATGAAAACACAAGACAGGACAAGGCAAGATATAAAACACAATAACAGGGACAAGGCAAGACAATGAAACACAAGACAGGACAAGGCAAGATAATGAAACACAAGACAGGACAAGGCAAGACAATGAAACAAAATAGACAGAGGCAAGACAATGAAAACAAAATAGGACAAGGCAAGACAATGAAACACAGACAGGACAAGGCAAGACAATGAAACACACGACAGGAAAGGCAAGACAATGAAACACAAGACAGGACAAGGCAAGACAATGAAACACAAGAAGGACAAGGCAAGACAATGAAACACAAGATAGGACAAGGCAAGACAATGAAACACAAGACAGGACAAGGCAAGACAATGAAACACAAGACAGGACAAGGCAATATCATGAAATCCAAGACAGAACAAAGCAGGACAATGAAACACAAGACAGGACAAGGCAAGACAATGAAACACAAGACAGGACAAGGCGAGACAATAAAACACAAGACCGGACAAGGCAAGACAATGAAACAAAACAGGAAAGGCAAGACAATGAAACACAAGACAGGCAAGCAGACAATGAAACACAAACAGACAAACAAGACAATGAAACACAAACAGGAAGCAAGACAATGAAAAACAAAGACAGGACAAGGCAAGACAATGAAACACAAGACAGGACAAGGCAAGACAATGAAACACAAGATAGGACAAGGCAAGACAATGAAACACAAGACAGGACAAAGCAAGACAATGAAAACAAGCAGGACAAAGCAAGACAATGAAACACAAGACATGGACAAGGCAAGACAATGAAACACAAGACAGGACAAAGCAAGACAATGAAAACAAACAGGACAAAGCAAGACAATGAAACAAGACAGGACAAGCAAGACAATGAAACACAAGACAGGACAAGGCAGACAATGAAACACAAGAAGGACAAGCAAGACAATGAAACACAAGACAGGACAAGGCAGACAATGAAAACACAGACAGGACAAGCAAGACAATGAAACACAAGACAGGAAGACAAGCAAGACAGATGAAAACAAAGACAGGACAAGCAAGACAATGAAACACAAGACAGGACAAGCAAGACAATGAAACACAAGACAGGACAAGGCAAGACAATGAAACACAAGACAGGACAAGCAAGACAATGAAACACAAGACAGACAAGCAGAGACAATGAAACACAAGACAGGACAAAGCAAGACAATGAAACACAAATAGGACAAGCAAGACAATGAAAAAGAAACAAGGCAGACATGAAACAAGCAGGACAAGCAAGACAATGAAACAAGACAGGACAAAGCCAAACAAAAAACACAAGAACAGGACAAAGCAACAATAAACACAAGCAGGACAAGCAAGACAATGAAACACAAGACAGGACAAGCAAGACAATGAACACAAGACATAGCAAGCAAACAATGAAGACACAAGACAGGACAATGCAAGACAATAAAACAAGACAGGACAAGCAAGACATGAAACACAAGGACAGGACAAAGCGAAGACAATGAAAACACAAGACAGGACAAGGCAGACAATGAACACACAAAACAGGAAATAACACAGAGCAACAAGACAATGAAACACAAGACAGGACAAGCACGACAATAAACCAAGACAGGACAAGCACAATGAAACCAATCGGACAAGCAAGACAATGAAACACAAGGGACAACGAAGCAAGACAATGAAACAGAAGACAGACAAGGCAAGAGAATGAAAACAAGACAGGGACAAGCAAGACAATAAAACAAGACAGGACAAAGCAAGACAATGAAAAACAAAACAGGACAAGGCAAGACTATGAAACACAAGAATGGCAAGCACGAAGAAACACAAGAAGGACAAGGCAAGACAAGAACACAAGACAGGACAAGGCAAGACAATGAAACAAAGACAGGACAAGGCAAGACATATGAAACACGAAAGGACAAAGCAAGACAATGAAAACAAGAAGGACAAGCAGACAATGAAACAAGCTGGACAAAGAAGACAATGAAACAACAGTGGACAAGGCAGACATGAACACAAGGACAGGACAAGGCAGACAATGAAACAATGACAGGACAAGCAAGACAATGAAACACAAGACAGGACAAGGCAAGACAATGAAACACAAGAAGGACAAGCAAGACAATGAAAACAAGACAGGACAAAGCAAGACAAGAACACAAATACAGGACAAGGCAAGACAATGAAACACAAACAGGACAAGGCAAGACAATGAAACACAGACAGGACAAGCAAGACAATGAAACACAAGACAGGACAAGGAGACAATGAAACACAAAAGGACAAGGCAAGACAATGAAACACAAGACAAGCAAGACAATGAACACAAGACAGGAAGCAACAATGAAACACAAGACAGGACAAGAAAAATAAACACAGACAGACAAGCAAGACAATGAAACACAAACAGGACAAGGCAAGACAATGAAACACAAGAAGGACAAGCAAAGACAATGAAAAACACAAGCACAGACAAAAAGCAGACAATGAAACACAAAGGACAAGGCAAGACAATGAAACAAGACACGAGACAAGGCAAGACAATAAAACACAAAAGGACAAGCAAGACATGAAACAAAAAGGACAAGCAAGACAATGAAACACAAGACAGGACAAGCAAGACAATGAAAACACAAGACAGGACAAGGCAAGAAAAAAACAATGAAGGACAGAGGCAAGACAATAAACACAAGACAGACAAAGCAAGACAATGAAACACAGACAGGACAAAGCAAGACAATGAAACACAAGACAGGACAAGAGCAAGACAATGAAAAACAAGACAGGACAAGAAGACAATAAGCAAAGACAATGAAACAAAGGCAGGACAAAGCAAGACAATGAAAACAAGACAGGACAAGGCAAGACAATGAAAACAAAGACAGGACAAGGAGCAAGACAATGAAACACAAGACAGGACAAGCAAGACAATGAAACAAAGGACAAGCAGACAATGAACACAAGAGGCAAAGCAAGACAATGAAACACAAGAAGACAGGAACAATGAAAAAAGACAGGCAAGCAAGAAATGAAACAAAGACAGGCAAGACAAGACAATGAAACACAAGACATGACAAGGCAGACAATGAAAACAAGACAGGGACAAGACAAGACAATGAAACACAAGACAGGGCAAAGACAATGAACAATGACAACAAGACAATGACAAGGCGAAGACAATGAAACACAAGACAGGACAAGAGCAAAGACAGACATGAAAACAGACAAGAACAAACAGGCAAGCAGACAATGAAACACAAGACAGGACAAAGCAAGACAATGAAACACAAGACAGGACAAGGCAAGACAATGCAAGACAGAGAAAAGAAACAAGATGCTGTAGCAAGGCGAGAGACAACAGCATTACAAATATGTAAAATAGCACCATAACACACACACAACACACACAACACACACACAACACAACAACAACAACACAAACACACAAGCAGCACGACGCACTAACCCCACACACACACATACACACATGACTGATGAAACCAATTTATTGTCAGATAATCAAGGTGTACTGACAAAACACAATTTATTGTCAGATAATCAAGGTTGTACTGACGCACGCACACACACATACACACACGCGCGCGCGCGCGACGCCACACACACACACACACAACACACAGCGCGCGCGCGCGACGCGCGTGCGCACTTCTAACCATCGGGAAACTGGAGTCACGGTGAAACAGAGCTGAAGACCGACACACAATTCTCTCTCTCTCTCTTCTCTCATCTCTCGTCTCTCTCTCTCTCTCTCTCTCTCTCTCTTATGTTATTACTGTTTTTCAACATCGGGTTGAAATATATGACACATAGAAGAGAAAGGAGGAAATACACAAGCGCATATCGTGTAGGATTTATTGACAAAATCTGGTGGAAAGAAAAAAAAAGAAAAAGAAAAAAAAAAAAAAAAAACAGCAACAGAGGCTGTTATGTGTTACATTGTCTGCTCTTGTCATGTGAAGAGACAAACCAGAGAGAGAGAGAGAGAGAGAGAGAGAGAGAGAGAGGGAGGGAGGGAGGGAGGGGGAGAGAGACGGGAGAGAGAGAGAGAGAGAGGTGGGGGAGAGGGAGTGGGGTCTTTTTTCTGAGCAGTGTAAGAGCTCTGAATATATGCGTAAGGGGTAGTAACTTTGAACAGCTGCGCCAAAATACACATTATTTCAATGTGTGTGTGTGTGTGTGTGTGTTGTGTGTGTGTGTGTGTGTGTGTGTGTGTGTGTGTGTGTGCGTGCGTGTGTGTGTGTGTGTGTGTGTGTGTGAGTGCGTGTGTGTGTGTGTGGAGAGAGAGAGAGGAGAGAGAGAGAGAGAGAGAGAGAGAGAGAGAGAGAGAGAGAGAGAGAGAGAGAATGATAGTCTTCCTTTGTCGGTCTTGTTGTTGTTTTTTATTTCGTTGTTCTTCTTTTCTTTCCTTTTTCCCTCTCTTTTTCTATTACTTTCTTTTCTTTTTCTTTCTTCCTTTCTCTCTTTTTATGTTTTTTTTTTTTTTAATTTTATTATTTACTCTTTCTGAAGGCTTGTTCCCTGGAGCATGGAGGGAGTCGTATATTGTGTGGCCCTGACAGCATTAGCAAAACCGCTGCCTGTTCCTTCTTTGGACATGTCGGAGTACGAGCGTTTGGTATTGATGGAAGGGGAGGGGGGGAGGGGAGGGACGGCTTGAGATGAGGGGAAAAGGGAAGGTTCGGGAGGGGGGGGAAGGAAGGAGGGGGCAGGCAGAAATACCGACATACCAGTTTATTTCTCTCTCTCTCTCTCTCTCTCTCTCTCTCTCTCTCTCTCTCTCTCTCTCTCATTGCAAGTATATGAAACAGCCACAATAACCCACACCACACACACACACACACACACACACACACCACACTCTCTCTCTCTCTCTCTCTCTCTCTCGTGTTTTTTTTTTTTTCTTCTTCTTTCTTTTTCAGTGGCGTCGAATGATTCCAGCCTTACTCATAGCCAAACTCTGACCTTGACCCCCACCCCCAGTTCCCACCCATCTCCCATCCCGAACCATCACCACCATTACCTCCCTCCCCCCTCCCCCTTTTCCCCACGCCAAAGCCTCACCAGTGTCGGGTCACTATGAAGCCGGCTGCCTAAAGAGGCCCTGCACTGCTCTTGATTTACCTCGGTAGGTTTTAAACGTGTGTGTGTGTGTGTGTGTGTGTGTGTGTGTGTGTGTGTGTGTGTGTGTGTGCGTGCGTGAATGCGTGCGTGTGTGTGTGTGTGTGTGGTGTGTGTGTGTGTGTGTGTGTGTGTGTGTGTGTGTGTGTGCGTGCGTGCGAGCGCGCGCGCACGCGCATGCCTTGTTCTGTTCTGATTCAACAAAATGTAGGACATCCTCTGCGACTCCCTTCCCCCACCTCTACCCCCACCTCGCTCTTCCAACTCCCACCCCGTTCTGCCCCCTCCCCCTCCCCCCTCCATTCCCCCATCCTCCCGTCCTGTATTGACGACACTATCCTTAGCGTAGTCACAGAGCCAGACTGAGTACACTCTTCAACAGACCTACCTGTGAGAGTGCTGACTCGGTAAGACTAACAGAAGGAGACACAAAATCACCACCAGCGTTCGCAACGCTTGCCGCCAGCGCTCAAATCGTTCTGTGGCGACCCCTGTCAGAAGTTGCTCACAGAGCGGGCAAAAAAACAAAAAAAAAAGGATGGGGGCGAGGGTAGTCTGATTACTTGTTGTTAGTGTGTTTGCGTATTTGTTTTTGTTTTGTGCGTAGTTCAGATTTTACAGATCGCTTTAGGTCTCTTTGTTTGTTTGCTTTTGTTTCGTGCGTGGTTTGGATTTCATTCGTGGAATGTATTCATCTACAACAACAACAACAACAACAACAACAACAACTACAAAGAAAAATGAAAATTAAAAACTCCACTAACTGCTCGTTTTAAGATCGGTGTTGATCATGTTACGATCCGCGGTCGGTCAATAAGGAAAAGAAGGACCGGTATAGCTCAGTTGGTAGAGCGCCTGACTCGTAATCTTGGTGATCACGGGGTTGCGGGTTCGAATCTCTGCCGGGGCGTTTCGGTACAGGGGGATTTTTCCCTCGGAGTTAACATTAGTTCTGACTCCATTTCCATACAGTCCTTCGAATGAGACTATAAACCGAGGTTCCGTGTGTGAACGCACGCATAATATCTTGCACACACGTAAAATCCCATCACCAACTTTCGGAAGAGTAGGCCAGTTTGCCGTTGGTATGGATGACACGTTACACACAGCATGCACCCTGCGTAAGAAATGAAAAAAAAGAATGAAGAAAGTAAAGAAACTGAGTGAACGATATTGACTGGATGACACGGGAAACGACTGAATGAAGCGCCAGCTGGCAGCTCTTCAGTCGGCACTACCCAGGTAGGCAGCCGTTGTGTAAACGAGTGTTGATGAATAAGTGCAAATGGTGGATGTAAGCGCATTTGAGTTGAGTAACAAGAAAGCGCTATATAACTATTATACATTTATTATTATTATATTAATCAACAGCGTCGTGAGTTATCTCTCTTTCGAAAGGCCCTTGCAGTGAGAATTATCGCTGTTCATTAGATAAGCAGAGAGCGTTGTTTTGCCAAACTTGCTCCGCGTTTTTGTTTTTTGTTTTTGTTTTTTTTTTTTTTGTCTGCGCCACCTGCAAATGGTGTGAAAGTGGTACAGGGGGGGTGGGGTGGGGGGATGGAAACTGAAGTCACGGTGAGAACAGAGCTGAAAGACCGACACACAATCTCACATCCTCTCCCTCTCTCTCTCTCTCTCTCTCTCTCTGTTTTTTTTTTTTTTTTTTCATGTTTCATCACTGTTTTTCAATAGACGATGCTAATAATGATAATTATAATGAAGAGATGGAGATGCATTCGTAGCGTGAGACCATGTGACAGGCATAGCTCTACCCTTCATGATCACAACCAGGCCCGAGAGATACAGCCGATCCCAGCAGTACTAGTCATGCAGTGTATGGTGCAGTTCCTTCATAGTCGCGTCCGTTAGGTGAATGAAACTCGACTGTGTCTTCAGCGGTCTTTACCTCTTTTTAAGGTGATTTTTTTATTTGTAAAGAAATGATCGAAACGCAAACTGGAAAAAAAAATTACTAAGCATGATTTTCAAATTTCACAAATGTTCAAACTTGGATCAAAGCATGGGCAAAATGCAAAGAAATGGGACATCTGAAAGTGACCATACGCATGATATCATTACTTCCAACTTAATAACTTGTCCATAAGAATTCTGCATATTTCATTTCTTTCAAACGTTTCACTTTCATGCTTTAAAAAAAAAAAAATTTCTAAAATGAAATATATCTATTACGTGTTATTTGATTTTTTTTTCTGTCCTTGCAAGTAAAGTCTTTGACCGGGACATTAATCCAGTCAAAGATTTCATCCGTTGTTTGTTTTTCAAATCATTGCAGAGTGAGACATGTTCTAAATCTAAACGTCACTTCACACCTCGTATCCAGTGCTGTTTCGCCATGTGAGTCGACAGCCCACTTCGTTCTGGACGGAAGACGACTGAGTTAATACCCACTCTCTCTCTCTTCTCTCTCTCTCTCTCTCTCTCTCTCTCTCTCTCTCTCTCTCTCTCTCTCTCTCTCTCTCTCTCCTGCCGGACCCAAACTAATCAGGCGGCCACTCGGCATATTAGAGACCTTCATCAAAGTCAAACAAAGTCGGGATCTGCCCTTTGACCTGGACAAAATTTCATGTCGTGTGACGCACAAAGTTTGGAAGATGGCATGTGATCAAAAATCATAGTTTAACCAGTCTGTCGGAACTTCGATCTTCAGGAAGACACTATCGGACAGTCAAATGGAAAACTGTCCAATTCGAAAAAAAAAAATCACTCCAAACTGAGTTCAGTATCTGACCTATAGATATAGTCAAAAATGATCATTTGAGAGAGAGAGAGAGAGGAGAGAGAGAGAGAGAGAGAGAGAGAGAGAGAGAGAGAGAGGTGTACACGCATGTGCGCTCTTTCCTGTATCTGCGAGCGCGTTCTGTGCGTCCTGGTTTGTTTGAATGCGTTCGTTTGTATGCAGAAAGACAAGTGGAGCCGAGAGGGAGGGGGAAAGGAAGGGAGATCACTCGCCCGTGTCTGTACAGGTGCTTGTGTCGATTTCTGGTTCAACATGAGCTCTAGTCTTAACACTTGTTTGCCCCTGATGTAAATGACGTTACTTTAGCCCGCATGTCGGCTGCTTCGTCGTCAGTTTGATAAATTGTTTATGATGTGCATCTGTGCGACTGCGTTGTCAATTGTCTTCTAATAAAGATGATTTGATTGGAATTTGAGTTGGATTTGATCCACGACAAGGATCAGCACCAGAATTTCATAGACTTAGTCCTTTGGAGTTGTAGATCATTACTATTAGGCCCTATTAATATTATTATTATTATTATTTCAACTCGCGTTGTCTCCTTTCCAGCAGCCTCGTTTTCACTTCACATCTATTTTGCGCTCGATTTGAGGAGATGAGTGATCGTTCGTTCTTCGTTTTCATTGACTTGAATGGTTTTTTTTGTTTTTTGTTTTTTGTCTTGCCTGAAGAAGATCAAAGAGGTCGAAACGCGTCGTGTTTTGTCTTGTTATTTGTTCGTCTCTTTCATTCGGCAGAATAGTACATTCTTCTTTTTAAAATGAATATCACACACACACACACACACACACACACACACACACACACACACACACACACACACACACACACACACACAGCCCATAATTATGGACAATTCGACACACTGAAGTATGGAAGGTTACAATTTGCTATGGATATTGCGTACGAGTTCTACTACCTGGAGCCAAGTTCACAACCAAAAATCTGGTATGTCACAGTGTGTAATTACTAAATAACAAGTGTAAAATAAACTCTCCAGAACAACACAGGAGAATGACCCACAAAGGCAGAAAACACACTAGAAGACAGCTTTTAAAAAAAAAAAAGGAAAAGAAAAGGCAGTGTTACAGACAGTCACAGACAAGAGGAATTTTACGGCACAGAACGTCCAGAAGGGAGGGAATCTATTGTACTGACAGAGCCCCGGGCATCCTCAGGGAGAGCCACATGCCGTCTTATCTGTAAGTCCCGTTACAATCGGTGGTTTCTGCGTTACCATACGGTACGGATTCCGGATCCGTCATTTGGTCCGGATCACGGATCGGGCACACGGATCAGAAAGAAAAAAATGTGATAGGTGCATTCTGGAGTCACGTTCTGGTTTTGCTTGTTGTTTTTTTTCGGGTAGTTTTGGTGAGAACGGGTTCAGTAGTTTGTGCTGTGTTTTACTGACAGACATACGGACAGACAGACAAACAAGAAAACCAAGACGCGAGTGAAACTTCCTTGTCGGAGCTGGTAGTGAAGGGATTCAAATTCACAACCACCTTGTTACGAGCCCATGACGGAATTAAAAAAAAAAAACCCACATACACACACACATACACACTCGCGCGCGCAGCACGCACACACTCACAAACACAGAGGCGCGCGCACACAGACACACACAGACACACAGACACGCACGCACGCGCGCGCGCGCACA
>CM065734.1:40166455-40168955 GCA_033310375.1 Conus canariensis | reverse complement strand
GCACAGTCATTCATTAATATATAATTGTTATTTACTTTATCTGAATATCGTTTGCATTATCTTACAGGTACCTATTTCATCAGTTGATAAGTGAAAATTTCTAATGTTAAAAGACGGTTCTTTTAAGGTATTTCAGTGGAACTGTCGATCTATTATGACCTCCCTTGACCAACTAGCACAAAAACTTGCAGAAGAAAACTACAATGTATTGGCCTTACAATCCCTAAACACACATAGAAACAAATTACCTAAACTCGCTGGCTATTACTTCCCCCCAGTTGTTCAAGAGGGGAAAACTAATGATAAAATCAACGTAGCCATATACATTAAGGAAGGAGAGAACTACACCTCCTGTGCAAGTCCTGTTCCACCAAACACACCTGATTCCTATTCCTGCGCAGTCAAGGTTCAGGTAAACACCAACATCATATTAACTGTTGTGTCAATCTATCTACCACGTGGACCTAACGAGTTTAATTCTGAATGGTTACGATCATTACATATAAGACCAGATGAAAACAATAGATATCTTATAACTGGAGATTTTAATGCACATTCCCCGTTTTGGGAAAAGGATTGTCAGTTAATTACTAGTAACCGTTTTATTGAAAATCTAGTCGACTCGTCCTTATATCTTTTAAATGACGGGAGAATAACACGTATTCCTGACAACCCTAAGCACAAGCCAAGTGCAATAGATCTAACTTTAATATCTCCAGATCTAGCGCCACTTTGTGATTGGCAAACCCTTGATGACACACTCAATAGTGATCATATTGCTATCATCACTACCTTTGAAACTTCAAGGTCTGAACCAACAGATTTAACAAAGGAAAAAGTCCCAAAATATAATTATAAATTAGCTAACTGGGGTAAATTCACGGAATTACTAAAAACATTCTATGTCGACACAAAAGAACTTGATACTCAATCTATTAACGACCTATACGATCAGTTTCAGAATGCTATGCTTTCTGCTGCGAATCAGTCAATACCTAGGATAAAACCTGTCAAATCAAGGTCAAAAAAGCACGCAGGTAATGCCTGGTGGAATGAGGCATGTGAAAAAGGGAAAAAGGAGAAAAACATCAAACTGAGAGAATATTTACGAAGCAAAGGAGAAGAGCGCGCTAAAAAGCTTCTTGAGAAAAAAAGAGTAAAAAATCATTTTAATCACATCACAGCACAAGCAAAACAGCAATATTGGTCTAACTTTTGTAAGAATGAAATATCAAATCATAAAGATTTCCAAAAAGTGTGGGAAAAATTAAGAACAATGAAAAATGGAGTAAACTTGCCAAAATGTCCTGTAAAGCTCCCAAACTCTGATTTCCCTTCAAATCTAGAAAAGGCCGAAGCTTTAGTTGACATTTTCGCCAAAAATAGCAGCAAAGATAGTTTGTTAACAGTAAATAGACTGCACAGAGAACAAGAAGAAGGAAAGTCCATGTACAACGATCCAGACCCTGTAATGAACCACTATCTAAATACTCCCATAACAATTCAAGAAGTAGAAGAATGTCTTGCAAATCTGGGCACCAGAAAAACATCAGTGGGTTTAGACGGTGTCTCTAATGAAATGTTACGTCATATGCCACCTAATGTAAAGCGCTTTATCTCAGTATTCATTCAAAAATGCTGGGAAGATGGCAATTTGCCTTCATTATGGAAGCACTCTATCATAGTTCCTATACATAAACAAGGAAAATCTCGAAGTAACATAAACAGCTACCGCCCAATTGCCCTAACGTCGCATACATGCAAACTAATGGAAAGAATTGTCCTAAACAGATTACTTTATTTTTGTACCAAACATCAAATTATCCCTATAAATCAAGCTGGTTTTCAGAAAGGCAGATCAGCAACAGAACATCTAGTGAAACTCACAACACATGTCAAACAACAATTCGCAAGTCGAAAAAATATCCTGGCAACGTTCTTTGACATAAGGAAAGCATACGAACAAGTATGGCATGAACGACTTTTGTATAAACTGAAAACTATTGGAATAAATGGAACCATGTATAACTATGTCAAAGCTTTCCTTCAAAGTAGAATTATTCAAACAAGAATAGAGCATACATATTCCACCACTAGAACACTGGAAATGGGTCTTCCACAAGGATCAGTATTATCTCCAATTTTATTTAATATCCTAATTGCAGATATAACAAAAGGCTTATCCAAAGACATAGTTTTAGTACAGTTTGCTGATGACATATGTCTGTGGATGAAAGTCACTATGAAAAGAAAAACCCCATTAAGATCCTTAAATTACATAAAGATCAAATATCAACATGAATTAAACAAAATCAGTAGTTTCTTACATGAAAATGGATTGACACTGTCGACCGAAAAAACAAATCTAATGCTTTTTAACTCTGGATATGACCCAGAGAAACTTCCACAATTTACCCTGAATGGGTCGGTCTTACAATACATCAAATCTGTTAAATTCCTAGGAGTGTATTTAACATCAAAACTGTCATGGAGCCAACAT
>CM065734.1:40123955-40138955 GCA_033310375.1 Conus canariensis | reverse complement strand
GACACACCCATTAATTGAAATGAAACTCCACTGCGTGGTTATAGTCTTCCCGGTCGACCCCAAAGCGAACTCGACCACATCCTAGATTTTCTCTCTTTTCCTTGCCTCTCTCCCGTCCTTCGTTCAGACGTTAAGACCTTTATCCCACATTGTCCTGTTCAAATGTCAATACCTTTATCCCACATTGTCCTGTTCAAATGTTAATACCTTTAGCCCACATTGTCCTGTTCAAATGTCAATACCTTTATCCCACATTGTCCTGTTCAAACGTTAATACCTTTATCCCACATTGTCCTGTTCAAATGTCAATACCTTTATCCCACATTGTCCTTCATTCAAATGTGAATACCTTTATCCCACATTGTCCTGTTCAAATGTTAATACCTTTATCCCACACTGTCCTGTTCAAATGTCAATACCTTTATCCCACATTGTCCTGTTCAAATGTCAATACCTTTATCCCACATTGTCCTGTTCAAATGTTAATACCTTTAGTCCACATTGTCTTGTTCAAATGTTAATACCTTTATGCCATATTGTCCTGTTCAAATGTTTATACCTTTATCCCACATTGTCCTGTACAAATGTTAATACCTTTATCCCACATTGTCCTGTTCAAATGTCAATACCTTTATCCCACATTGTCCTGTTCAAATGTTAATACCTTTGTGCCATATTATCCTGTTCAAATGTTAATACCTTTATGCCATATTGTCTTTCATTCAAAGTCAATACCTTTAGCCCACATTGTCCTGTTCGAATGTTAATACCTTTAGCCCACATTGTCCTGTTCAAATGTCAATACCTTTATCCCACATTGTCCTGTTCAAATGTTAATACCTTTATCCCACATTGTCCTGTTCAAATGTCAATACCTTTATCCCACATTGTCCTTCATTCAAATGTGAATACCTTTATCCCACATTGTCCTGTTCAAATGTTAATACCTTTATCCCACACTGTCCTGTTCAAATGTCAATACCTTTATCCCACATTGTCCTGTTCAAATGTCAATACCTTTATCCCACATTGTCCTGTTCAAATGTTAATACCTTTAGTCCACATTGTCTTGTTCAAATGTTAATACCTTTATGCCATATTGTCCTGTTCAAATGTATATACCTTTATCCCACATTGTCCTGTACAAATGTTAATACCTTTATCCCACATTGTCCTGTTCAAATGTCAATACCTTTATCCCACATTGTCCTGTTCAAATGTTAATACCTTTGTGCCATATTATCCTGTTCAAATGTTAATACCTTTATGCCATATTGTCTTTCATTCAAAGTCAATACCTTTAGCCCACATTGTCCTGTTCGAATGTTAATACCTTTAGCCCACATTGTCCTGTTCAAATGTCAATACCTTTATCCCACATTGTCCTGTTCAAATGTTAATACCTTTATCCCATATTGTCCTGTTCAAATGTTAAGACCTTTATCCCACATTATCCTTCATTCAAATGTTTATACCTTTATCCCACATTGTTCTGTTCAAATGTCAATACCTTTATCCCACATTGTTCTGTTCAAATGTCAATACCTTTATCCCACATTGTCTTTCATTCAAATATTAATACCTTTATCCTACATTGTTCTGTTCAAATGTCAACACCTTTATCCCATATTGTTCTGTTCAAATGTCAATACCTTTGTCCCACATTGTCGTGGTCTTTCCCCTTGCCTTTGCCTTACCTTTTCTTCTTTATTTCCCGTTTCTCCTCCCCTGAACATGTCCGACCTTTTCAGTACTGGGCCTTTACCGTGGAACACCGTTGCTTTCCTTTCTCTCTGGTTTCTTTACTGTTCACCCACCTTCCCTCGTATTTGCCTACTCGCCCCCTACCCCTGGCCGTTGTCTGAAAACATCTGTACTCATGGTTCCTCATTATTGCCCTACCCTGGCTTTAAGAGGGTAACACCCATGCACTACCTTTTTCCATCTTTTCGTTAGTTTTCATCTAAATGTTCCCTACATTTCCTTAGCTGTCTCCCACCGAGCCTTTGCCTGGGGGTTAATACCTTGACTTGACTGGTTAAACTTAAGTTCTGCAGCTTTTGCACAGTCGTGCTCGATTTTTAGCTAACTTTGCTTATATCCCAGCCGACCGCGAAGGGACATATCAGGGCTGGCCCCTCGTCAAAATCATTTTCCTACTTAGATTTATGAAAAAAAAATAATGACAACGACGACTCGTGAAATCAAGTTTTCTGAAACACGCAAAAGTTACTTAAAACTTTTTTCCCCGTAAAAACTTACAGCCAGGGTTCATATTGATCTCCTTGGCGGAGGCAACGAAACACAAAATTTGTACCCTTTTACAACTATTAGAACGAAAACAAAACAAAACAAAACAAAAAAACCAACAAAAACAACAATATTAACAACGAGAAGAACAACAAAAACAATAAACAACAACAAAAACATTAACAACAACAACAACAACAAAGCGGACAAATTAAAATAACAACAACAACAACCATGACAAAAGGTCTACAGGTTCAAAGAAAAAAAAAACCGCAGACGGCACACATGACATAGCTGAAAAAAAAAAAAAAAAGATGATTGACTCATCACATCCTCAGAGGCGACGTGTGGAACGAGTGGAGAACAAAGTACTGTTCGCACCCAACGTGGGGATAATAAGATAAGACAATGTTGCTTATAGCCCAGCCAACCGCAAAGGGCCACATCAGGGCTGTCACCACGTTAAAATCAATTCACAAGTCAGTCATTCACACAATTCTTTAAAATACATCGAAAAACCCATCGAAAGTTTGTTAAAAATCTTTCCACTGTAAAATCTCAGATCCGATGAAAAATGTTAATCTCTTTCAAGAACTCAAAGATCGTGTCAGGCGGAACGTCTCTGAACAAGGTTTTCATGGAATCTGCTGTAAAATGTTTGTGTCTCACATCATGCAAGTCCCAACACTCTAAAAAAAAAAACAAACCATGTTTCATTGTGAGTGGCACATGACATGAAATGCACCACGGAGCTTCTTCACTCTTTAAAGGGTATGAATGGGTAAAATACGAATGGCCGGTGTGCAGCCGGCACAGAACTGTTTCTTCTTTACGACCACCAGACGTAGATGAGAGGAACTCCTTAAGGTTTGGACGGATCTGAAAGAGTTTGTTATCCGTCTGTGTATTCCAATCCTCCTGCCAGAGGTCTCTGACATAATCATTAATTTGGGGTTTCAGATCTGAGCAGGGGATAGATGTGTTTGACAGTTTTTCTGTTGTGGCATTCTTGGCCAAACAATCAATCATTTCATTCCCTCCGTTGCCAACATGACCAGGAACCCAGGCCAGAATAATGTTGTAACCATCCGCTTTCAACTTGGTAAAAAGTTAAAAAAAAAAGTGTAAAAGTTCTGGATGCTGAAGGTTGCGACCAGATATGGCCTCCAAAGCTGACAGCGAATCTGACAAAACCAGAAAGTCTTTCTTTGTTGATTGAGAGCTTATCCTCAATGCCAGAACCAGAGCAGTAAGTTCAGCAGAATAAACAGAAGCATCTGAAGGAATATGTTCCAACAATATTTTAGAAGGAGCACCAGGGCAATAGGCTGCACAGGCCACTCCATCTTCAGACTTGAAACCGTCAGTGAAAATTTTCTGATAGGATGGGAATTTCGAACAGAGGTCAGCATACAATGCCTTGTATGCCAGAGAGCTGGTGGACTCTTTGCGAAAAGCTGCAAGGTCAAAACAAATTTTTGGAGTGGAAAAGGTCCATGGAGGCTGATCTGGAAACTTGGAAAAATCGGACACAACTCCTAGGTCTAGACCTGCATTCTGTGCATGAGGCTGTATACGAAGACCAAACGGCGGAATAGCGTTGGGGTTGTTTTCGAATTTACTTTCAAACTGAGGGTCAACGACACAGTCATAGGCAGGGTTTTCCGGTTCAGAGAACAGTCTGATATAGTAATTCAAAGATAGTTTCAGCCTGCGTTTGGACAGTGAGGGTTCACCTGCCTCTGCGTACAGGCTGTACACAGAGGTGGTGCGGAATGCTCCAAGACAGAGACGAAGCCCTTGATGGTGGATAGGGTCCAAGAGTTTTAGGTAAGACGGTCTTGCAGAGCCGTACACAGCACAGCCATAGTTCAGTTTGGAACGGACCAAGGCTCTGTAGAGGTGCAGCAAAGTTTTCCTATCAGCGCCCCAGTCAGTGTGTGCTACGACCCGCAGAATATTCAGAGCTTTCTGGCAAAGGTTTTGAGGTTTTTAATGTGGCTGAGAAAGTTGAGTTTTTGGTCAAAAATAACTCCTAGGAATTTGGCCTCTTTGGCAGCTGGAATGGGAAATTTCCCTATTTTGATTTCAGGATCTGCAAAAAACTGACGAAAATTATGGAAGTGAATGCACTGTGTCTTCATAGGAGAAAAAGTGAAGCCATTTTCATCCGCCCACTGATGAATTTTATCCACACAAAGCTGGAGCCTGCGCTGAACACTCGGGTACAGGCTTCCAGTTGCGTAGACAGCAAAATCATCCACAAACAATGAGCAGTCTGAACCCTGTGGAAATGACTTGACAATGTTGTTGATCTTGATGCTAAAGACGGCAGGAGATAGTATGCTCCCTTGTGAAACACCCAACTCCAGCTCATGAACATC
The DNA here is from genome assembly GCA_033310375.1 of Conus canariensis. Classification (NCBI taxonomy): domain Eukaryota; kingdom Metazoa; phylum Mollusca; class Gastropoda; order Neogastropoda; family Conidae; genus Conus; species Conus canariensis. Next base: position 40,134,321 of record CM065734.1, on the reverse strand, counting down.
AGAGAGAGTGGTGCCAACCCGGACCTGAAACTGTCGTTCTGCCAAAAAATTTTGAATGAAAAGTGGAAGATAACCCCGAAAACCAAGATCATGGAGATCATGAAGAATCCCAGATTTCCAGGTGGTATCGTAGGCTTTCTCCAAGTCGAAGAATATAGCCACTGCATGTTGTTTGTTAATAAAGGCGTTCCGAAGTGTAGATTCTAGACGGATCAAATGGTCAACTGTAGTACGATGTTTGCAGAAACCACACTGTTCTTTCGCCAGAAGACCGTCGGTTTCAAGTTTCCACATGAGTCGAGCATTGACCATTTTTTCCATCAGTTTGCAGACACAGCTAGTCAAAGCTATCGGACGGTAATTGGATGGGTTCGAAAGATCTTTTCCAGGTTTAGGTATAGGTATGATAAGGGCTTTCCGCCAGGACGGTGGAAAACACCCTGTGGACCAGATATTGTTGAAGACTTTCAGAATGGTCTGGAGACAGCTTTCTGGGAGATGTTTCAAGAGCTGATAGTGGATCTCATCCAGGCCAGGAGCAGAATCGTTGCAGGTTTGCAGAGCTGATTTTAGTTCATCGATCGAAAATGGCAGATTGTAGGCTTCAGTGTTGTCTGATGAGAAGTTACAAGGAGATTTTTCTTTCAGAACTTTGTTTTTCAGAAAAGCAGGCGTTTTATTTGTGGAGGAAGAGTTCTTTTCAATAGTTGAGGCCAGCACATTAGCTACAGCTTGTTTATCTGTGATCAGGGCTTCTGCACGTTTCAGGTGATGGATAGAAGGATTTGTATTTTTTCCACTAATTTTCCTGATCACTTTCCATACTTTCTTCTTGGAGGTCTTTGAAGTCAACTTGGAGCAGAAGTCTCTCCAAGACTGACGTTTACACTTTTTGAAAATGTAGCGAGATTTGGCACGGAGATTTTGGTGGGCCCTCGCGTAAGGTATTGATGGCCTGCGACAGACAACACGTTGAGCCTTTTGGCGTTGATTGTGGATTTGTTGGCACTCAGCATTAAACCAGGGAGTTTTCGGCATCTGAGGTTTGGTGGTAGAAGCCGGAATGATGTTCTTGGCACAGCTGATGATGATGTTCGTCAAGGTTTCAGCAGGGTCAGGACTTTGAAGAACCTGATCCTCCACTAATTCTTTTTGTATGTTCGTAGCAAAAAGATCCCAGTTGGCTTTTCTAAGGTTAAGACGTTCTGGTAAGATGATGTGTTCTGACGATTTATGTCTCAAGACTATTGGAAAATGGTCACTTCCATGTAGATCATCATGAACACTCCAATCAAAGTCCAAGACCAGTGAAGGATCGCATACTGATAAATCGATGCAAGACAGAGTGCCATTTGACGAATGTAGATATGTTGGAGAGCCATCATTCAGACAACACAGGTCAAGCTCAGAGAAGACATCCTCCAGAAGAAGACCTCGGGAGAGGAGTCTGCACTGCCCCAAAGAGGAGAGTGGCCGTTCAGGTCCCCTAGAAGCAAGAAAGGGCGTGGGAGTTCTTCCATGAGGCTAACCAGCTCTTGTCGACTGACAGATGATGATGGAGGTATATACAGGGAACAAACTGTCACTGTTTTACGTAGGGAGATTCTGGCAGCTAAAGCTTGAAGAGAAGATTTAAGGTTGACAGGGCTGAACAACGAAGATTTGTGGATGAGTAACGAGACCCCACCTGAAACTCCAAGAGCTGTAGGTTGGGCTGGTTTAGACAGTACATTAAAACCTGAAACAGAAAAGGACTTTTCTTTGTGCATCTGCGTTTCTTGAAGAGCTACTACAGCTGGCTTTAAATCTTGGCAAAGAAGTTGAAGCTCCTCAAAATTGGAATTGAGACCTCGGATATTCTAATGGAAGATGGTTGTGTCCATCATAAAAGAGATATGGCGAAGGAAAATAAATCTTGTAACTCTTCACCAGCAAGTTCCTTTCATTCCATGTCGACATCTTCTAGATCCGACAGAACTGCAAATCTGTTGGTGTTTCTCTCGATCTGATAAAATATTTGGTGCTTTCTTTTTAGGCGCCGACTTTGCCTTTCCTCCAGAACCGCCAGCTCCCTTGCTGACAGCTGTAGGGTGCCCTTTGGAGGATTTTGAGGGGGTGGTCTTGTCTTGAACTTCAACAACTTCCACTTTCTGCAGCCCTGAAGGGCCTGTAGGTCTTTTGCCCCCTGATGGTCTGGGGCGGGAGTGGGCTTTGAAGACTGAGTTGTATCTGAAGGCGAGGACTGCTGGGGTTGGTCGCATGCAGTGTTTCTGCCTGAGGCTACAGACTTTGTTTCTGGCTCTCTCTCGGCAAACGAGGATTCGACCGTCTGCACGCCGATGCTGACTGTTGTTGGCTTCCTTACTGCAGCTGCAAACGAGAGCCCAGCAGTTGGTTGACTCTTCATTGCAATCTTTTTCGCCTCAAAAAACGGGATTCTCTGTTCAGTCTTGATTCTCTGAATTTCCTTTTCCTTCAACCAGTTTAGGCAGGTCTTTGATGATGATGGGTGCTTGCCTCCACAGCTGGCACAGAGTGGTGGACTGTCACACACACCCTGGTGGACTGGCTGGCAGCAGGTACCACACACCTCTTCTTACGTGCATCTATCTCTCACATGGCCAAACCTCTGGCACTTGAAACAGCGCAGAGGGGACGGGATGTACAGCGACACTGAGACTCTCGGGTAGCCCACCGTGATCGACTCCGGGAGAGAAGTAGAGCAAAAGGTCAAGAAGAGGGTGTCAGTCGGAACTCTGTCATTGCCTTTGCGCACAAGTACACGATGAACGTTGGTCACTCCTTGCGATGCCATTTCCGACTTGATTTCTGCCTCCGACACTCCTCTCAGATCTCTGCATCGGATTACTCCTGTGGAAGTGTTGAGAGTCTTGTGTGGAGACACCCTGATCGGTCGATCAACCAACGTCGTCGATTTCAGTAGCATTTCTGAGTGCAGCTTGGAAGAGCACTCAACCAGAAGTGACCCGTTCCTTAATCTTTTGACGCTCTTTGGCTTCCCACTGAGGCCATTGATTCCTTTCACAATCGCAAAAGGACTCAGGCCCGACAGAGGTCTATCTTCATCTGCTCCCTCAACAACCAGCCAGCTGGGCCAGAAGCCTGAAAGGTTTCTTGTCTCATGTTCTGAATCTGTATCCATGTCGGTTACCGAATCTTGCCTGTGTCTTTTTTTTTTTTTTTTTTTGGTGCCATGTTGTATTCATTAAAATTCATCTCTCTCAATTCCCACCCGACACCGAGTCCCAACAAGGGGGATGCCCATTTTATACGGAATTCCAGTATATCAGGGCACCAGGATTTCAAAAGAGATATACACAGGCCTGAAAGCGTCCCTGCCACAGAAGCTCCCAAACCCGTTTGATCCGAGCCGCCGCCTTCTAGCCTGAGCTAGGGTATGCACGCGACCAGCTGCTTGATCGAAGTGGGCCACTTCGACCACCTGTCTAGAGGAAGTCCAGGCCAAAGAGGTGTGTTGACTTGATGCACCGCAGTCACATCAGCGGTCTCAACCTCCAGGATCCTATTCTCCCCCATCACAGGACGCACCGCACGGCACACACGGTGGGCCTCAAGAAGACCACAGAGAAAAGAAGAGTGTGGGAAAGAAGACTTGAAAGGGAGATGAAGATAGAAAAGAGCCAAATAAGAAAGGCAGAAGATAGAATAGGAAAAGGTGGGTTACTATTTGTCTTAACCTTTCTGACATAGGAGACCCTACCACGGGCATCAATTCCTACCACGTAATGCTTAAGCCAGTCAGCAACAGGCCGAGAAGCGTTGACAACAACTAACCGCCTAATCGAGTATTGATGCCCCCGTCAGCAAAGCCTAAGGGATCACTGGACCGCGCAAGCCCTCCGACCACGGCAAGGTTGCAACCCCCGGAGGGCCCAACGTGGGGGAGTGCGACGGTCAATAAAGGGTTAAACCACAATAGACGGAACAGGGAAAACCCCAGCACACACGCGCTGACGGGTAGTACCCTTAATACAAATTTGGTCATCCAACCCGTCCACATCCACTTGACCTTGACTGAACCAGCTACTCCCCTCGAAATCTCACTCCAAGGTCCAAGGTCTACTCAGTGCGGTGTCCCGGTCCAAACTGTCCCCTGTCCAGGTTGTACTCCCCGGACAGTTTCTCTTCTGTCCTCGAAGTACGGAGTCGGCGAGGCGCCGCCCAGAAGAACAGTTCTCCAGGTTCCTCCAGGTCTGTTCTGTCGGTGGTATGCCAACGCCTGAGGAGTCCCTGCAAAAGGATGGTGTTCCTGTCCATTCTGCAATGATGTCAGTCCATCTCTACCCCCCCCCCCCCCCCCCCCCCCCCTCCTTCCTTATCCTCATTCCCCCACCCCTGTATTCCTCGATGTCTTCCTCCTCCTTCAACAGTTCCTCGGATGACTTTTTTTTTTCTTTCTTTTTGTTTTCTTTTTTCCCCTTTTTTCTTTTTTTTCTTCCTTTTTTTTCTTTTTCTTTTTTTTTAAATAAATTTTTTAGCGAGGGCAATGGATCTCATTACATAGCAGTTACCATCAACATTTTCTTGACTCAGTGATTTTGTTAGGGGGAGACACTATTCCGGCTAGCCTTGATCGTCCCACCTTGGAGGGTTTGGACGAGCGCCCCCCCCCCCCCCCACACACACACACACAGAGAAGAGAGTGGGGGAGGGGGGGGGGTCAGGCGCGGGGATGGAGGAGTCTATGAGCTAGAATCCGGTTAATATAATCGAGTAAAAAGGGTCAATAAATCATTGAATCGTTTCCACCAAAGGAACAGACACTATAGCCTTCCATATGATCAACATTCATTTTGTCACGAAGGATGTCACCTATTGACTAAAATATGTACAAAGGTGACTTTTCGTATTAGATCAGGCAGAGTGTATTCTTATTCGTTTCGGCAACTTGCAATAATTAGGCCTTACAAGATCAATACACAGGCCTACCCATTTTAGAGGAATCACCACCAAATACCAACATTTCAAAATGTTCATATTTCCTCCAGATAAACAGGAAGTCTGTAAATGCAATGTTGGGAACTACCTGGAACCTCATGTAAATGATCTTTAATGAATACAGATACGTCGTACCTTCTCGGCACTTCCATCATGGAATTGCATGTATTAATGTTAGTTTGCTCAATAGGATAACACGATTCGTGATGTATATGACTGGGTTTTTTTTTCTTGCGTTGCTAAATATTTACCCTGGCAGCATTTACCGTAAAGCTGGTCCATTCTATCGTCGGCAGAGCAAAAGCATCTATAGACACGACCGAAACTAAATTTGAACAGTTCCGTGTATGTTCACTTTGCTTCTTAGAAGCGACTTTTCCATTCTTTTCAATCTGTTTATTCATTTATTCATATACTATTCGTTTATTCATTCATTTATTTATCTATTCATTCATCCATTTATTTATTCACTTATTCATCTATCTATTCCTTTACTTATTCATTATCTATCTGTTTATTTATCGAGAGCACCTATATGGTGCCAATACTCCGTTAGAGATCAAACTCTAAGCGTGTTACAATCCACGCCTTCTTTTATATCTAAGGCTGCCTACCTGGGTAGACCAACAGAAGAGCTGCCTGCTGGCGTTACATTCAATGCCATTCATTCGAATTTCAGGCGTCCACTTTTTCTCTCACTTTCAAATTTGTGGCAGAGAATGCATGCTATGCGTGTATTTATCATCCTTACCTACTGCCAAACTGGCCTTCTCTCCTGAAAGCCGGTGATAGGATTTTCCGTGTGTGCAAAATATTTTGCTTGGACACACTCTCACACACGAACATATTTGAAGGCCTTTTCAGGAAATAAGAGTTACATACAACAAACTCACTCCGAGGGGAAAAAAAACCCACAACAACCAGTACTGGAATGGCCCCAGCGAAGATTCGAACCGTCAACTCCAGGATCAAGAGAGTCCATCGCTCTACCACTGAATTATACTCCGGCCCCATCATTTTTCTTTTTTTTTTTTTGGTATCAAGCAAACAAACAAACAAACTCATTACACAACCCTTTAAAACACACCTGCTAAAAACACACCAAAGAATTTGATTTTTAAAAATATTTCTTCTGTACACCTGCTAAAAACACACCAAAGAATTTGATTTAAAAAAAAAAAAAAAAAAAAAAACCTTTCTTCTGTAAAATCTTATATCAGATGAAAAACGCTAATCTTTTTCAGAAATTCAAAAGATCACATCAGGTGGGGGACATCTCTGAACAAGGTTTTCATGGAGTCTGCTGTAAAAATGAATGTCTATATCTCACATCATGCAGGTCCCCAATACTCTTTAAAAAAAAAAAAAAAAAAAAAAAAAAGTTTCACTGCGAGTGGTACATGACATGGAATGCACCACGGGGCGTGCACGGAGGGAGAAGGGAAGGAAGGGGTGGGGGGGGGGGGGGGGCAGGAGAGGGCGTGAGGGGAGGGGCGGGGGCGAGGGGGAACAGTTCCGGTATACCCTGTCAACATCGACACTGTCCGGTCGGGTACACACTAGGCGACAATTAGACAACAGCGTCTGCGCTATCTGAATGTGGGGGAGAGGGAAGAAGGGGGAGGTGGTGATGGTGGTGGGCAATGATTATGGTTTCTGCCCATGCTGTCAAGAGTGGAAGCTTGGGAGGGGGGTGAGGGGTGAAAGGGTTGGGGGTCACGGGGGGGTGGAGGTGGGGGGTGGGGGGTGGGGGGTGACAGCGGCACCGTCCCTTTTTTGACCACACAGATAGCCATGTCGTTTATTTGATAACCACGGAGTGGGCGACCCAAGAACAGGCGTCAGTTTGCTGGAGTTCCAGTCTGCCGGTTGACGGTTCAAATGTTAACGGCAAGTGGTCTTTGAAGTGAAGTGGTCAAACGTTTACGTCAATCGCCCCCCCCCCCCCCCCCACCCACCCCTCCCCCCAATCATCATGAGGGTCTGTTGGCTCCTTGGTATGCATTCCTGGTCAGACGTTCATCAGGTTCGAATCTGGCTGCGTGGTTCTTTAATAAAAATGGCCAACGGAACTGCCTTTCTTAATGTGTGTGTGTGTGTGTGTGTGTGTGTGTATGTGTGTGTGTGTGTGTGTGTGTGTGTGTGTGTGTGTGTGTGTGTGTGCGTGGAGGGGTTGGTGGCGTGTGTTGTGCGTGTGTGTGTGCATGATCGCGTGCGTGCGTGCATGCATGTGTGCGTGTGTGTGCGCACGCGCATGTGTGCGCGCATGCATGTGTGTGATTGTGCGTTTGTGTGTGTGTGTGCGTGTGTGTGTGTGTGCGGGAGTGCATGTGTGTTATTGTGTGTGTGTTTTTCTGGTGGTGTGGGTCTGTTGTTTTCCATAGGCCACATAATCCCACCCTTTGCAATGAGTATCACCGTCTGCCACCTGTCATCGTTGGCAGGAAAAGACGTTAAATCCAATTGTATATAATCATTCTCTCTCTCTCTCTGTCTGTCTGCCATAACACACACACACACACACACGCACGCACGCACGCACGCACGCACACACGCGCACGTGCACACACACACACACTCACACACACGCACGCACACTCACGCGCGCACACACACACACACACACACACACGTGCGCGCGCGCGCGCGTATCAGTTGTCTCGTAGCTGAACTACATTACGCGCAAAAACGCGCAGAAGATGAGACATGCACGTTAAACATCCTGGGTCAGCGTTCGGTGTGTTATGGGAACATACAAGCAGGATACGCTGCTCTGGAAGTTTCAGTTTCAGAACTCTGGAAAAGGGAAGCAACTCGCCAAGCCTTTTCCTCATCACTCACAGCAGCCTACCCAAACGGCCTCTTCTACCAATCAGACGACATTACTATTTTTGGCGCAAGAGGAGGTGGGCAGATAATCAGTTAAACATGATTACAAAAGATTTCCTTTTGATTGTTGGGCCTTCAAGGCAACACTGATCTTCTTGCTGTCTAAGGTGAAGCAAGTTTTAATAATAATAATAATAATAATGAATACTTATATAGCGCCTATTCTCGGCTAGAGACCAAGCTCTAAGCACTTTACAATCCACACTCGTTTACACAACAGGCTGCCTACCTGGGTAGTGCCGACTGGAGAGCTGCCAGCTGGCGCTTCGTTCAGTCGTTTCCCGTGTCATACAGTCAATATCGTCCAATATCGTTCACTCAATATCCTTACTTCCTCCATTCTTTCAATTTCTCACGCAGGGTGCATGCTATGTGTAACGTGTCATCCATACCAACGGCCAAACTGGCCTTCTCTTCCGAAAGTTGGTGATGGGATTTTATGTGTGTGCAAGATGTTATGCGTGCGTTCACACACGGAACCTCGGTTTATAGTCTCATTCGAAGGACTGTGTGGGGAACGGAGTCAGAACCAATGTTAACTCCGAGGGAAAAATCCCCCTGTACCGAAATTCGAACCTGTAACCTCAGGATCACGAGTCCGGCGCTCTACATGGAAGGAGGCGGGCTGAATTAGGCTAGAAGCTTGACCATTCAAAATTGTTTTTCAGTCATGAAAATTTATATATATCGAGTCACGAGATTTGCCAGATTCTTTAACCTTTCTTGCGATTGATACAAAGAGCCTTCGTTATTCACCTGATGCAATATACTGTGATTGAGACACGAATCATGACTCTCATGAAATCGTCTCTCTTTTGCAATAGATGCAATACCAAAAATTCATGAATACGCCTATATAGTAAATAGCAAATAAGAAGGGTAGCTCTTGCACACGTCCATAACTCCAAACAAATCCTACTTAATACACGAAATTGCCTAGGAAAAATGTCGACAAGTAGCACAGAGGATAAACAAATAAATATTGCCAAAAGTCAGATGTTACATACTTGCTCATATACCCTGTATCTGACACAAGTGGACAGCAACAAGAACTGGAGAAATGAACAGCCACACATGAACAATCTATTCGAGGCTGGCACTGTCTTTTTGATCTTGAATACCGTCCAACAAACACAGAGTAACCTCGAATTGACTGGCATGAAGGAAATCTTAAAGGAGGCAGGGAACAGTAAACAGTAGATAACAAAGCAAGTAGGGTAACTCGTGCTCCCATAGTGAAATAACTACATGCAGATAACTCCAAACGAATGCGGCTTATGACACCAAATTTCCAAGCAGAAATGCCAACACAGAGCACACAGAACAAACAAGGAGACATCCATCCAAAAGGATGTTCCACGCTTGCCTTTTTGATCTTTAATGCAGTCAAACAAACACAGGGACGAACAGTGACATACACAGGTAACCTCGGTTTTATCGGCATGAAAGGAATCCTGGAACGAGACAAAGGAATAGTAAACCGTTCCCTTCCGTACTGATCAAAGAGGGAGTGGAAGGGGGAGAGGGGAATGGAAGGAACAGGATGCACAGGAGACATAAATTCACACATAGGTACATGACTAACCACACATATAAACATGCTCGTGTGTGTGTGAGAGACAGACAAGAGAGAGAGAGTACATGTGTGTGTGCATGCGTGCGTGTGTGTGTGAGTGTGCGTGTGTGTGTGTGCGTGTGTGCATCTGTGCTCCACCCATGTCATGCTCTGCCTACATGCTCCCTCCTCCTCATTACGCCCACCCTTAAGCATCCACACTCCCCACCTCATCCTATCCCCCCTTATGCCCATCTATTTCACACGCTGCATCTGCCCCCCTCCAGTTCACCCAGCCATGTCGCGCCTCACCCTTTATCAGCGCCCCCTCTGCCCCAATATACCCACCATGTCACACCCTTCATTCGCGTCCCCTCTGCCCCAATAAAACACCCAAATCATGCCCTTCATCCGCGCCCCTCCTGCCCAATACACCCGCCCATGTTTTGCCCTTGATCCCCACACCCGCTGCCCCAATACGCCTACCCTTATCACGCACGCCCTGCACCCATGCCCCCTCTGCCCCAGTACCCCCACCCTAGTCACGCCCTTCATCTGCGCCCCCTCTTCCCATGTACGTCCGCCCATGTCACACTCTACATTGACCCCCCCCCCCCCTCCCTCTACTCCCACACGTCAGGCCCTGTACCTTCATTTCCTGTTCCCCCCACTCATGTCATTTCCTATCTCCTCATCCATGTTATGCCCTGAAATCTTTGCATCCTGTACACCCACCCTTGTCAACCCCTGTATCCTCTCTGTCCTACCCTCACCTATGTCGTGCTCCAAAATCCACACACCAGTACCAAAATCCATGTCACACCCTGAAATCAGCCTTCCAACACCCTCCCAATACCCCACCCATGTCAGGCACTATAAATCCCACCCCCCATGGTCCCACCCATGTCACGCCCTGAAATCGAGGGAACCTCCCCAGTGCCC
>CM065734.1:40093955-40121455 GCA_033310375.1 Conus canariensis | reverse complement strand
TTCTAATTTGATAGCATGTGCCCACAATTCTTGAACAGATAAACAACAAACAAAAATAAAGTTGAGAAAAAAAAAAGGCATAGTAATCATAATTTTTGCAAAAAAAGAGTCAAAAGTATAGTAAAATAATTTTTGAAAACCATGCAACTCTCACCAGTATGTCAATGAACACCAACTGACATTATATTTGCTCCGATACATCACAAAATTAAGCAGTCAGTCAAATCACACAATCACATTGACATTCTGGAAATATTTCAATGGAAAACATGTATAACAAATAAAATGTTATCTCTCTCTCTCTCTCTCTGTGAGTGTCTTTCACACACAAACATATTTCTTTACATAAAGAAATCCAGAAAGTGAACATCAACATTCTGAAATATTTGTACAGAAAATGTGTATAACAAACAAAATCTCTCTCTCTCTCTCTCTCTCTCCTCTCTCTCTCCTCTCTCCGTCTTTCGCACAAAAACTATAATTCTTTTGACATAGAGAAATCTACAAAGTGACCACTTTTTCAATCCACTTCACTGATGATGATACGATGTGTGATGCCTTCTGTTTGTCTGTAACATACAATGATGGACTGAGCGCAACTTGATTGCTTGTGTGGAGTGCATGCATATGCCTATTACTTAAAAATGAAAGAGTTTGTTACCGTTTTTACTGGAGAACATCAATGTTGAAATTCATCCAACTTTAGCTATGAAACCTGAATATACATTCTGACAAATCAATGACATACCCGTGTCAATTAATAATGCCGCATGCACACACACACACACACACACTTTCCGCCACACATTGAAGAGTAATTTACCACCTGGTCCACTCATAATTTTCTCAAGAATATGCACGTCCACTTATTCAGAAGCTGGCTCACCACACTTTAGAAGGCCATTCTGAAGCTCTGAAGGACATACTTTCGTTTTTAACATTTTGCCATAAGCTCTCAAGGACATACTTTCGTTTTTAGCATTTTGTCATAATCATGAAAATAATGAACATTCAAACTCATCTTTACAGTCATTACCGTACACACATACTAGATCTGTTTGCATGCATATGTGTCCATGAGGCAGATGACTCGGGGTAGGCATGAGGGTGAGGGGAAGGAGGGTTGGGAAAGAGCCTTTAAGATTAGGAGAGGAGAGACAATACAGCCAGGCATTGGGTACACATGTCTTTTTCCTGGTAAAGTGTATATATTTATTTTTTTTTCCTCTTTTAAAATGAATAATGTTGTGCATTTCAGTTGATGCTGTTCTCTTTATTGTTTTTCTCTTGCTGCAGAGTTTTAGTCTAAACAGACACAATTCATGTCAGCTAATTTGAGCATGTACCCGTGAGTGTGAATATGTGCTCGCCTGCACCATAAGGAAGAACAAATGTAACTTCAAACTGAATTCCTCAGGCATGGAAAAAAAACACACCCCACCTACACACATACCACTCAAGCCCAAATTCTACAATCGCCTCTTAAGATAACCATCTTACCACTATTTCAGGACCAAACTATCCTTCCTACTTTTCTAGGTGTTTCTACGTTTCTCAGGAAATCTGTGCCTATCTGGCAATACTCTAGACCAATTTTGAACTAACTATGAAGGATGAAACTACGCTCAGGCCCACATGTCCACACAGTCTTCTCCCTGTACCCAACTGGTCACAGATCACAGGTGAGAGAGCAAACACACACTGCCGATCTGTCTGCAGGCATCGGAGAAACACTGTGCGAGGAAGGAATGGAAAGGTAAGTAGAGGGTGCCGCTGTGTTGACCAGTGGCAACGAGCCATGACCCTGGCTGGACGGCAGACTGACTGGACGGATGGAGAGTGGTTTGCAGATCACCATCTGTGGACAGATAACAAACACAGTGCAAGCTCTCAGCAATGACCCCCACAATTCCTTGAAAATTAGGCCTGTGTCACCCTGCAAATGTTTCTTTGTCTCTATGCACAAGTCAAGTAATTCATCAGAATACATACTGGCGTAAAATGCCAGGCAGGTGCAGATTTTTGTGTGTGAATATGAATGTGATTTTTTAAACAAAGAACTCCCAAATTTTACAAAATTCTAAAGAGAAAATCCACATAGCATTCCTTAGGGAGAATGGGTTTTGCTTGTTTTCATGTTCCTTCCATTTTCTTTTTTCTGGCATGGATGGGTGCCACTTAACTGGTCCACCTGAAAGGTAGATGATAAAGAGTTATGTTCGTGGATCATGTCAAATCATTTGATGGAGTCTAATAACAAACTCTTTACTTGCATCCAGTCACAAGAAATCAATGAACGAAAGCATTTTTTCTTTGCACCATGTTGTCCAGTGTAACCAAGCAAAAGGGAGGTAACTGACCTATACTTCGCTACACAAACACCTGAGTGTGATGACAACTTGTGTGCACATTATGTGACGGACACAGAATGCAAATTTGATCAACTGACCTTTTCTGCAAAAGCAGCAATTTTGAAGTTGAAATGCACCAGAATTATTCCAGCAATTCTCATTGATTATTCACAGTAAAAATACTGTGTACCTTCAATCTACCTATGTGAAGCTGTATAAGAAAATGAAACAAGCTTAGGTTATGCAGCTAGTCAAATACATGCATGAAAGTATGAGTTCTCTTTACAGCAATGCATAGAAAGCTCTACATTTCATGTGCTATGCGGACATTCCTCCATCTCCCTAGAATAGCAAGCGACATACGAAGCAATATACATCACAGTGAACCAACCAACCATTTCCAAGAACTGATTCCCCAACACTTAAGTAACTTGTTCATTATATCAAGCTTGAACTCTTCACAGGGCCAGACATGATTCGCTGTAGTTGGCCGTTTCATTATAACCAGCGTGATCGCCCGCTGGAGGCCCCAAAACCATTACGTTATAAGTGGAATTTTGTTACATCCGACTTCATCACATCTGATGTATATTTAGTCATGTAAAGAGGATTTTTTGCCGGGGCCAACCTTTTTGCTTCGTTATATCCCGCAATTGTTACATCCGACCTCGTTATAAGCGACTTTGAGTGTACGGTTTTGACTCTGTTCTTAACCCATCCATGATGAAGCTAAACCATGAGAGTAATGTTTTATCAGGGAAAATGAAAGTGCTTCTATGCAAAATATGGTATAAAACATGTAGTGGCCAGAAACTGGTGAAGGAAACAAATGCTGGAGAATTTCTGCACAAACAGTTCTGAGACCTTGATAAACTAAAACATCACTGAGCTGGCTGTTCTTGTCAGGCAAAACAAAACAAAGAAAAGAAAAGAAAAATGAACAAAGAAATAGAAATTTTACATGTTGTCTTGTTTAGTTTTCATTAGCTGCTGTACAGTTTTTGATTTCCAGGTACTAAACCTTGGTATGCCACACAATCAAACAATTTGTGATCAATCAGAATTCTGCAGAAGCAAAAAAATACAACCAGCGCTGCTTTGTGAATGGGAAGTACTGGCACAACTCACCAACATTCACATCAAAGATAGCAAAGAGAAGGGGCGTCTAGGGTTTGAAGGCAGGTCGTCCGTAAGAGGCCCGCGAGGTGTTGGACATGGTGGACATACGGCCCGCTCCTCCTCCCTTGGGTCGCTGAGACAACCGACCTGCAAAGTATAGGCCAGTTTTGGACAATGAAGCTGCTTTGGCTTTTTTTAAAATTTAATAATAATAATAATAATAATGAATACTTACATAGCGCCTATTCTCGGCTAGAGACCAAGCTCTAAGCGCTTTACAATCCACACTCGTTTACACAACGGGCTGCCTACCTGGGTAGTGCCGACCGAAGTGCTGCCAGCTGGCGCTTCATTCAGTCGTTTCCCGTGTCATACAGTCAATATCGTCCAATATCGTTCACTCAGTATCCTTACTTCCTCCATTCTTTCAATTTCTCACGCCTGTATACCTGTATATTTACATACACTTCTCTCTCTCTCTTTTTTTTACCCATGGATAACAGAATGGTAGTTACAGTGATGTTTGGTGAAAAAGTATATGATAGTTTTGTAACAGAGTAGTATTAATTTTTTTTCACCATTAAGGAGCGCTACAAACTACATCAATTCAGAAAGCAGCAAGACAGAAGCAAGATGCGAAATAAACGCACTTTGCAAATTAACACAAAACAAATCATCATGGTAATCAACAAAGTGGTCAAGTGATTCGCTGACAACTGATTTTTTTTTTCTCACAAATTTTCGAAACAATATAAACTTGAGAAACTGCTATGAAAAGATTAACTAAAAAAAAAGCTAACGAAATAAAATTTCTATGCTTTCAAATTGGGATAATGAACAGGATTCTAGCAACAAGGACTGTCTTGAAGGAACGGGCTGGCAGCTGTAAACATCATCAGGTGCTGTTTGTCTCCAAAACAGAAAGACAGTGTAATTGGTCTCTCTGACTGTGAACACAGCAAAGCTTTTTGGCATGAACTGGAAGAATTTCTTCTATGTTCACTGTACCAACATTAAATAAAATAATAAATTCAACTAAAATCTAATCTAATATTTCCAACACATGCATACACCTCAAAACTGATAAAGATTTCAATTTTACACCATTTGCCAAATTGTTTATTTACACTGGCAGCCAGGAGAAAGTCAAATCATCATGAACCTTTTTTTAAAAAAAAATTTAAAGAAAAAGCCTCTATATTAAACTCTATGACCAAAACATAGAAAATAAATGCAATAAGATCCGGTCTAAACTGGGTAAGCAATATGCTGGTGTTTAATGCGGCTGGGTAGGGTGGGCAGAGAGAAAGGAAAAAAAAAAGTAGATTAAGTAGCTTTTTTTAAAAAACTTATTTAAAAAGGAAAAAAATCCAACACTGTGCATGACTGAAAACATGCCATTGATATAATGTGGAAACATGTTCTGAAGTGTTCTACAGTCTGTGAATTGCAACTGCCATAAACAGGAATTAAACTGATTTTTAAAAAAGAATACATGAAAAAAAAACTGGATTATTCCCATAGCTTGTTACTGGCTGCCACCTTCCCCACAGATCCATGACAAAACTCACTGCTGCTGCTGTTGTCTCCCAGGGCGGAGTCCATGTAGGTGACGAGGGAGTCCAGGTCAGATATTGTGAAGTCTTTCTTGTCTGCCGGCTGACTCTGGGATGCTGCCTTACTTTTGCTGCCGACCCCACCACCTGCCTCTGGCACCGTGCCAGTGATCAGGCCCTCAGGGAAGATTTTGTACGCCACTTTCAGACCTGAAATACACATGCCACATAACACAGTGATAATTATCTCCTAAAAATTAGGGGGTCAGACTCAGTACAAAAAACTCGCTTGCAAGTTTTCAGGGGGTCACACAAAATATTTAGGGGGTCACCATTAAAAACTGCTCGAAAATGTAGTGAACACACACACTCACACACACACAAACATGCTCTCACTGGCTCACACACTTAAATGCATAGAGAAAGAGACAGAAATACATTAGAAAAGAGGTGCTTATAATAAAGCTGATAAAACATTCCAGTCTGTGCAAAATATTATTTGTTCATATTCGTGTTCCTACGTTTTTAACGTGTTATCAACTAACATTAGTAAATGTGAGCACCTGCACTATCAGGATTTTAACAGTGAAACTTGATTTGTGGCATGACCTCTTTGATTATCATCACAGAATTTCCACTACGCGGGCCAATGTTGAAATATTTTATAGTAGGACCAAATCCCAATCACTATGCAATGATCATCGGAAGCCCGGTGGAACCTACGATGAAACTGTAGACTGGCCATTCTTGCTCTGTGAGCAACACACTTGTATGTCCAGAACAGAGCCATTTTAATTATCCGAACTGGTCATGTTGCATAGATCTTTCGACTTTTGTTCCATTTGCTGGATTATCACCCACATGCCACAGCTTAACTGTTGGATTTTGATTCTGAAAAGCTGAAATTCCTATGGCTTTCCATGCTTTTCCCACTTAGCTGAATCACATGATCTTGTGGTCCAGTCATAGACTGAATAGGCCTAGTCTATTTTGACGACTCTTGTTGGTTTTCAGTAGAGAAGAGTTCTCAAGCGGAAGTGGTTCATTGATTCAGAATGTTTTAAATCGTCGAGGAAATTTAAGTTTTTAACTTCGATCGTGGCGAATAGGATGAAAGCCCTTTTGCGTGATGCGCGGCTCAGAGTTGTATTGCGTACAGGAGAAAATCAGCGTGTCACGGTAAATTTTCATATGTTTTTGTGACGCACTGGCCTGAATTCCACTGTGTCAGATGGGAGTTTATGCATCAGAGATGAACATTTGTGCGTAAGAATTATCACTGTAATATATTTCATGATGTTAAACAAATCATCACACTTGTTCTATCAGGCTACAATGATCTTGTATGACATTTCCAGACCTGAAATATAATACATGCCACATAACCTAAATTACAATTTTAAACAAATCATGAGCAAGATTTTGTATGCCACTTTCAGACCTGAAATATAAATGCCACGTAACATAAATCATTATATTGAACAAATCCACATGTGGTCTTCCAAGCTACAATGATTTTGTACGCCACTTTCAGATCTGAAATACGTAAATCATGGTATCAAACAAATCATCACACTTGTTCTACCAAGCTACAATGATTTTGCACGCCACTTTCAGACCTGAAATACACATGCCACATAACATAAATCATGATATCAAACAAATCATCACACTTCTTCTACCAGGCTACAATGATTTTGTACGCCACTTTCAGACCTGAAATACACATGTCACAGAACCTAAATCATGATATTAAACGAATCATCACACTTGTTCTACCAGGCTACAATGATTTTGTACGCCACTTTCAGACCTGAAATACACATGTCACAGAACCTAAATCATGGTATCAAACAAATCATCACACTTGTTCTACCAGGCTACATGTCTCCAGTGGGCTGCATCAAGATAACAGCGAGAAACCACCAGCAGCCAACAATATACAAAACATGGCCTCCACTCAGTTCCCCCAGAGTACAGTTGCATTACAGTGGATTCCAGTTCACAGGGGGAAAAAGAAAGAAAAGGTAACTCTGATTTCCCAAGACTGGTGGCAGTTTGGATCCCAAAAGAAGCTGGACAATGATGATTCACAGACCCAAACCTCTCAACAGGAACAGATTCTCCAGTCCAGATAAAGCAATGTACAGTCTGTTGATGAAGAACACAAAACTCAGCTCTCCCAACAACCATAATGTTGTAATACAGCTGAAGAAAAGTCCTCTTTGTGAGGAAATAAAGAACTAACCATCAGCATCTTTCCTTGGGTTGAAAGATTTTATCAAATAATTTATCCATTCATCTTTCATAAATTTTCTCTGGGTCTGGATTTATTACTTCATGCACATGAAGACCACGCTTTGATACTGATACACATGTGAAACAGCAGATCTAGTTTGCTAACAAACTGGATGTACAGAGCTAGGTTGCCTACAAATACAGAAGTACTGATCTGGGTTGCCCACACAATGAAAGCATAGATCTCACCTCCAGAGAGCATGAACAGGTTGTCGTAGCCTCTCTGTACCAAAGTAGTGGCTGCTCGGTGAGCTAGTGTTTCATCGTAGTCGTACATGATGATGATTTTTCCTTCTTGATTTTTCTACTCTGGGTCAAGGACAGACATGTTCAACTGAATAATAATGATTATCATAATAACAATATCATCATCATTTAAGGCATAGAACAACACATCTAGGCCAACTTCAATGATAGGTCAAAATTTGTGTTGCTTGGTTTCATACGTTTTGTTATATTTATATTTTGTTCTTTATACACACACACACACACACACACACACACACACACATATATATATATATTCAATTCCTTTCCAGAACTGTTCAGTGTGGCACGGCCTCCAGCAGGAAGACTGGGATGATGCAGAACAATTTGATCCATTTATGGCTGCCTCTCGGCAAGTGCTGCTCACATCTTCAGACCGAAAATGCGGATGGTTGTCTCTCATGGGCCTTGCTGATGTCAGGACTTATTCTTACTCTTATGTTGCTCATAGCCAAGGGGACCGCAAAGATCCATATCTGGGCTGTCACTGCAATGAAGTCAACTCTCAAGTCATATTTGAAAAAAATAAATAAATAAAGACAAATGTCCACACAACCCATTATAAAAAATACCTTCTAAAAACACACAGGAAATTTCATTAACATCTTTCTTCCGCAAAATCTTGGATCAGATAAAAAATATTGATCTCTTTCAGAAGTTCAAAAACTGCACTGGATGGGACATCTCTGAACAAGGTTTTCATGGAATCTGCTGTAAAGTCTCTGTGTCTGACATAATACTGGTCCCAACCTTCTGCAAGAACATGTTTCATGGTGAGTAGTAGATGACATGAAATACACCACAGAGTTTCTTCACTTTTTAAAAGAGAAGAATGGGTGTAAAATGAGTGGCCTGTCTGCAAAAGGAACATGGTGAAAAAAAAAAAAAAGTTTTAAGTTTGGACCAGTTTGGAAGAATTTTTTATCTGTCTGCGAGTTCCATTCCTCTTGCCAGAGGTCTTTGACATAAGCCGGAGCTTTGGGTTTCATTTTGGTGTGTGGGATAGACAATCTTTCTTTGTGGCGCTCTTGGCAAGTGGATCAACCACCTCATTGCCTTGAATGCCCACATGACCGGGAACCCAAGCAAAAACTATGCTGCATCCATCAGATTTCAGAGAAGTATATAATTCAAAGAATGTCAGCAGTTAAGGGTGCTTAAGGACACAATAACGTAACAGAAAGGATGCACAGAGTGTATATTGCCGTGACACATGGTCCCAGACCACCATGGAACTCCAGTGAACTGTCAAACATATTATCAACATCGTCGCCACCACTGATCATCATGAAATAAGGAAACATTGTCTCAAATTCTACTTCTGCATGCCCTGCTCTCACGGTGAGCTCAAACTTCGAATTCCCTGCCACATCCATTCCACTACAGTGCACATTCTGTCTGACTTTCATTTCCACAGAATCCTACGATCCAAGGTGATTGACAAACTGCACTCTAGAAGACTGGGTTCATTAGTCTGGCTCTGCAGTCAAGCAACTGTCCTAGCCAGTAAGGGCTCAGTCAGCAGCATCCTGCCTGCATGAAATTAGCAGAGACCACTGCCACCAACAAAATAATACAGCAGCACAGAGTGCTCTCTCTGGAGGTTGAGGAAAGACAGTAGATGTGAGAGGGGGAGGAGGGTAGGGAGGATGTCCATGAAGATCTGATTATAGCTCCCTGTGGACTGACACTTAAACAGGACAAGCCTGAGTGAGGTGGTGAATGGATGATTCGAATTAGCAGTGTAGGCATAAACTGTACTGTTGATGAAAGAACTATAATTCTTAGACTGCAAAACAATATTTTGTTCTCAAAATTCTGATCAGGGTGTTCCACACTGGGAAACACCCATCCTATCTTACGCAAAACAAACTGGCACTGGCAACCATCTATGAAGGACAGTCTGTCTACACAGGATCCGCAGAGGCTGTAAGTGTCAGGGTCACCACAGATCAAAGCTCTGACCTGTCCAGTATGCAGATCCATCTGCATGCCACCACAACTGGCATGCATGTATATACTTTAACTGAGATCAGCACTTATCATCACACTTCATTTGATTTTAAATGCACAAAGACCATCAAAATATCAAAACCAAAAATGCACTGGCCCTAATTACTGTGGATCTCAGTGCCAAAGTGTTTGCACTGTACATATGATGTGGAATTTAAATCATGCTGAAGATCAGCTGATTGGACTTAGCGAAAGTTATGTATCTCGTTTTCAGAAACACCCTATCTCTGGATAAAACAAGATTGTGTCATCAAAATCAACAGGTGTGTATTTACTCCAAGGACACTTGTAGGCAAAAAAAATTACAGTTAGTGAAAAACATTGAATGCCAGATGCTACATGCTGTCAAGTCATAACAATGAAAAAAAGATGCTCTATCCTAATGTATACGACATTAAAGAAACAACCTTGCATGATGTCTATCTCTCTCTCTCTCTCTCTCTCACACACACACACACACACACACACACACACACACACACACACACAGCACACACACACACACATGCACCCGAGTAAAAGCCCCAATGATCCTACATTTACTTATATGTCCAGCTGAAAAATAACCATTCACTTTGATCAGAACACATAATATGCTTTACTTATAAAACAGCTGGAATAAACACAGTCAGGAATAAACACAGTCATTTAGTCAAGTGACTGGTTCTATTAGTCATTTTCTAATATGACTAGAACATCCACACACACACACACACATGCGCGCGCACACACACACACACACACACACACACACACACACACACTTGCACATACAAACTCTCTCACATGAAAGGCAACATGATCCTTACATGACACAGATATTTAGAAACCTGCGGATAAAAGTATAATCACTGGTTTTACCAGCACAGCGTAAGGATACATAGCGCAGCATATCTTTTGATTCATAGTTGACAGATCTGGCAAGCATGGCAGTGGGATAGCTCTGAGCTGAAGCAAACAAACAAATGTGAAAAATGTAAAAGGTTTCAAACAGTCCCAGCAAAACCAAAACTGCTGCATGCAGAAACACTCACACCTATACAAGTATAATCACAAATGTATGCAAGCGTTCACCCCTGAAGACATGCATGCACACATACACACTGTTTAAAACACACAAATAAACTCAATTGTGAACACACAGACAAAACATATACAAGTTTACACACCACTCACTTCTGCAAACATATCTAAGACCACTGAAAATGCGAAAACCTCAACATATGAACACACACACACACACACACACACACACACACACACACACACACACACACACACACACAGAGTCTGTGCAATTGCTATGGTCAGCAGTGAGTTTAGAAGATGGTGTCCTGCATCTACTGGATCAGAGCAGGCACCACTGAAATTGAACTAGATGATCACATGGCAAGGCAGTGTTTCTTCTGATGCGTTGCTCTATGACAGCTTAATCCTGAGTGCCATCAGTGGATCATGGTACTGTGTCTGCACCATGACGATCCTGAATGTCATTGTGTAAAGGTGAGACAGATTGAGCAGTCTGGGAGTGAGGTCACTCGGGTGCACAGAAGATGAGGCCGCGAGAAAAAAACCCAACACACACACACACACACACACAAACACCATACACACTCACTTTGAAACAAAAATCACTATGGCAATCAGGTACAGGAGTGGGGTGGGGTGGGGGGAATGGGGTTGAAAAGGACATTAACATGTCTGCACGCAAAACAAACCCTCTTCCTCAGATGTTGTAAAAGAAGTTCAAGTAAGCAAATCATACTGCCAAGGTAAGTTATCACCGGAAGTCAATGATGTAACAATCAGTTAAAACAAAAAAAGAAAGGCACGTCAGCATACTGGGGAACAGGGGAGGGGGGGAGGGGGGGGTGAAGTTACAGTTAAGAATTTTCCAACAACTAGAATGAAAAGTTGGGCAGGCAGCGAGGGTGGGAAGGTGGTTGTGCTGGGAGACAAAAAAGAAAGAAAGAAAGAAGGGATTTTAGCACACTGAGGAACAGAGGAGGGGTGAAGTTAAAGATAAGAATTTTCAAACATCCAGAATGGGAGGATGGTTGCACTGCAAATTACCACAATCAAGCGTTTTATGTTGTGATATCAAAAATGTCCACTTAGTCATACAGAACACTAGATTCATGGTCCTGTCCCCTACAAGAGTGTGCTACCTACCTGTGATGATGTGGCACTCGTCGTAGGCATCTTTCTCACGGATGTCAAGCAGCAGGTAGGGGCAGTTGCTGGTGTTGACCACAGGCCGACTGCCGCTGCCGCTGTTGTCATCCAGGTCTGCCTCCCCAACCCCACGTATCACCCTGTCCCATCACACACAGCACAGATGGAGTGGGTGAGTGGGATGTGGGGGTGGGGGTGGGGTGTGGGTGGGCACAATGTCATAAGTAGCAGTAATGATCTATCTAGTGGGAAAGTAAACTTGAACATGAATTAAACCGATATCCTAATTGTCATATAAGGCATAGAAGCATATACATAAGTCACACACACACACACACACACACACACACACACACCACACACACACAACATACACATCACACTATACATCACTGATGACAATACACACTCACACCTTTGAACATGCACTGAACTGTGCACACACACACACACACACACACACACACACACACACACACACACACACAAACAACACCATGTTTCACATCATGTACAAAAATGGGGTAGATCACATTCTGAAATTAAAAAAAAATCACATACACAAAAGAAGCAAATGGTAATGAACACACAAAGAAAATTAATCAAAGGTATATCACTAACTGATTTTAAAAGCAGGCATTTCATTACAAAGAATGAATTCAATCAAAGAATTGAATGGGATGATCACATATTTGCTAACATGCATCTAGCTCCATGTAGAGTGTTTTCCCTTTACACAGCTCTGCTGATTACACAGCCAATCAGCAAAGGCCTTACATCTAGTTTTCGGGAAGCAAAATGCTAACTTGTTCCCGCAAATCCCTTTCCTTAACCATCGACACGGCAGGAGTGCAACATGAAAAAATAAATCTGCATTGTACAAAGACAAAGATGGCAAAAAAAACCCACCAAATACAGCAAAACATTTTGTCAAACTTTCCAGCCACCACAACCAGAACAGAGGAGACAAACGACAAAGTTTTCAAAAGCGTATAATGGCTGACCTTGCATTTACAAAGTCAATCAACGCTGTACAAACTTTGCACATAGCAAAAGGCTTGCACCGTTTTCATCACAGAAGGAAAAGAAAACTTAGTGATCAGCACTTGTGAACCATCAAAAGACTAAGAAACACTGATCGTCTTTGTGTACCACATCAATTTAGGTTGTCAACAGTTTCACCATGCCTATCATTAATGACATATCTAGTTCAATGTTGGAGACCAAGATCGACACAGCTCAGTTTATTGTTATATATAAAAAAAAACTTTCACATTAAATATAAATATGTATATATACACACACACATATATATATATATATATGTTTATTGTGAAAGGTTTATACATATATATATATGTTTTGTTTTGTTTTCTTAAATAAAATGTGATTGAATCCTTTGCATGTGAACCCCCTACCCCCACTCCAACAAATATGTTATTCAGGATATGAACTGCCCTTCCCAAAATTACCTTGGGAGGATGAAAACCCATAAACACACACACACACACACACACACACACACACACACACACACACACACACACACACACATACCTTAACCTTTATTTTTTGACAGTTTGATTCAATAAATTTTGAGCTCATCAATGTATTCATTAATTTTTCCCACGATTTTAAAATGTGTACACTCTTTGGGTTTGTTTTTATATTTTTCCATATGGACTGGATCCTGCCACCAACATCAAACTATCATCATGATCACAAGCGCGCGCCCCCAAAAGCTCAAAGCATTTCTTTTCCTGTGCCACTCAAAGTGCACAATGGCAAGTCTATGATTTGACAGAAATTTCTGAGGTGACGGGTGGGGGGGGGGGGGAGGGAAGGGGGTGGGGAGGGGAGGGAGGGGGGGTTAGCTCAGTGTGTGGTGTCCTGCAAACAGTGGCAGAACAGAACAGGTTCCACTAACACCATCGACATGACTGGTCAGCAGTGCAGAGTCTCCTCCCATGGGTTGCCTCAAGACGACCTGATTCTGACTGCCACCTCTACACTTCTGGCATGGAGGCTGTGACAGGACAATAGCGGATGTGGCTGCAGATGAAGAAGAAAGAAAGAGCCACACTGGAGGAACACTGGTGAGGTAGAGGAGGGGAACGTGAAGGAGATACAAATGATGAAACAGAAAAAAAAGGATTAAAAAAAAAAAGGGGAAAAAAAAATGATAAGCATTCATTCACTTTCTTTTCCCGAGAAATGGAGTTCAATCTTCTGAAGACAAGTGCGGTTGCTTAGATGCCAAGGTGATCCCAAGAAGCGAGACTTGCCATTCTCTTACCTTGCGAAGTGCTTAAACTGACCTGGCATCTGCAATGTCAGACACGTACACACACACACACACACACCACCTCCCCCCCCCCCAACTCGCCACAACCTCCCTCCCATATATCCCCAGCACTCAGCAAGTAAAAACCAACCAGCCAACAAACCACATCGACCATCACTCGCTCATTGACCTTTTTTTCTTTGTTATTACTAATTTTCTTTCTTTTTTTTTTTAAACGAGGCTCACTCTTCCAGTTTGGATCGGCTGGTGTCAGCGCGGGAGGAGGGCACGTCCCCCAACTCTGGCCCAGGTCCTGTCATGACTTCCCCGTCACCCTGGATCTTCTGCACCTCCAGGTCGGCCGTGTCTGGGCGGCTGCTGCTCTCGTAATCGCCTGCACCGTCTGGTAGTTGTTGTTCAACAACAAGAGGTACTTGTTTGGTGGTATCATCAATATTATTATTAGTAGAGCAAGCGGTAGTTCTTTGGTGGTATTATCAATACTATTAGTAGTGCAAGAGGTAGTTCTTTGGTGGTATTATCAATATTATTAGTGGAACAAGACGTAGTTCTTTGGTGGTATTATCAATATTGTTAGTAGAGCAAGAGGTAGTTCTTTGGTGGTATTATCAATATTATTAGTAGAGCAAGAGGTAGTTCTTTGGTGGTATTATCAATACTATTAGTAGAACAAGAGGTAGTTCTCTGGTGGTATTATCAATACTATCAGTAGAGCAAGAGGTAGTTCTCTGGTGGTATTATCAATATTATTAGTAGAACAAGAGGTAGTTCTTTGGTGGTATTATCAATATTGTTTGTGGAGCCAGAGGTAGTTCTTTGGTGGTATGATCAATACTATATGTGGAACAAGAGGTAGTTCTTTGGTTATATTATCAATATCATTTGTAAGAATACTATCCATTAAATTGTATTTCATTTTCAATCAGTGATATTACTGTAATACACTCAACACGCATACACACACACAAACATGTGCAAGCACTCACAAATGTCAGCATGTATTCCCTCTTTATCACTCAGCCAATACCACTGTCTTCATCACCACTGTTCCCATCCTCAATACCAAACACACAATACAAATGTGTACACAAACGCATGCCCAAACACACACACACACACTGATATACACACACACTCACACACACACAGTGGTGCACACACACACACACACACACACACACACACACACACACACACACACACACGCACACACACACACACATACACACACTGATATACACACACACTCACACACACACACACACTGATGCACACACACACACACACACACACACACACACACACACACTCACACACACACACTGATGCACACACACACACACACACACACACACACACACACACATACACACACACACACACACACACACACACACTCACACACACACACACTGATGCACACACACACACACACACACACACACACACACACACACACACACACACACACTTGCACATTTCCAACGTAGACAAGTACTTTCCTCATCTCCATGACACTATCAAAGAGCGGCAGCCAAGTGCAGCACAAAACCACTGCAGCCTTTTAAGTATTGAATGACAGCAACACTAACCATCACTGAGAAAGCCATAGACGCTCATGGAGTAACATGTCAATAGTAAAATTAATCCCCCCTCCCTCGACGCCTTCCCCCTAAACCTCCCACCCCAAAATCAGCTGAGACATTCCCTACAGACACCCCCCGACCCCTCCACCACCACCCTCATCCTGCTTACATGCGTGCGCGCGCGCACACACACACACACACACACACACACACACTCACACACACACACACACAAATACACACACACACACACATACACACACAAATATACACACACACACACACACACACACACTATGAAAATGCCACTCACTGCTTGTATACTTGTCCTCCACCATGGCATCCACATCAGCCACTTGGATCACCTGCCACAGGAGTGGGAAGACTCAACCAGACTGAAGGCACAATTACCTACCAGTCATGAAAATGCTAACCTCAAATCAGTGTTCCAATGCCCATCTCGTGCTGAAGTTGATCAGATATGTAACAGCTCATTCGTGTCCTGAGTGTTGCTTATCTTGCCTGAAGAAGACCTAAGAGGTTGTGTTTTGTCTTGTGATTCATTTGTCTATGTTATCTGGCGGAATTCTTTCAAATACTTTTTATCAAAAATTTGTTTAAATTCCCACCTAGTCACCTCACATGGCAAGTAACTCAAACCAGTGGTTAGGAGCCAAAAGCATTCAATGTTCAATGAGGGCACCCAGGAGAATGCAGACCTCCACTACAGTTGAACAGTCCTTTTGAACTTCAGTCACACCCCACCCAAACCCTTCATATACATCTCCAAGTGTATTTCTTCACTAATCTCACAGACACAAGGGAACTGGGCTGTACCAAACAGAATCATCACTGCCTCAACTACATCAAGCAGGTATTTTGGGATGTCAGCACTAGGAGAGTTGCAACAACTGATTCTGACAAAAGCAAAGAAGCATGACAAAAGCACAACAGACACCTTACAACATTTTTCAAAATGTTTCAAAACAAAGTGACTGAGGGCGGAAAATGAAGCAAAATTTAGAAAGAGAGGGTGTTAGTTACCGCCAAGGACATGGACAAAGTACAGGACAAAACGCAATGCATTTCGACCATTTGGGTCTTCTTCAGGCAACAACAAATAATATTTAGGACAGTGAAAACGATGAACGAGAAACCACTTATCTTCTCATATTTGACGC
Source organism: Conus canariensis (assembly GCA_033310375.1). Classification (NCBI taxonomy): domain Eukaryota; kingdom Metazoa; phylum Mollusca; class Gastropoda; order Neogastropoda; family Conidae; genus Conus; species Conus canariensis. The sequence continues at coordinate 40,104,604 of CM065734.1, read as the reverse complement.
AAGATTCTTCGTTTTTACCGTCCTAAATGTTATTTGTTGTTGCCTGAAGAAGACCCAAGTGGTCAAAATGCATTGCGTTTTGTCCTGTACTTTGTTTGTCTGTGTCCTTGGCGGTAACTAACCCCCTCTCTTTCTAAAATTTGGCTCTGAATGTTTAAAGCAATACAGATTATTTCTAGAATCTTGCCTGTCCTGGCTGTCTGTGCTGTTCCTTCCCTTCAACAGTGTAGCTGTATGAACAGACTACATGTCTTAGTGTATTGCAGTCTAACCTGTTTACATCATATATTACAGACTATATGTCTCGGTGTATTGCAGTCTAATTAGTATCTATTTACGTCATATATATCTAGAATCTTTCTTGCCTGTCCTGGCTGTCTGTGTTATTCCTTCCCTTTAACAGTGAAGGGCTGTATGAACAGACCACATGTCTCAGTGCATTGCAATCTGACCTATGTCTGTCATGTTTCACGTAGCCAAAGGGATACAGTATTGAAACAAATATCTGTGTGTACTGACCTTCCCACCAGGAAGGCTCAACAAGCAATGTGGTAAGTAAGATCAGTGTGCACCATTTCAAGCCAGTGATGCTTCCTAAGAGTTGTATAGCACAGTGAATACATATAATGAGCCCTCCTGATACATGCCTTTCAAATAAAGGTTCGCCCCTTCCAACTCCAGCGTCTGTCTGGAACAGGTTTGTCTGTATTAGATCTCAGGGGAAAGGTTCAAATTCCATACCTCACAGCCATAGGGTAAAGGTTCAAGTCCCATGGTCTCACAGCCACTGCGTAAAGGTTCATGTCCCATGGCCTCACAGCCATAGGGTAAAGGCTCAAGTCCCATGGCCTCACAGCCACAGGGTTCAAGTGCCATGGCCTCACAGCCATAGGGTAAAAGTTCAAGTGCCATGGCCTCACAGCCACAGGGTTCAAGTGCCATGGCCTCACAGCCATAGGGTAAAAGTTCAAGTGCCATGGCCTCACAGCCACAGGGTAAAGGTTCAAGTGCCATGGCCTCACAGCCATAGGGTAAAAGTTCAAGTCCCATGGCCTCACAGCCATAAGGTAAAGGTCCAAGTGCCATGGCCTCACAGCTATAGGGTAAAAGTTCAAGTGCCATGGCCTCACAGCCACAGGGTTCAAGTGCCATGGCCTCACAGCCATAGGGTAAAAGTTCAAGTGCCATGGCCTCACAGCCACAGGGTTCAAGTGCCATGGCCTCACAGCCATAGGGTAAAAGTTCAAGTGCCATGGCCTCACAGCCACAGGGTAAAGGTTCAAGTGCCATGGCCTCACAGCCATAGGGTAAAAGTTCAAGTCCCATGGCCTCACAGCCATAAGGTAAAGGTTCAAGTGCCATGGCCTCACAGCCATAGGGTAAAAGTTCAAGTCCCACTGCCTCACAGCCATGGGGTAAAGGTTCAAGTCCCATTGCCTCACAGCCATAGGGTAAAGGTTCAAGTCCCATTGCCTCACAGCCACAGGGTAAAGTTCAAGTGCCATGGCCTCACAGCCACAGGGTAAAGTTCAAGTCCCAATGCCTCACAGCCACAGGGTAAAAGTTCAAGTCCCACTGCCTCACAGCCATAGGGTAAAGGTTCAAGTGCCATGGCCTCAAAGCCACAGGGTAAAGGTTCAAGTGCCATGGCCTCACAGTCATAGGGGCAGTTAACTGTTAGAGATTTACCATATATATATATATATAGCTTGAGGTTCACTATGTCTAGGGCACAACATTATGAAAGAAAAAACCCACACATCTCCTTCCCTCAACTTCACCTATCTTGAACTGGATCAGGCACCTGTTTACTGTGGGATGGACTGGCTGGGTTTTCAAGCTGTGAGAATCTGACCCAACAACTGGTTCAAACTCAGAGTTGACAGCTCTGCAGCCAAACACATTCAGTTGACTGCAGGTTCCTCTCCACTATACTGACCTCTCAACTGAACTTCCCTCCCTTTCAAGACATGGCATTTTACAGACTTTCAGAGAGTTCTGGAAAGGTTCTACTATATGGATGGTATAAGAATGCATTTAAGTTTAGCACATTCAGGACTGTCCCTGGGTTGGAATCCTCATTATTCAACATCATGCACAACTGGTGGTCCAAAAAAATTCACAAAGGATGTATGCCCTCCATGCATGCACGCATGTTCAAACACACACACACAAAAACACTAACATGTACGAGACAACTGCAGTGAAAGGTAATCACAAATCATGGGTACACACACACACACACACACACACACACACACACACACATTATGCACCTCCTTTTGACAAAATCAGAAACTTCAGTTGTTGATGTCGTTGTTGTTAAAATTTTTTCTCAAAGAAAAGCTATAAAACAGAAGGACCTCTTGTTCGCCTACAACAGACAAAAAACATAACGTTTCAGAAAAAGACATGTTCTTCTAAGGGAGGAGGTTCTTAGTTCAGTTCATGAGTTCTTCGTTAGGAGGCTTAGGCCAAACTGACATATTCACAATACAGCACATATTGCCAGTACACATTAACACTAACCCAATAAACTGTTTACGGGTCAAACAGTCTTACCAATTGCACAAATGTTGTCACTTTCATTCGTTTGAAGATTTCATCCTTTCTGAACTTGTAGTCTGGAAACAAATAAAAATTCAACAATTTGTTTCACTAAGTTTGTAGAATAATAAATGGATTAAAAAAAAAGACCAATGTAACATACAAAATTGGGAACACTGGGGAGAGGGACAGAGGGAATAAGAAACTGTTGCCGCTGAAGCTTGCACACTGATACATGTGTAGTGCTATAAGATTATACTATAGCAATATCTGAATCTCCTCTCCCCATCCTTCTCTCTTATCTGTACATTTAATAAGAGTGTAATTCACTACAGGTTTTTAAACAACAGGCTTGCCATAATTCGCTATAAACAAAAAAAATCTCATAAAATATGTAACATGTGACACTTCTCTTCATGTGATGTGTAAATTGCAGGGTGATGATCATTCACAACTCGGCAAAAATTAGTTTTATGATTATTACATGCTGTTCTTGTACACACACTAGCATGTGCATGTGCACGCATGCACGCGTACATGCGCGCGCACACACACACACACACACACACACACACACACACACACACACAAAATACATGTACGTGTGCTTACATTCATACAAAATAATATATACTTGAATGCAAGTGCACACTCACACACAAATACACGCTTAAGAACACACACACACACACACACACACACACACACACACACACACACACACATACACACAAACACACACAAACATGCGCACACATGCACAAACAATTAAGAGTTCACAATCAGAAGGATTAAGGGAGAGAAAAAGAGAGATGGAGAAAGACAGTGAGAGAGAGGAACACACACACACACACACACACACACACACACACACACACACACACACACACACACACACACGTGCGCGCACACGTGCGCGCGCGGGCGCACACACACACACACACACACAGACTAAGGAAGAGACAGGCCAAGAAACAGATACAGAATTAGTTTCCATTCACTGTAGACTGGCATTAATTTGGAAACAAGTGACTTCAAGAAAGAGAAGTTGGGCTAGAATCATGAAAATGTTTACTCATAACCTAGGACAAGTAGCAAAGAAGAGAAAGAGAGGAATGAGAAAGAAGGTGTCTGAGAAGGATCTGGAGGATGGAGAGAGAGAGAGAGAGAGAGAGAGAGAGAGAGAGAGAGAGAGAGGGCAAGGCTTTTTTTGCTAGGTGAATCTTTGAGCACAGCATGTTAGAGAATAATCATCTTTAAAAGACCTCAGTGCAGATACTCTTGCATTTCTAAAAGCTGACCTGTCATTGATAGTCTCTGAATCTTTTTCCTTCGTTTGATTGCTTGTTTATTTGTTTTTGTCATCTACCTTCCATACCATTTCCATGGTATTACTACATTAATAATATTCATCTTTGTTCACCCCATACACACAGACATTGTAGCTGGTCACAGTCCCAGCACTTCCTTTCCACAAAGAACTATCAAGAGTCAGGCCGCACTGTTCGCCAAGTCACTTAGGTGGTGTGCAGCAATCCGTTCTGATTCAAGACACCTTTAGCATCACCAACTGAGCCATCTACTGGTGATTATACATACACACACACACACACACACACACACAAACCACACACGAAGTCAGTCGCTGAGCCAGAGGGTGACCATCACCATTATGTTCCTTAAATGAGATTCCCTACAAACTTGCCCATACAAAGCACTGGCACAAATTCACTGTTCATGCAAATAACAAAGGAACACAGACGATACAGTCACCGGAGACGAAGGCATGAAGGGAAACAGTATCTGACAAAGTGTTTCTTGGCTGTTGAATTGGCTGACAGCTCATCTACCTAATGCTTTGCACCGAATACCGCCCCCCCCCCCCCCCCCCTCCCCCTTGTCGCATCTGTTTCCTTGTTGTTTCTGTTACGTCATCAGTCATAGAATTGCAAGTGCTTGTTGCCAATGATTACTGTACTGTTTAAGCTGCCTTTGACACCTGCATTTATTTTCATGTAAAAAAATATGTCTATGTATGTTCATATCTTTTCTTTGTTAGCCTCTGTGACTCTTAAACACCATGCAGCCAATATACATAACATATTTGTCTACTATAATCATTATCATTACTATACATGCTGTTCAAAACAATTACTATTACAAGCTGTTTATATGCTGTTTAAAACCATCGCCATTACACAGCAAAAAACAACCAACCAACCAACCTTTCGAAATCCAAACTTCTCTCAACAGCCTGTGGGTGCGATACCCCTTTGAAAGCTGCCAATTCCACTTCCTCCAAGACAACTAGTGAGCCAAGATACGTTGGAGCTCTGATCAATTTCCCATTTTCTTTTGATAACGTCACTGTTACAAAGAACCCAGAAACACCGGCACAGCCCTGGCCCACTTACCAGTGGACTACAATACATCCCTGAGACTCGCCCCCAAATGCTCCACCATTGTACAGGAAAGCTGAGCACAAGGGCCTGACGACATCTATCCCAGGACTAATCAATGAACTGGCCTGGCTTTTCAAAAAGCTGTCCAAACAATCCCTTCAGCCGCTACCACTCTGGGACTGCGATGTTCTGACTGATAAATACCAGGACTACAAGGAAAATCAACACAACATCAGATGGGCAAGCTGGCCCTTTAAATGAGTACAAGCATCCAAATACTTTGTGAATTCTGACAGAATGCCAACTACAAGGGAAATCAACGCAACGTCAAATGGGCAAGCTGGCCCTTTAAATGATTACAAGCATCGAAATACTTTCAGCTCAAACAAATGAATGTCGAGTAAGAGCTAAATAGTTCCTCCTTCAATTCAAAGTTGCTTTTTCATTACATGGTACCAATGCATTCATCACAACCTTGTTGCAATTCTAAATGAAAGGAAAACAGTCTCTATAATCATAAGTGATCATGATGCTGATAAGGGTAATTCAGAAAATGGATCACAATAAAAATGATATAATTATACTAATACCAATGATAACAGAAAGAGTAAAAAGCAAAGTATGAAGAGAAACCAGGTCACACACACAAACACGGACACACACACTTATCTATAAATGTAAGACAAGAATGGTAATAATGATGATAATAATAGTAATACTGATATCAATAAAAGAAAGAATAAGAAGCAAAACATTAAGAGATACAAACAACAAAATGAACCAACCAAATTACACACAAAAAAACAAGAATCATAATAATGATAACAACGATAAAAAAACAACAATAATAAGTGAGAGAACAATAAGCAAAATATAAAGAGAAAACAAACAGGAACACATATTAATGAAATAGTAAAAAAACACAGAAAAAGAAAGCAGTAATTATAACACTGATGACAATAATACCAATCAATTTACCAGAAAGAACACTATGCAAAACATAAACGAGATGAAAACAAATTACTCAGAAAACACAAGTGGTTCAACGCATTTTAAAGCTGAATTAAAAAGAAAAAAATCTTAAAACACTGTGGTTCAAAACACTTTAAGCTGAATTCAAAAGAAAAAAATGTTCAAACACAAGTGGTTCAAAGCACTTAAAGCTGAATTCAAAAGGAAAAAAAAAAAAACCTTTCTATAACAAAATGTTGACTCCTTTCACACAAAATTAAAATGCCAATACCTCTGACAGAATCCACAAGGATGCATTGCAAGGAGCGCCGATCTTCCCGGAAAAGTTTTGGCCTAGGCCTATATTCCTTTCGACTGAAAGAGAAGCTGAAGTTGTGGCAGGGTGCTGCCCCTTTCTTAGGCATTCTGGACTGGTCTCTACTGCTCAGTCACCGTTTCTGTCCTCTTCTTTTGTCCCAAGTCAAGTAATGATAATTCAGCCTGAGTGGAGTATGGTATTGTTTCATTACTTATACTTTCTTTTTTTTAAAAATCCAGTCATCGATGGTGCTGTGAAATAAATCTATAGAGTCAGAATTTCTTAAATCTTTAAAAGAAGAAAAAAAAAAACGCAACAATACAATGACTGTGCAAATGAAACTGATGATGAAAATTATGACGCCTTGAAGTATGCTTATAGCTTATCCTTGGAGAGAACGTGGTTGCTGGTGGTGCATCATTCTCTTCCTCTCTCAAATCCTATCATAAATACACGCATGTTCACATGCATGCAAGTATGGACACACACACACACACACACACACACACACACACACACACACACACACACACAGATAAATATGCAAACTATGCTTTACGGAAAACCATATACAATATGCTTCAGTCCACTATCCAAACCAATCAGTTTAAAAGACAAAAAGGAAATATGAAGATACAGTTTTCTTAGCTTAGATGACACGATGCTTACACACATGAATATCAATTTATTTGATTTTGAATGCAACACATCCTAATTTCATTTAATAATTGATCATTAATATGTATATCCAAGCTCAATTTTTGAAGATAAAGAAATAAATCGTGGTGATAACGAAATCTACCACTTAGTGTACTCAAAATACCATTGCTCTTGTGCGTCATCCCCAGCTCATTTTCCCTCTCCTAAGTATTCGCTTTGCCTTTTTCATACACTTATACAGATATCTAGAGATGCTAACACAATCACACACCCACACCCTTCATAACATCATCATTATCATCTCTTTTTTTTTTCTTTTTTTTTTTTTTAAACATTAGTTTTTGCACATTCTCTCTGTCCACTTCTGTTGCCTCAATCCCTAGTTCTCCTCGCACCCTTCCCCTCACCACCAAACTAAAAAATAAAAAAAATAATTAAAAAATCGAAAGATATCCAACCTCAAAGTTTCTACCTTGAAAATCTACTTGAATATTTGAAGCAAAACAACACCCACTACCACAGGAAACAACCACTTAACCAGAACCAACAGATGTTCATGAAGATAAGAACCCCAAGAATTAACTGTGAAACAGAGGAAACTCCAAACGGAACGGCCGTCCAATGGAGCAACACCACACGGGACAACCTTCTGGCAAACCACTACCCGTCATTTTTTTTTTTTTTTTCTGGCCAGGTATAATCTTCAGCCCAACACTACCAACTGTTGTCATTTGCACAATGAAGCGTTATTATCAAGGATCACATTTCAGGGGAATTGCAGGTTGTGGTCTTGTCAGTACTGGCAACTTTCCCAGCATGGGAGTCCATCAAGATTAAATCACTCACCGCTAGGACTGAAAGTATGTCAACAGTCACTGTCCAAACTCTCTTCCCATCGCTACTTTCTTTCCTTCTGTTCAGGCTCTCTTTCCCTCACCTTCCTGTTGCTGTGATCTAGAAACGCCAACTAACAGGATGTCTGGTCAAACACACACCTATAATAAGCTCGGCAAGAATGAGCGCCTCTTGTACAGATCATGTATACATGACTCGGTCCTATGCTACAGGAAAATGTTGAACGAAACAAAACCCAATGAATCCATAAAGAGTCAGCACCACCAAGTACTGACTGAAAATGTTTGAACAGTCAATACAAAATTACCATTAGAATAAGATCAGCATTTTGGGGTGGTTTTTTTTCTGTTTATTGTTTTCGGTCTTTGCTCAACCAGTGTCTCCCTGCCCTCTTCACTTTTTAAAGACATCATTAAGTGCATATTTGCATTATTTTAGATTTTCACATTTTGAACAGGAATGAATTAAAATGTTTTATACTGTGCATTTCTTTTTAATAGATTCACACACCTAACAAATCTTTAGCAATTTCCATTTCAACAGTCCTTAATCATCAGCCCCACTTTTTTGTTTTTTGTTTTCAGTGCATCAGCTGATGAATTTAACTCTCCATATTTCAAACTATGTAATATAGACAGAAAAAAAAAAGAAAGAAATAAAACACCAACGCGCAGAGACAAAGAACTGACAAATTTAAGTCTTCACATTTTAACCTGTCTAATAAGACAGAAATAAAGACAAAACCAGCCCCATCAGTGTGCTGAGACAAATTCTGAGGTTATTAAAACTTCAAAGATGCATGAACTAAGAAGATCTAATGATTTATCAATGAAGCATAAATCTTCAGAATACAGCAATCTTCAGAGTATAAACAATCTTCAGAATGCAGAAATCTTAAGGGTATAAACACTTATCGGTATAGATACTTATCAACACTTCGTAATGTCCAAATATGTCTCTGCAATTTATGTATAACTCTACATATAAATCCCCTATTCCCTCATCCATACACAAACAGGTAAACATTTTTTTTCAAAGTACGCTTACCAAAAGACTATGGTTACATATTTCAAAACAAATCAAATAATAATCTGAAAAAAAAATTATGCAATAACTACACTGAACAGACATACTTTTGACAAATTCCAAGTTCCACAGCATACTTATCACAAGTTCAGACTATCACATTCAACTTTAGTGATATTCTGCTGCTTTTTTTTTCATTCTGCAGTTTAATTAGAAATAAAATCTTTCATTCACATTTTTTCCTTCCAGAATCTGAAACCCCTCCTCCTCTTTCAAGCGTTTTTTTTTTTCTTTCTTTCTTTCTTTTTTTTTTCAATACAGACCCTGAAGTCACCATATTTCTTTATCTTTTGGGGGTGAGATGAGCTGCTTCTCAACAAAAGGTTTCCTGTGTTTACATAGGGGGAAAAAATCAGAAAGAGAGGGGGTTAGGGGAAAAAAACAAAGAAAGAAACAGCACCACCATTCACAGACTCCCCTGCACACTATCACCACCAGCACCTGCAAACTGGTTCCAGTCCAACCACAATGAGTCGCTGGAAGCTTCATCTACCTCCAAATCAATGGAACAACAGGCACATGAAAACAGATGTGAACAGCGCCCCAGGGTAAGCGGTATCTTAACTGCTGTGACAAAAACTACCATTCCCAGAGACTTGTAGAGCAAATCATGCGAGTCTCTTCTTCTCTTTTGAACATTATTGAGCTTTCTGCATACAAATGGCAAACAATGCAATGGTCAGGTATTTGAGGATTTGTGTAATTTTTGCTGGTGTATCCACAATTTACATATCATTATGTAAAAAAAAGTATATCCCCCACTACTATCATAGATTCACATCAACTGCTCTGCTCAAATGTATCCCAAAAATGATTTTTAGCTAGGTTTTTACAAAAAGTGAATGCCTGAAAATCAGAAACATATAGCATTCTGTGTTGATAAATTCACTTCAAGCTATTTAAGTATGCTTGTATAGTTATGGTACAAAGATTGATTACTGGTTGCTCTTGCCTATACATGTGTTCATATGGGTCTTAATGTGACCTGTAAAAACTTAATAAACCTTTCTTTTTTGTTGTTGTTGTAGTATATGTACTTGTAAGCTACAATTCCATATTGAGACACAGCACACAGACAACTGTGTGTGTACGAGTCTTTCCCTCTCTCTTTCTCTGAAACGCACACAGAGATAGAGAAACCAAAACATATCTAGACTGGTTTGCATCATGGATTATGCTTTCTGCAAAAGCTAATCCCCTCCCCTCCCACACCCTCCTTACTAAAGACATACCCACAGATCTACAGTGAAAACCGTGCTCCCCATTCACAGCTGCTGGGTCAGTCATGTGCACTGGCATTGCCTGCTTGGCTAGTTTGAACATGTACCCTACCATAGCTCTGCATCCACGACCATATCCTGTGGGAAACATCCGGAGGCAGACTGAAAAGGCATGCATGGACAATGTGGAGGGCAGGACTCTATCTTGTTGTGCATGATTGAGGACAGGGAGCCGTGGAGGTTCCTGACTATTCAAGCCTCTGTCAAGGCACCCTTTTCATGACTTACTGCCATGGGACAATGGTAATTTATCCACTAATTTGCAAATTTTCTCCCATGTTCTGATCTTCATGCTATTTGTAACTTTGCTCAGAGTCAAAAGATCGGACTGGACGCGTACAAGTCATTGAGAGTGTTTCCGAACGGGACAACTGGGAAGTATTGTTGTAGTGCCCACAATGTATGTCTGTACTCTTATGACAATTTATACTTTAAGAGGATTATTTAAAATGTATGCTTATTCATGCTTGTATGTATGCTGACATTCTTCTTTTCTTTATTCTCTGTGATGTAAAGCTCTATGTGCCTGATGATCATTCTGAATATGGT
>CM065734.1:40078955-40081455 GCA_033310375.1 Conus canariensis | reverse complement strand
CCCTGGCCATGGAGTACATCTGCAACCAGTATCCCCAGGAAGACTGGACCCATGTCTTCACAGATGGCTCCGCCACAGAAGCAACGAGGGATGGTGGAGCTGGAATCTTCCTCCGATACAAAGACGGAGATGAAGAAATTGAAATTCCAACAGGAAAATACTCCACCAACTTCCGAGCTGAGCGAGAAGCCCTCTGTGAGGCAGCCACAACAGTCTTGCAGAACTCCAAAAGAACAACAGGGCAGGTGGTGGTCTTCTCTGACGCTCTCTCCGTGCTCCAAGCCCTCAAGAACTCCCGCTGCAAAGAACAGAACCATCTCACTTCAGCCCTTGTTGCCCTGAGTGCCACAGTGGAGAAAGTGGTGATACAATGGGTACCAGCACACTGTGGCATCAGTGGCAACGAAAAAGCGGACATTCTGGCAAAAGACGGTGCACAGAAGGAGCAGGCCAACAACCTAGTGTCATACGATGAAATTAGGACAATCATCAAGGCACAGCAAGGAATAAAATGGCGCCTCCTGCGTCCCAAATACAACCCAGAAGACACATACCATTTGCTGGGACGACGGGAACAGGTCAAGATCTTCCGCCTGAGGACTGGACACAATCGCCTGCTCCACCACATGCACACAAAATTTGGCATTGGACAGAGTGGAGAGTGCCCTTGTGGTGAGGGACCAATGACAACTGACCACATCCTTCAAGTCTGTACGACGTATGCAGCATCCAGGAGAAAGTACTGGCCAACACCGACAGCAGTGGAAGCCAAGCTGTACGGCACCCTGAGGAACTGAGACGGACGGCAGCCTTCATCGAGGACACTGGGCTGCTCATCTAACGGGATGGCGAACGAGGAAGAAGAAGAAGAAGAGAAGTTTCGGCAAATGTTGTGCAGTCCAATAATTCATGTAGTTGCATGTCTCCAATAATTTTCACAATTGTCCAATCCAATATCAGTTGTCCAATCCAATAATTCAGTTGTCTATGTCCAATATTAGTTGTCCATGATCTAATCAGTGTCCATGTCTATAGTTATGTCATGTCCAATATTTAGTGTCTGGCCACTATTCATCTCAATGTCAGGATTCATTGTCCATGTCCAGTATTCAGCTGTCCATGTCCATGATTCAGTTGTCCAAGTCCAGTAATTCAGTTGTTCAAGTCCAGTAATTAGTGTCCTACCAGTGAATTCAGTTGTCCAGTTTTCAGTGTCAATCAGTTGTTCATATCCAGTGATTCAGTTTGTCCATTCATTCCACTATTCAGTTGTCCATGTCCACTGATTCAGTTGTCTTCCATATTGTGTCATGCAGTAATTCAATTGTCCATGTCCAGTAATTCAGCTTCCAAGACCAGTAATTCAGCTGTCCATGTCCAGTAATTCAGTTGTCCATGTCCAGTAATTCAGTTGTCCATGTCCAGTAATTCAGTCGTCCATGTTCAGTAATTCAGTTGTCTATGTCCAGTCATTCAGTTGTCCATGTACAGTAATTCAGTTGTCCATGTCCAGTAATTCAGCTGTCCATGTCCAGTAATTCAGTTGTCCACGTCCAGTAATTCAGTTGTCCATGTCCAGTAATTCGGGTGCTCATGTCCACTGATTCAGTTGTCCACATTCTTTATTTGAGTTGTACGTCCACAGTGATTCAGTTGTCTATGTCCAGTAATTCAGTTGTCCATGTCCAGTGATTCGGTTGTCTGTTTCCAGTAATTCAGTTGTCCATGTCGAATGATTCAGTTGTCCAAGTCCAGTAATTCAGTTGTCCATGTTGAATGATTCAGTTGTCCATGTCCAGTAATTCAGTTGTCCGTCACCAGTAATTCAGTTGTCTATGTCCAGTAATTCAGTTGTCCATGTCCAGTGATTCAGTTGTCTGTTTCCAGTGATTCAGTTGTCCATGTCGAATGATTCAGTTGTCCATGTCGAATGATTCAGTTGTCCATGTCGAATGATTCAGTTGTCCATGTCGAATGATTCAGTTGTCCATGTCCAGTAATTCAGTTGTCCATCACCAGTGATTCTGTTGCCTGTTTCCAGTGATTCAGCTGTCCATGTAGAATGATTCAGTCGTCAATGTCCAGTGATTCAGCTGTCCATGTAGAATGATTCAGTCGTCAATGTCCAGTGATTCAGTTGTCAGTCACCAGTGATTCTGTTGCCTGTTTCCAGTGATTCAGCTGTCCATGTAGAATGATTCAGTCGTCAATGTCCAGTGATTCAGCTGTCCATGTAGAATGATTCAGTCGTCAATGTCCAGTGATTCAGCTGTCCATGTAGAATGATTCAGTCGTCAATGTCCAGTGATTCAGCTGTCCATGTAGAATGATTCAGTCGTCAATGTCCAGTGATTCAGCTGTCCATGTAGAATGATTCAGTCGTCAATGTCCAGTGATTCAGCTGTCCATGTAGAATGATTCAGTCGTCAATGTCCAGTGATTCAGCTGTCCGTGTAGAATGATTCAGTCGTCAATGTCCAGTGATTCAGCTGTCCATGTA
>CM065734.1:40066455-40068955 GCA_033310375.1 Conus canariensis | reverse complement strand
CGTACCGGTTCCTGGTTATAGATCTCACAATAAACGCAGAATATGGTACGAGGCAATCAGACCTAGCTAGCATTGCAGGCGACAGGCCGCAAACCACAAATGAATGCGCCCAGGCCTTGCTTTAAGGAGTCGAGTATTTATAGACAGGCACAATAACATTGTTTTGAGATTTCCTTTTCTTTTTAATTGTGTCTGAAAATTGATTTACCTTCTTTTCTTACATGTGTCCATCAAGGTACATGCCAAGTGGTTCCAAGCAGACATTAAAGTGAAAGGAACGGGACTATTTTGGGGAACCCACCTGGCGCAAAGATAGGGCCACGGGTGAGTGCGAAGGCCTGACCTGTGACGTCAGGTAAGGGGTAGCTCATGTATTTCTAGATTGTGAATGATTTCATCGGGGAGAAATCCCTGAAAACAAGTGAAATGATTGGTGGGAGGTTGTTCATTTGATCTGTTATCAGTTTTATATTAGTTTTTGGATCAGATGTATGCTAGGCCTCAAAATGCTTACATGGATTATGCAGTGATTTAGTGCAAAATCCTAGCTGTGGCGTGGGGCCACACCGCAAGTTCTTTCTTCTAAGAATACGTTAATGACCAGTTATTTTGTTCAGTCCTCTTCGAAGCTCCCAGCCAAAATTCTCCTTTCCTCCCTTCTCTCTCTCTCTCTCTCTCTCTCTCTCTCTCTCTCTCTCTCTCTCTCTCTCTCTCTCTCTCTCTCTCTCTCCACGTTCCAATTTGCCCGTCCCTCTCCCGCCCGCACTCACCTTTCTATCTCTTCTTTTGCCCTGTGTGTGTGTGTGTATGTGTGTGTGTGTGTGTGTGTGTATGTGTGTGTGTGTGTGTGTGTGTATGTGTGTGTGTGTGTATGTGTGTGTGTGTGTGTGTGTGTGTGTGTGTGTGTATGTGTGTGTGTGTGTGTGTGTGTGTGTGTGTGTGTGTGTGCGCGCGCGCGCGCGCGCGCGAGTGTGAACCCTAATGTGTGTGAGAGAGAGAGAGGGGGGGGAACAGACAGGCACACACACACACACACACACACACACACACACACACACACACACACACACACACACACACACACATACACACACACACACTGACTGACTGAAACCAATTTATTGTCATGATTGATTGATTTGATTGATTGATTTAATTTAGAGTCTGTTCACAACGATGGTGATATTAGACTATTAAAAAAAAAAAAAGAAAAAAAAAAAAGAAAAAAAAAAAGAAAAAAAATATATATAAATAAATGTGTATGTATGTAAGTGCATTATATGAGTGTGTGTGTGTGTGTGTGAGTGCGTGTGTACGTGTGCGTGTGCGTGCGTGCATGCCAGCGTGCGCACGCCCGTGTGTTGTGTGTGTGTGTGTGTGTGTGTGTGTGTGTGTGTGTGTGTGTGTGTGTGAGAGAGAGAGAGAGAGAGAGAGAGAGAGAGTGCGTGTGTGTGTGTGTGTATGTGTGTGTGTGTGTGTGTGTGTGTGTGTGTGTGTGTGTGTGTGTGTGTGTGTGTGTGTGTGTGTATGTGCGCGCGCGCGCGCGCGCGGACACAAATACATGAAAGTTTGCCTATTAACGACCATAACAATAATTACAAACTGATAAATCGATTACAACAAATGAATAATAACAGAACTTGATATAGCCTTTGCTATATCAATCATTTTGGGGCTGTAAAGTATTTCATGTAAAGCCCCTAAGGAATCAATGTCTATCTTTAGAATATTATATAAAGATGTTAGAACTGGACATTCAAAAAGAATATGTTGAATAGATAATGGGAGACCACAAGCGCAATCTACATCCTTAGAAAATTTGGTTTTCCACGAGTTTAAACGCATTTTATAAATTATACTGGACAATGATCTTTGACATAATAACATTTTCGTTTTTGCAGGAAGTTTTTCATTGTTCATACAATTTTCTAATAGAGAACTGATTTCATGTTTATCCAATTTTAATCTACTATCTGGATTTTTTCTAAGAGCACCCTCTTTTGCTAATTTATCAGCTATTTCATTTCCATAGATACCACAATGGGATGGGATCCAGCAAAACTCTACAAAAGTTCCTTTCGCCATAACGGAATGTATCATAGATTTTATATCAAAAATTAAGTCTTTCCTTACATTTGCGTCCCAACTTCGTAAGCTACAAAGAACAGATTTAGAGTCAACACAGATTAGAATGCTGTAAATTGCCACATTAAGATCAGATATCCAAGATAAGGCCATAAGGATTGCATATAGTTCAGCGGTGAAAACTGAAAAGTTCTTTCCTAAACAAAATGATTTCTTTACTTTTAAATCGGGGATTACAAATCCAGCTCCTGTATAAGATTCTAAAACCGAACCATCCGTGTAGATTTTAAGATGATGTGGATATGTGTTTTCAAGATGTTCTTTTGCTTCTACTGATATCAAATTAATATTGTCTTTTTTTTTAGAGTAGTGTAATCTATATTAAAATTTGGAGAAATATGCTCCCATTGAGGAA
>CM065734.1:40041455-40053955 GCA_033310375.1 Conus canariensis | reverse complement strand
AAAGAAGTGAAAGAAAGAAAAGAAAAAGAGAGAGAGGGAGGCGACGGTGGTGTGAAGAGTAGCGGCAGCAGAAGAAGGAAGGAGGAGGAGGGACGAAAGGGGTAGGGGTGGGTGAGGTGGCGGAGTGGTGACCTTTTTTTTCCCGGTCGCAGTAACTCTAATGATAAAAGGATAAATTGTGATTCGGCTGACAAGTTCACGGCCTGTGTTTGCCGCTGGATATCAAAGTGTCACGCATGCATGCGCACGCATAAACTCACGGAGAGAGAGAGAGAGAGAGAGAGAGAGAGAGAGAGAGAGAGAGCCAAACCAACCCATAGAATATAAGATGACCCCGTCACTGGGAAGATTTTCATCGCGTTGTAGCAAGAAAGCATTCCATGTTGTGTGTGTGTGTGTGTGTGTGTGTGTGTGTGTGTGTGTGTAGCCGTGGTATATGTGTCCCATGTTCTCTTCTCTTGTGACGAAAGTGAGTATAGAACCCTTACCACTTCCAAACAAACTATGCGAAGTAGCCACTGCAGTAGAGATAACCTTAGTCGTACTGATTAATCATGGATAGTCTCTCTGAAATTCCCTGGGCAATCATTCATGTCACACAGAAAATACTAAGGGAAAAAGGGAGGTAATTTGAACCCCGCCAACTCTTAAACCTTGTATCTCAGTAATTCTATTCAATAAAGATACAGCATTAACAGTCATTTCATATAATTATGTTTATCTGGAACATTGGTTTTGTTTCGTTTTACTTTTTTTTCTTTTTTTCTTTTTTCTTTTCTGTTCTTTCTTTATTTTCTTTTCTTTTTAACTTGAACTTAATCTGTCTTTAAGTAATAAAATAAAGGAAGCGCAAGCTAAGAAATTAAACTCTTTTCAATCAGATGACGTGGAATGTTCCATTTTGTGTCAATAGCAAGGAAAAGGGAGACAAGAATGCTAAGAACACCGATAAAAATAAACGAACAACGAACAAACAAAACCCACATCGCTTGATAACTTGCAAGCGTGGCTCGTCGTCTAGTTGTTAGGCTAAAACTACACATGAACAGCTCGTCTTCATTGACTCGGACGAGTTTCTACACCCGAAATTCTGAAGTTGACTCTCAGCTTCTTTGTCTGATTCGCGATGGATACAGTAGGTTTAGTCATTGTTAATGTGTGTGGGTGTGGGTGTAAAATACATTGACAAATTGGCATGAGAGAGATTCAGAAATTAACACCAGCGTTTAGCATTCTTAAGAAGACAGAAAAAAATCACTTTTTTTTGGTACTGGCTACACAAGCGTCGGCAAAAATTGATATTACCTGATCTGACTGATAACGTAAAAGCAGTCCAATATACCCGAACCATGGGAGTACCTTTATGCCAGTCTCACCATTCTCGTTTAGATGACTCTTTCCTAAACACGCTTTGATAATACATTGGACGTTTTACCACATGGCGGCCAGGTCAGTAAGTATCACTGTAGCCAGGAGGCATTTTTTTCTTTTTCTTTTTTTTTTTTCTATTTCCACTCATTGTTTTTGTCAAATAGTAAAAAACAACCAACACTCAATGAACGTGGAGCAAATTTTCAGTTTATATTCCTAAGCCCTTTTTCAAGCGTAAAACCAAAAGGCCGCCTCGTTTGAACATTCCCAAAGAACATGAACACCAACTTCACAGAATCTTGAACACAATGCTATGCCCCGTCCATACTTGTTTCGTTGTCTGGATGAGTGAGATCTTTGCCAGTAAAGGAAGTAATACACAGCAATTCCCCGAACCACAAAACCTGATGAATTAATTCGTTGAGGGTAAACTGAATACAGCATGGGTCTAACGAATCCCTACATTCAAATCACTCCCTCTCCTCCCTTCCCCTACTACCTCACCTTAAAAATCCATCAAAACCTACCGGTTTCAACGAGCAAGGGTAATCTACCTTTTCCTCCCATGCCTTTCTTCTCTCCACTTCGCTCCCCTTACACGCCCATTCCAGCAAACCGGATGAAGTCTACAGTTTCCGACAAATCCTCCACAGGGTGCCGTAAAGCATGATGTCCAGCGTGGTCAGTTTTTGGACAGAGGCTGATCCACTCCGCAAGATGTCTCGGGCAGCTCTGGAGGATGTGTTCTGCTGTCAGAATTACGTCCCTTTCTCCACAGGGACACTCACCTGTCTGCCGATGTTCTGCTGTCAGAATTACGTCCCTTTCTCCACAGGGACACTCACCTGTCTGTCCGATGCTGAAGTTGGTGTGCATGTGGTGGCGGCGCTGGCCATGTCAGCCGCATGGAGGACGGTCGCATCCCTAAAAGGACAGCATGCCGCACGGCGAGCTGGCTACAGGCTCCAGACCCACAGGACGACTCCCGCTATGCTACAAGGATGTCTGCAAGCACGACCTGAGAGCAGGCAGCCTCAAACCAGCGGACCTCTCTCTGTTGAATACAGAGTTTGCCTCTCTTGAGCACATCCCTGAGCAGAACAGCATCGCGTGTGAACATAAGTAGAAGCGACAGAACAGAACAGAAAAGAAAAGAAAAGAAAACATAAAACCCTAACATCTCTTGCTTTGGACACATTTTGGGGATGGTTTTATCATGTATGTCACCATGTGACAGAAGTCTTACTTTTTTTTTATACCCACCCTCCTCTCTCCCCTTCCCTCTCGTCAAGAAATTAGTTGTGTATGGACAACAACCCTTAATTGATATTACCCGATGATGAAAGGGTTAGATATCAAAGCAGAACCAATATCCCCCCCGCCCCATCCCCACCCCACCCCAATCTCCCCCAAAACTAACCAACGAACAGAAAATTTCCCAGCAACAACAAAAACAACAACAACAACAACAACAACAAAACAGAAACAAAGACCAAAAAAAAAAAGAAGAAGAAGAAAACCCCTGACCACATTTGATTCCTGAAAGGTGGGAAAATCAACACAAAAGATATTCACCCGTTTGCGTGTGAGACACCTTTGACTTCAAAGACCAGGATAATGCGCATGATGACGACAGCAGATTTATTGTTGCTGACTGGCAGAGAGACAGGAGAGGTGGGTAGGGAGGGGAGTAGAATAGGGAGGCCGGGGGGGGGGGGCGGGAGGAGGGGGGGGAGGAGGGGGGTGTGTGAGGGCGAGGAACAGGCGGCGCTGTGGAAGGTGACGTCACGCTTTTCCACCCGGGTCCCTGCATACTAATGAAGTGAAGCCACCCGCCACTTGGGGGTCGCTGGAGAGGTACCTCACACCCTGATCGTCCGCCATGTTTGCTAACAGGTCCCGGTGAGTGGAAAGGGATTTATGTAGTTTTTAATTTTCAACACGTTGATTGATTTCCAATGAAAATGGTTCTTCTGTCTCTCTCTGGTCCGCCATATTTTGACAACAGATTGCGGTAAGTAGAGAGGCCGTTTTTTTTGTTGTTTTTTTAAATTGTGAATGTTCAATTTTTTAATCAGTTTCGAACGAAAATGGCTCCTCTCTCTCTCTCTTTTCAGTTGCTCGTGTACACAAATTCGCTTAATTAAAAGCATATGAAATTCAATGTTGAAACAAATAGTAAGCCATCAAATGGACTTGACAAACGCTAAGGAGACAGGCCTTCCACCTTTCAATCTTTTTTTTTTTTTTTTTGAGGCAGGACAAGAAAAAAAAAAGCACAAAAAGGAATAAAATGAATAGATATGAGGGAGGGGAAAAACACTCCAAGAAAAGAAGTCATCAGTCACAAAAAAGAGGGGGGGAGGGGGGGGGGGATCACAAGAATTTCATCATTTTTATCCCCCTCTTTCGGGGGCCAGAATAGCTCAGTTGGTAGAGCGCCGGTCTCGTGATCCTTGGGTTGCGGGTTCGAATTTCGGTGCAGGGGGATTTTTCCCTCGGAGTTAACATTGGTTCTGACTCCATTCCCCATACAGTCCTTCGAATGAGACTAAAAACCGAGGTTCCGAGTGTGAACGCACGCAAAACATCTTGCACACACGTAAAATCCCATCACCAACTTTCGGAAGAGAAGGCCAGTTTGGTCGTTCGTATGGATGACACGTTACACACAGCATGCACCTTCCCCGAAGATGGAGTATGGCTGCCTTAATGGCGGGATAAAAAAAACGGTCATACACACAAATCTCCACTGCCTGTCTATACAGGGAGTGTCCGCAGGAGTATCAGCCTGCGTACGCAGAAAGAAAGAAAGAAAGAAAATCCCCCTCTTTCCTCAGTCCGCCTTTCCCCCGTCTTTCTGAAGTCATTTTTATAGTCACTGAGAACTTGTTCATCTGCACTTTCTTTCCCATATCATTAATTCATCTTTTCTTTTCTTTTTTTGTTTGTTTGTTCTTGTCGTGTCTTAAAAAAGACCAACAGGTCGAAACGTGTTACTCGTTTATCAGTTCATGTGACGGCTCAGTATTTCAACATTTATGTTCATGTTTTAAAATCCATAATTATGCTGTCATTATCCTTTGAAATTAAAAACTAATACTTTTTTTTCTTTTTTGCCCTGTCATATAACATATTTTTAGATAGCGCGTTTTTATGTTTGTGTACACTTTTTAACTTAATGCGAGGGCGGGGGTGGGAGGGGGAGAAGGGGGGAATGGGTTATGATTCATTGTAGTCGCTCAATTTACACTGGAATGTTAGAGAAGAACTTCTATTGGAGATTTGAAAACAAAAAAGAAAACAAAAGCCCAAAACTGATTTACTGGTAGATTCAACGCCCATCTTGCGCCGTGGACGAGAATCATAAGTGACTGCTTGTTCTTCGTTTTCATTGTGCCGAGTGTTACTTATCTTACCTGAAGAAAACCTAAGAGGTCGAAACGCGTCGTGTTTTGTCTTGTAATTTGTTTTTCCTTGTTTTAGGCGGACTCACTAAGAACTGTTCTTAAAATTTAGTAGCTGGACACACAGAACGCACGCTCACGCCTCCACTACCATCTTAACCCCCCCCCCCCCCCCCCCTACCCTCCAGCCGTTCATTAAGGTAAG
Source organism: Conus canariensis (assembly GCA_033310375.1). Taxonomy (NCBI): domain Eukaryota; kingdom Metazoa; phylum Mollusca; class Gastropoda; order Neogastropoda; family Conidae; genus Conus; species Conus canariensis. The sequence continues at coordinate 40,048,972 of CM065734.1, read as the reverse complement.
GTAAGGTAATGTTGCTTATAGCCCAGCCGACTGCAAAGGGCCATATCAGGGCTGTCACCACGTTGAAGTCAACTCACAAGTCATTCATTTCACACAACTGTTTAAAATACATCTTCTAAAAAAAAACACCCGAAATTTTGTTAAAAATCTTTCCACTATAAAATCTCAGATCCGACGAAAAATCTTGATCTCCCTTCAAGAATCCAAAAGATTGCAACAGGTGGAACATCTGTGAACAAGGTTTTCATGGAATCTGCTGTAAAATGTTTATGTCTCGCAGCGCTAGGGGGGGGGGGGGGGGGGGATGAAGGTCTGAAGAATGTTCCAAGACAATTACTCATTCTAAGCATGGAGAGTAGGAGCGAAACAGGAAGGAGACAGAAGTGAGGGAATATTCAGCTGTAACGTACTCATACTACAGACTTTTTCTATCACGTGCTATTTTTTTTTCAAATAGTGTTGGGGTGTTCTTTGAATTTTTGTACTCTCTCTCTCTCTCTCTCTCTCTCCTCTCTCTCTCTTCTATATATATATATATATATATATATATATATATATATATATATATGCAATAAACTAATAAATTCCAAGGATAAGTACCGAGCACCATTCCAGCAACTTACAGAGCAGCTTGGTGTTGCAATGACTGCAAGAAATATTCAATTATAAACAAAGCTTGCTCTTATGTCTTAGATTGAAGAAATAGGGGGAGATAGCATTCATATCTGCAGTGGTAGATAATTCTGCCTAACAGTATGTGCTTGAGTGGGTGAATGGGGAAAAATAAAATAAATGCTTCTCAAAATGAGCCTTCAGCAAGCTTATAGTCTCCATATATATATATATATATATATATATATATATATATATATATTATGTGTGTGTGTGTGTGTGTGTGTGTGTGTGTGTATGTGTGTGTGTGTGTGTGTGTCTGTGTGTGTGTGTGTGTGTGTGTGTGCGTGGTGTGTGTGTGTGTGTGTGTGTGTGTGTGTGTGTGTGTGTAGACGTCTCCCAGCATGAAGAAGTAAAATAGATATCAGACGTAAGAACAGATATACACAAAAGTAAGGAAAAAAATACAAAAACCAAACAACAATGAAAAGAGGCTGATAAACTTAAGGATTTAAGACTAAACAACAAACAAACATGAACAACCAGAAGAAAAACATACTGTTGGAGTGTGACGCTGTAGTAAATGCTGAGATGAAGGTTTGATATAGTCAAATCGACCAGAACAATGAGTGAAAACCTCCATCATTAAAAGACAGTATAGGCCATACTGACGCCATAGTTTTCACAGGGGAGGTTATGCTCAAGTAGGCTGAAAGAATACGTAAGCGAGTATTGAAGAAGAATACAAATAATAGATAGATAAGTAAATAAATAGATAAATGAAGAAATCAAGAAATAAGAAGAGACATAGATCAATAGCTAAATGAATGAATATATAAATAAATGAATTAAACAATTGATAAGGGTACAAGTAAATAAACAAATCAACCATGTACGTTAAAAACAAATGGATATATACAATGCCGACTTTGAAATGCAAAGTTTAATTATAAGTATACAGTGAACAGTGATACATGATCAGGTTGATCTTTAATTCTTACAGTGCTAGGTCTCAGATTCGTCAGTACATCATTATTTGTTTGGATTCATCATTGGTACAAATACATGTAAGTAAATAGTACTGTACAGCTGTTAGTATAGATGGATAGATAGAATAAGCTATCACAAATAAGAATCAGTGGGAACCAAATGGAAGCAAACATTACATCCGTCACAGTAAAAATGGTTCCGTAAAAATAGGGAGGACGCGTGGGGGTGGGGGTGGGCAGAACACGGTGTGTGTGTGTGTGTGTGTGTGTGTGTGTGTGTGTGTGTGTGTGGTGTATAGATGTGTATGTGGGTGGGTATGGGTGTGGGTGGGTGTGTAGATAGATAGACAGATAGATGTATAGATGTGTGTGTGTGTGTGTGTTGTGTGTGTGTGTGTGTGTGTGTGTGTGTGTGTGAATACCAAACCTTCCCCAATAACATATCGGAATCTTCTTGTACAATCTTGTGAGCAGAGCCGTTTATTATGCCTGACTAGAGTCGACTTGTGTCTCCGTTGAAATTCGTCGGCAGGACTTCTCTCTCTCTCTCTCTCTCTCTCTCTCTCTCTCTCTCTCTCTCTCTCTCTCTCTCTCTCTCACACACACACACACACACACACGAACGTTTATGTTATTGCGTGTACTAGATTTACCTCATATTAAAAGACATCCTCTTTTTGAAGACCCCCACCCCCACCCACCCATCCCCTATGTAATATCAATTTGTGCTATTATTGGATATACTAGATTTATCTCCCATTGAAGACTTCCTCTATGAAGATTTTGTTTTCCCCTCCCGGAACATGTGTGTAATTGGCTATACTAAATTTACCTCCCTTTAAAAAAATCCTTTTTTTTTTTTTTAAATAGCCCCCACCCCCACCCCCTCCCGCCCAGTGAACTGTTGTTGGGTGTACCAGATTGATCTTCAATGTAGTGTCCCCCACCTCCCTTTTAAACCCGTCCCTTTTAACTCATCCTCTCTCCCCGTGTGTTACTGGGCGTACAAGATTCGCCGCTCACAAATAGTTCCCTGTTTTTGAAGACCTTTTTTTCCCCACTAGAACATTTGTGTAAAGACCGTACTTGATTTTCCTCCCATTGAAGATTCCTTTTATATTCCTTGTTAAACCCTCAACATGTGTATCATGGGGTATACCATATTTACCTCCCATCAAACGCGGCATTTTCGAATTTTTGTCCTCCCTGGGACATTTGTTTAATGGGGTGTACTAGATTTACTTCTAATTGAAGATTTTCTCTTTTCAAAGTTTTTTTTTTTTTTTTTTTTTTTTTAACATGTGTCATTGGATGTTCCAGATTTACCTCCCATTAAAAACTCCGTCTTTTTGAGCATATTTGTCTCCCCTAGAACATTTGTAGCATTGGATGTACTAGATTCTACTTTCTATTCGAGACTCCCTCCCTTTCATACAGGTTTGAAAGAAAGAAGTGTATTCATTTATATGAGATTTATATCCAGTAAAGATTCCTTTCCTCAAACACATTGTTTGTTTGTTTTCTGGAACATTGTCACACTAGATTTCTCTTTCCACTTCGGTCTATTTTTTGAAAGTTAGAATCATCTGTACTAGATATATTGCGATAAAGACTCCTTACCGTCGAAGACATTTATTTTCTGGAACTGTGGGGGTCCCCCCTTCCCCCCCCCCTCCCCCCCAAGTTCTAATTTTACCTTTGGATGAAGATCCACTCCTTTGAAAGATCTAAACATGGATTTGTACAAACTATACCGCATGCAATTTAATTAAGACTTTCTCCCGTTAAAAAAAAAAACATGTAAAAAAGCTGTATCTGTACTCATTCATATCTTATTAAGAACTCCTTGCCTGTATAGACGATCTTTTTTTAAGCTGTGTCTGTACTCATTCATATTCCGTTACCTGCTTTGAAAGACGAATCTGATTTGTTCTTTCAATTTCATCTGTACTAGAACTGCACCCTACTAAAAGAATCTTCCCTGTAAAAAAAAAAAAAGAAGAAGAAGAAAAAACTTGTGCTGTTGTGAAATATTTCTTGTCTTCGTCTATACGACATTGACACCCCATGGTAAAAAGTCTTCTTGTTTTTAAAAGATGTGTTGACAAACGTTCTGGAGTTACCTATTTTTTTCTTTGTTTATTTTTCTTGTTTGTTTGGTTTTATTGTGTTTATTTTACATATATAATATTTATTTATTCATTAATTTTTGTCATTATTTGCACTAAATTCATCTCCCTACAAAAATTGCTTTCGATAAAGCCTCTCTCTCTCTCTCTCTCTCTCACACACACACACACACACACACACACACACGCGCGAGCGCGCGCGCGCACACACACAAACGCGCATGCACACAACTGCACATATCTTTGGCTTTATCTGTACTCTACGTGCTCCCCCAAAAAGACACTCTCCGTCAAAGACTTTTTTTCCTTAAACATTTCGGCATTAGATTTCCCTCCTAGTGTAGACTCGCCCCTCGAAGATTTCAAAAGGTTTTTTTTTTTTTTTTCTTTTGCTCATTCTACACATGATGTATCTCCCAGTGACAGATCCTTCCTTTGAAGGGTTTCTTTCTTTTCTGGAGTTGTTTCTTTTTTTGTTTGTTGTTGTTTTTTGTTCGTTGTCTATAAAAAGTCGCTTCCCTGGAAGACCTTTTTAAAAAAAAAAAAACTCTTTAAAGGTTTTATCTGCTATGAAATTGCCTCCACATAAAGTCTCCCTTTCTTTTAAGACATATTCTAATGGCTTCATCTGCAATACCAGATGTACCTTCAGATAAACACCTACAGATAAACACCTTCAGATAAACACGCTCTTCCCATTAGGGACTTTCCCTTTTAAATCGATTTATCTCTACTGGATTAAGCTCCAGGTCAAGAAGACCTCCTATCTATCTTGTTTAAACCTTTTGTCTGCGCCTGTTTCTCTCGGGCCTGTTTGACGCCGAGATGTCTTAACGAGACGAAGCGTAAAGTGCTGCCCTATCATGCAGTCTCAGATCAAAAGGAAACTCCATCGCAGCATCTACGTCGTCATCCTAATCCTCAACGATCAGCCTTTGAAAAAGAAAAGGTCTTCAACTTTGTGGCCCCCTCATGTCCTATTCTCATTGTCACCCACACTTTCGATTTCAGCTTAACGTCTCTGCCCTTCGTGAGTTCTTGTTGAGGAGTGAGTGAGTGAGTGAGTGAGTTAATTTAAAGTCTGTTCACACTTGGTGGTATTACACTAAAAAAATAAAAATAAAAAAGGAGCAAGGGGAAGGGGAGCGTTTTATAAAAATCTATTAATTTGATGCATGGAAAGCACTTTTGTTATCTGCACAATTTTTAGTTTGTGGGTTATCAGTTTGATAGAATGTGAACACCTTCCAGAGAAGTATGAAATCTTATCATGTCCACGATATTTGTCATCTTTAATATACAAGCTTCGACTGAATTCGTGGAAAACAAAGTTTTCCCAAAGTGTAGTATGTGATTGTTCAAATCTTCTATCAGTGGACCACATTCTTTTTCATAGTTCAATATTAACTTCACTGTACAAAGAATCGAACGTGGATGTGACTGTACACGATTCTATCTTTTTGGGGACGCTGGTATTGGCAAGCTCATAGAGACAGCCATTGGATGAACGTGGCGACGCTCTCCAGAGAGAAATGCTCACGCGCGCTGGCTTTGCGACTAAGTACTAACTGTTGTCAGTATGGGCTAAGCAGACCGTATTCTGCGTATGCATTCCTGCAGCTCAAAACAGGCACCACAGAACACCACTGATGTTACAACTCGGAAGCTGCGCAGTGCCGGGTGACTGCAGGCGGAAACTGAAACCTAAGGGCATGAGTAGAATAACCTGCGGGCAGCCGCACGAATGCAACGAACAAGTTACCAAACAGTAATTTTTAGTTTCACTCTTAGGATTCATTTAGGTCCAGTCTAGTCCTCTACCACTTAACGAATCCACCGTGGGGAAGTAGACTCTCTCTGTGTCTCTCTCTGTCTCTGTCTGTCTGTCTGTCTGTCTCTATATTTATGTCTTTCCCTCTCTCTCTCTCTCTGCCTCTGTCTTTCTCTCTCTGTCGCTGTCTCTCTGTCTCTGTCTGTCTGTCTGTCTGTCTGTCTGTCTGTCTGTCTGTCTTCTCTCTCTCTCTCTCTCTCTCTCTCTCTCTCTCTCTGTTCTTTTCTATATGTTCGTTGCCATCATCATCATCATCATCATCATCCTCCTCCTCCTCCTCCTCCTCCTCCTCATCATCATCATCATTATCTCATTACTGCCATCGTCATCGGCACCATCTTTATCATCAGATTTCATCGCTTCCAACACCCCTTTCCAGACCCGGTCTTCATGATCCCGCCTCTCCCTTCACAGTCATGCTATACTCAGACACTGACAGTACGCACCTGGAGGTACGTTCATTTCACACAGCCATGCTATACTCAGACACTGACAGTACGCACCTGGAGGTACGTTCATTTCACACAGCCGTGCTATACTCAGACACTGACAGTACGCACCTGGAGGTACGTTCATTTCACACAGCCATGCTATACTCAGACACTGACAGTACGCACCTGGAGGTACGTTCACAGCCATGCTATACTCAGACACTGACAGTACGCACCTGGAGGTACATTCACAGCCATGCTATACTCAGACACTGACAGTACGTACATGCAGGTACATTCACAGCCATGCTATGCTCAGACACTGACAGTACGTACATGGAGGTACATTCACAGCCATGCTATACTCAGACACTGACAGTACGCACCTGGAGGTACGTTCATTTCACACAGCCATGCTATACTCAGACACTGACAGTACGTACATGGAGGTACATTCACAGCCATGCTATACTCGGACACTGACAGTACGTACCTAGAGGTACTTCACAGCCATACTATACTCAGACACTGACAGTACGTACCTGGGGTACATTCACAGCCATGCTATACTCAGACACTGACAGTACGTACATGCAGGTATATTCACAGCCATGCTATACTCAGACACTGACAGTACGTACCTGGAGATACATTCACAGCCATGCTATACTCAGACACTGACAGTACGTACCTGGAGGTACATTCACAGCCATGCTATACTCGAACACTGACAGTACGTACCTAGAGGTACGTTCATTTCACACAGCCATGCTATACTCAGACACTGACAGTACGTACCTAGAGGTACGTTCACAGCCATGCTATATTCAGACACTGACAGTACGTACCTGAAGGTAAGTTCACAGCCATGCTATACTCAGACACTGACAGTACGCACCTGGAGGTACGTTCATTTCACACAACCATGCTATACTCAGACACTGACAGTACGTACCTGGAGGTACGTTCACAGCCATGCTATAGTCAGACACTGACTGTAAGTACCTGGAGGTACGTTCACAGCCATGCTATACTCAGACACTGACTGTAAGTACCTGGAGGTACGTTCACAGCCATGCTATACTCAGACACTGACAGTACGTACCTGGAGGTACGTTCATTTTACACAGCCATGCTATACTCAGACACTGACAGTACGTACCTGGAGGTGCGTTCACAGCCATGCTATACTCAGACACTGACAGTACGTACATGGAGGTACGTTCACAGCCATGCTATGCTCAGACACTGACAGTAAGTACCTGGAGGTACATTCACTTCACACAGCCATGCTATACTCAGACACTGACAGTACGTACCTGGAGGTACGTTCACAGCCATGCTATACTCAGACACTGACACTAAGTACCTAGAGGTACGTTCACAGCCATGCTGTACTCAGACACTGACACTAAGTACCTAGAGGTACGTTCACAGCCATGCTATACTCAGACACTGACAGTACGTACATGCAGGTACATTCACAGCCATGCTCTACTCGGACACTGACAGTACGTACCTGGAG
>CM065734.1:40016579-40019079 GCA_033310375.1 Conus canariensis | reverse complement strand
AGAGTTCCCTTTCCTTGTTATTTTCTCAGTTTCTTGTTCCCTTTAGGATTTCCTTTCAGTTTCCTTTTGTTTTGAATATAGTTTTAAATTTTGCCTCCTTTTTAAGAACAACAAAAAAAAAAAAGACTAACAGCCATGATATGGACTCCGTAGTCAGCCGAGCTGAAAACGTTAAGACTTAACCTGGTGTGGTGTTATTTGTATCCTCCCTCTCTCTCTCTCTCTCTCTCTCTCTCTCTCTCTCTCTCTCTCTCCTCTCTCTCTCTCTCTCTCTCTCTCTGTATCTCGCATCTTCTTACTTATCTGTTACCCTTGGGAATAGAGATTATCAAGCTTCTCTCCTCTTCCAGTTCCAGTCGTTTGTCGTTTAAATGTGTGTGTGTGTGTGTGTGTGTGTGTGTGTGTGTGTGTGTGTGTGTGTGTGTGTGTGTGTGTGTGTGTGTTTCTTCTTCGTTTGTAAGTATCTGCAGTCGAATTTTTTTCTTTTTTTAAAATCTTTTTTATTATCATTATTTTTTTTCTTTTGCTTTTTTGACTGGGTTTGTGTGTCTCCCTTGGTCTATCGTGTCTCATCTATCTGTCTGGGGTCTGTTTGTCTGTCTGTCTGTCTTTGACTTTCTATCTCTGTGTCTCTGTCCCTGTCTGTCTGTCTGTCTGTCTGTCTCTCTCTCTCTCTCTCTCTCTCTCTCTCTGTCTGTCTGTCTGTCTGTCTGTCTCTCTCTCTCTCTCTCTCTCTCTCTCTCTCTCTCTCTCTCTCTCTCTCTCTCTCATGTTTCTTCAACTTAAATTTCGTGATCATGGCTCACTTGCACAGATGAAAGATAAAACACGCTCGCTGTTTTTTTTTTTTTTCAAATGGTGAAAAACACAATAAATATTTCAGTGTAGAAAGAAACAACTACACATCTTCCACTGAACATGGCCACTGTGAAGGGTATGTTTGAACAGGTAATTATTACGAATAAATAAATGCAATAACTTTTCCACTTGATGTCAACATTACACATCGTTTTTCATGATCTGATCAATAGTTTTTTTAAAAAAAACGGAAAAAAGAAAAAAAAAACAAGACAAGAGACCAAAAACAAAGAAATAAGCAAAAAGAAATTCCCATACATTTTCCTGTTGTTACATACAAGTAAAAAAAAAAAAACTTTTTGTCACAGAACGATTATTTACAAATAAATACTTCAGTGTAACAAATGTAAAGAGTCAACACACTTTCCACTAAATCCTAAACGTGGATAGTGTCTGTTTAATTAACTGATAACTACATAATTATGAATCGATACATTTTCATAGAAATAATGATAAAGATAATCATAAAAAAAAGCATTTCAGCGAATATAAACCTGACATTTTGATTTTCCGTATCCCATGAAACCACCCACATCCATCGCATACGCCCTCACGCCATTCCCCCTCCCCCCCCCCCTAAAAAAGTCCAACCCCCCCCCCCCCCCCCCCTCCGAGTCACAGTGGCGGCGCCATGTCTTCAGAACATTTTCAACTTACCCCGATTGAATCCCTCTTTTAAAATGTTAAAACCTGCAACTATCATATATCTGTACTTTAGAACACACACACCAGCCATCTTCGTGTCTCCTTTATGGATTGATTGAAGTACACACAGTCAGTTGTGAAGATCGATAATGAACGGAAAATTAAAAAAAAAAAAAAATGAAATGAAAATAAAAGAAAGAAAAAAAACGCTCGTCGAAGCTGTGCCGATGTGCAACAAGTCGGTTCTCACAACAGCCGCCGGCGAAGTGTGTGTGTGTGTGTGTGTGTGTGTGTGTGTGTGTGTGTGTGTGTGTGTGTGTGTGTGTGTGTGTGTGTTTGTGTGTCGTGCAGGTCCGAGTCCACTGTTACAGATTAGGCCCCAAACGCTGTATATATTCTTTATTACAGTTACAGCTGCATCTGGCTTTTGTCAGAAGATCAGCCAGTACCAAAACATATTCATCACACAATCCAGCCCTTCACCCATGCTGTGCCTGATTTGGAAACAGATCCGATGCCTACTTCTATTTATATCACACCACGATCCACGTGATCCTTCATTTTTTTTGTCCTAAGCTAGACTTTTCACTCCCACATCCTCATGTTATACATGTGGCATAGAAACACAAGATGTCCACAAACCATGGATAATTCTGCTATCCTTGCTGACAATTGGCATTGAACTAATTCACTGACTCCCAAATTCCAGGAGAAAACCTTTTTTTTTTTTTTTTTTTTTTTTTCTTTTTTTTTTTTAGAGCCAGAGCGATTTTCATCTATTCGAACAGCGTTGTTACTACTTAAAACCTTTGTTGTAACCTCGAACTCTGACCTGAAGTACCGCCGATATTGCTGTGTGATGACGTCACGGCTGAGTCAAAATGGCGGCACACATTGTCCCTTCAAAATGACATTTTAAAACAATATTCTCAGTGCAGCATCAGTTTGTTTCTACAGTAAAAAATATCAAATTTTTAATCGAAAATCTATGCGTTGG
>CM065734.1:39969079-39974079 GCA_033310375.1 Conus canariensis | reverse complement strand
AGATCTTGTTGCCATTGTTCTTCTTAATTGCATCGTCATCGATTTGATCATCATCATCATCATCATCATCATCATCATCATCATCATCATCGTCATCTCATCATATGATCATCATCATCATCATCATCACTATCATCATCGTCGTCGTCGTCGTCCGTGTCGTCTTCACGATCACACTGTAGTCATGGTCATCATTATCATACACGTATTCAAATCACCCTGTTCAACAGTTAACAGCAATTGCCTTTATCGTCATCGTCATTATGATCTCATCCTCCTGCTCAGTATCGCCATCATCATCAGCGTGTATGCCATCACCTTACCACAACTGACAACACCTTAGCCTCAAGCATCACTCAGAATCAGACACAACAAAGGCAGAACACACACACACACACACACACACACACACACACACACACACACACACACACACACACATGTGCACACACACACATGCGCGCACATCCCCACACACACACACACACACACACAAACACACACGTGCACACACACACACACACGCCGCAGCGCACACACACACACACACAACACACACACACACACACCACACACACCACACGCGCGCGCGCGCACACACACACACACACACACCACACACACACACACACACACACACACACACACACACACACGAATAATAAGAAAAAAAAATCGATGAAAATGTTAAAAAGATAGGCGAGACAAACGGCAGAGAAAGTGTGTGTGGAGATTCTCTTTCGTGACGCGAAAACGCGCGCGCGCGCGCCAGCGCACACACCACACACACACACACACACACACACACACACACACACACACACACAACACGCACACACTGACGCAGAAACAGAAAGAGAGAGAGGGAAGGTGGGCAGGGAGAGACAGACAGACAGACAGACAGACAGGAGAGGAGATGTTGGAGTAGGATAGGGTGGGGATGAGATGGGTGGGTGGGTGGGGAATGGGGGGCACCATACATAATAACCAAAATAACTACACAGACTGTTTGGTTTTTTTGCTTTTTGTTTTTTTTTTTTTCAAATTGAACTTTCCACCTATCACACTTAAGACCTTATGTGCAGCTGAGGATTACTACGCCCTTTGTTCCGTTCTGTTCTAATCTCTCATGATAACGTAAAAAAAAAAATGAAAAAAAAAACTGTGTTAACGACTCACAAAGCACATGCCCTTGGTGAGGGTCTGGACGTGCACAAATTCAGGGTTCAAATCTGCGGCCGATATATCATCAGGATCCTGTCAAGACAGCAACAACAACAACAACAACGAGAAGCGTAAATACAAATATACTGGGAAAAAAAGACACAGAAAGCATAGTGACGATTATTGCAACAACACACAATACTACATGTACATCTTCGTCAGATAAAACAAAGAGACATAAACATGCACGGGAATACCCCTCAGAGAGGAAGAAGCTTCGTTCTGCTGACGACCATTTGGGGCATATTGATTGGTGCGTGCTACGTGTGTGTGTGTGTGTGTGTGTGTGTGTGTGTGTGTGTGTGTGTGTGTGTGTGTGTGTGTGTGTCTGTCTGTCTGTCGATGCTGTCTGTCTGTCTGTCTGTCTGTGTGTGTGACCTTTGAAGAAGCTTTTTTTGTATAAAAAAATTCCCTTGTCTGCTTTGTACTGTAGCGCATTCAACGAGCGTTCTTTTGCACTCTGTTGTGAATATCAAATTTTGCATTTTGGCTTGTTGCCAGTAACCTCCGTTTACAAGGCTAACAACAACAACAACAACAACAACAACAACAACAACAAACAACAACGCTCACGGTCTCAAAACTGAACTGACAAGTTAATCAGTGAATCCGATCAATTGCCTAACCAATTGATATATCAGTCAAAAAATAAATATATAAAAAATCAGCCAACTGATCTCTGTGTGTGTGCGTGTGCGTGCGTGCGTGCGTGCGTGTGTGTGTGTGCGTGCACGCGCACTCATAAGAGTTTCTGATCTCCTCCAATGGTAAAGAACACGTCGTCTAAAGCAATGATTTATGAACTGATTTCTCATGCAAGTATCCAGCTGTAATTTCAAGAAGCATTGAACTGTATACATTTCGATTAGTAACTTAATATGGAATGATGAGTGGTACACTAAATTAACTTTTAACCTAAAAACATTTTATGGGGGGGGGGGGGGGGGGGGGTGATCGGGGGTATCTACTTTTTTTTCTCGATGAACTGAAAAAAATGAATATACAACAACTTCAGCATTTTTCTTTTACACTTCTTTGAGTCTTTAAGAACAGCTATTGCAACAACAAGAACATCAATAACAGTGATGACGAAGATGATGATGATACTACTGCAACTGCTATTACTACTACTATTACTACTACTACTGCTGCTGCTGCCCATGATAATAAAAGCAATAATGGCGTTCTATGTAACAGTGATGACGGCAACAAAAACAGCAGCAACAACAATGATGATAATAAGAACAACAACAACAACAATAATACTGATAAACATAATAGTGATGATGATGATGATGATGATGATGATGATGACAATAATAATAGTAATAATGATAATAATAATAATAATAATAACAATCATAATGAAGATACTTCTTCCACTACTACTATAACTACTACATCTACTAAACTAAAATGAATACAATGAAAACAAAAACACCATCCAAGAGCTTACAACGCGCACACCTCCCTAACAAGCTGGATTTTAAACGTACTTTGTTATGACGTAAAATGACCAACCCAACAACAACAACAACAACAAAGAATCCAAAACGCGTGCAGCAAAATGACCTACAAACACATAGACACAACCGAGAAAAAGAAGGCGACACAGCCATCCTCGCCTCTCACCCCCTCACACCATAAACACGCCTGCCCTTCCTTCTCGCCCCACTCTCAGGACACACAAAAAATCTATCCCTCCACCACCACCACCACCACCACAACACACGCGCGTCTGGCTTTCCCAATCTCTGCCCTCTCTAGTTCCAGCCCCCCCCCCCCCCCACTCTCTTACCACACCCCCTTCGCCTCCAACTCCTTCTCCCCCCCCCCCCTTCTTTTTCTCCTTAACATAAAAACGGTCCAGCAGGTTTCACCCTAGGCCTACGCAGGCCTCAGGGGCCAGTTTATGAAGCGTACTTCGGAGACACGAACTTGTTCGTAGCGAAAAAAGTTCTTAGCGGTAAATAAGAAAAAAATGCGTTTCATGACGACTACGTTGAGAGATTTAGTTTGTAGAGAAGTTCATAACTTTAGTGGCGGTCCCCTCCCCCCAACCCTCCCCCACCTCTGACCTTTTTCAGCCCGTAGTCGTCCAGTTCTTGTTGGATGGTTCGGACCTCAGATTTGAAGGTGTCCGGAGTGGCCTTTCTTTGTGATGTTCCGGAAGACGTTCTGGATCGATCTTCTTTTTCTTCCTCTGTGAGCGAGAAGGATCAGTTGCAATAAAATAATGCGAGAGAGAGAGAGAAGGAGAGAGAGAGAGAGAGAGAGAGAGAGAGAGAGAGAGAGAGAGAGAGAAACCTGCCGAGGATCAGGCTGGAGCGGACAGGAGAGGGGGCTGGGGTTTCAGAGGTTCCGGAACAACCCCACTCTCTCTCTCTCTCTCTCTCTCTCTCTCTCACTGTCTGCTTGTCTCTCTCTCTCTCTCTCCTCTCTCTCTCTCTCTCTCTCTTCTTTCTCTCTCTCTCTCTCTCTCTCTCTCTTCTCTCTCTCTCTCTCTCTCTCTGTCTCTGTCCTTCCCACCAGTTCCTAAAAAGAAATACAAGAGCGGATTCGTGGTAAACATTTGGAAGTTATAAACCTCGTGGTAAACATTTGATTGTTATAAACGTCGTGGTAAACATTTGATAGTTACAAACCTCGTGGTAAACATTTCATAGTTATAAACCTCGTGGTAAACATTTGATTGTTATAAATTTCGTGTAACATTTGATAGTTATAAACCTCGTGGTAAACATTTGATAGTTATAAACCTCATGGTAAACATTTGATAGTTATGAACCTCGTGGTAAATATTTGATAGTTATAAATCTTGTGATAAACATTTGATAGTTATAAACCTCGTGGTAAACATTTCATAGTTATAAACCTCATGGTAAACATTTAATAGTTATGAACCTCGTGGTAAATATTTGATAGTTATAAATCTCGTGATAAACATTTGATAGTTACAAGCCTCGTGGAAACATTTGATAGTTATAAATCTCGTAGTACACATTTGATAGTTACAAACGTCGTGGTAAATATTAAGTAGTTATGAACTTCGTGGTAAACTTTTGATCGTTATCAATTTCGTGTTAATTATATGATAGTTATAAACTTCGTGGTAATCATATGACAGTTATAAACTTTGTGCTAAGCGTATCATAACTACAAACTTCATGGTAAACGTATGATACTTACACACTTTGTGATAAACATATGATAGTTGTAAGCGTCGTAGTAAGCGTATCGTAATTACAGAGTTCCTGGTAAGCATGTGATAGTTATGTACTTTGTGATAAACATATGGTAGTTAAAAACTGCGCGGTAAACATTTGATCATTGTAAACTTCGTGGTAAGCGTGACATAGCTACAGACTGCGTGATACGCATATGGTAATGATAGACTTCGTGCTGAGAGTATGACAGCCAGGACTTCATGACAAGCATCTAATAGTTATATATTTCGTGGTAAGCTATGATAGCTACAGACTCCGTAATATGCGTATGACGGCTACAGAACTCACGGTAAACATACAGGTCATGCTAATGGTATGCCAGCTTCACAGTTTTATTCAGTGCGAAAAAAAGACCATTGAGCGGCATTTTTTTTTACTCTGCAGACCATAATAACTGTACTTATTACAGCATCACAAGAAGACTTTGAGGTATGAATGAAAGAAAGAAGAAATACACGAATCAATAAATAATGAAAGAAAGAAAGAAGGAACGAAACAGGAAAAAGGAATGAATAAACATACAAAAGGTGAACGAATGAAAAACACACT
>CM065734.1:39961579-39966579 GCA_033310375.1 Conus canariensis | reverse complement strand
TCTCTCTCTCTCTCTCTCTCTCTCTCTCTCTCTCTCTCTCTCTCTCTGTCTCCGCTGTTCCAGACTTGTTCTTTTTGTTTGAGGCTAACGGGACAAATTTACACAATGATACGTCACAAACAAGACACAATGCTCCACGTCTTCCCTAAACGCTTCAGCCCCTGACAATGTAGCCCTTAATTAATATCAGCCTTTGGCTAACATGACGTTCATCTCATCATAAGTTCGTCATACAAACGGATCGTTATCATCATCATCATCATCATCATCATCATCATCGTCGTCGTCGTCGTCGTCATTATCATCATCATCATCATCATCATCATCACCATCATCAACATCCTCATCTTCATCATCATCATCATCCTCATCACCATCCTCCTCCTCATCATCATCCTCATTTTAATCTCCTCCTCCTCATCATCATCATCTTCATCATCATCACCATCTTCCTCATCCTCATCATCATCACATCGGATTTTTGTAAAGCGCATGTTCTGGACACCTTTCACGCTGCTTCACAAAACCACACCATGACTAGAATTCATCCATTCACGAATACCCCCACATGTACAGTGGGTATAAACATAATTCTATCGATATGCTTTTAGTCAGTAAACGATCATGCCAACATCATCAAGAAGGAGTCTATTTCAAATCCTGTCTTCTTCGAAAGAAAGAGACAATCTTGACAGACAGTGATAAATGGTTCCGTGTAGCTAGCTGGGGCGTGGAATGACAGTGAACTTTTACCGTCGGCTTGCGAGATGGAAACACGTAAGCGTTCTGTATAAAACCCGATCCATGTCTGCAGCCCGTCTGTTCCTATTGCCGTGCTAGTGGTGTCAGCGCAGTGGAAGACACGCCCCTCTTTCCCCTCTCTCTCCCTCCTGTCTCTCCTGGGGTGGGTTAACTGTGTCGGGTGGCATTTGAAGTGGGTGTGAACATGACACCGGAATCTGACCTAGTGCAGTACAGCTAGTTCTCTTTTTCTCTCTCTCTCTCTCTCTCTCTCCTCTCTCCTCTCTCTCTCTCTCTCTCTCTCTCTCTCCCCTCTTTCTCTCTGTGTCGGGTGGCATTTGAAGTGGGTGTGAACATGACACCGGAATCTGACCTAGTGTAGTACAGCTAGTTCTCTTCTCTCTCTCTCTCTTCTCTCTCTCTCTCTCTTTCTCTCTCTCTCTCTCTCTCTCTCTCTCTCTCTCTCTCTCTCTCAGTCCTGATATGCCCCTCGTGGTCGGCTTGGCTCTAAAACAATAAGGAACTGAACTGAACTGAACTCTCTCTCTCTCTCTCTTTGAATCCCTTTGTCTCCTGTTTCTTCCCCATTCCATTTGTCCATCTTTCCTTATTTCCTTTTTTCGTCTTGTTTTGTTTTGTTTGCATATTTCTTTCTTATCAACTGCTCTTTAAACATGAGAATAACTTGTCCCAAATTTGAGACTACAGCAATATCATTTTCCTTTTTTTTTCTACATTTTTCTGTACGAAAACTATTTTGCACTTACACTGCCACCCCCACCCTCCACCCTCTCTCTCTTTGTTTTAATCGATGTCCACGCTGTGGGTCTGAGTACCAGGACGAAAGCTGCTCAGGCTTCTCTTTTATCCCATTTATCAAAATGGAAGAGAGAAAGAAAGGAAGAAAGATTGAAAGATAGAAAGAATGAAAGAAAGAAAGAAAGAAAGAGAAGGAGAAAGGAAGGAAACAAAGAAAAAAGAACAGAAGAAAGAAAGAAAGCAAGACAGAAAGAAAGAAAGAAAAAGAGAAAAGAAAACAAGAAGAAAAGAAAGAAAAGAAAAGAAACAGAAAGAAAAAAAAAACAAAAAAAGAAAAAAAAAATCACGTCTCGTCTCGAGTTGTCTTCTCTTGGAGGATTACCTCGACCCCTGACCCCCCATCCTGGGAGACCTGCAGGACCGGGCAGTGGGGTCCGGGTGGACGAACGGCCGGAGCTTCCCTTCCTCCCGGATCTCCAGGTCCTCGGCCGTGCCGACCTCGGCGGACGCGTTGAGCGGGATCTGCAGTTCCGGGAGGATCTGCCTCCGCATCTTGGTCAGCTGCTCGTGGCGCTCGCGCTTCTCCTTGTCCGACACGAAGGTGAACACTGTGTGGGTGGGTGGGGTGAGGGGGTGGTGGGGGTGGGGGATCGGGGGGAGGGGATGGGGGAAGGAGTGAAGGGATGGGGGGAAGGAGGGAGACAGAAAACATAGGCGGTTAGAACAGTACATCTGTCACTTAATCCCGTCTCCGGGTTAGTCAAGTGTTAACAAATGTTATCGATCCTACCCCGTCCATCAATTAATTCATTCCTCTAGACTGAAGCAGTCGATCGATTAGTCAGTCAGTCAGTCACGTCACTTAAGCCAAGCAAGCACACAATCGGTCGGTCGGTTCATAATCCCGTCCATCAGTCGACAGATAGAGCAGATGGAAGAAGCGCTCAAAGATCAACGGTTCGCAAACGATTGAGAAGAAAAAAGGCCACAAACAGTAGACTGATGGAAAGATGTCTACAGATCTCCACACAACAACAACAACAACACAAACAACCACTCTCCTCTCCTCTCCTCTCCTGCAGCCTTACATCTCTTCCCTGACAGCTGCATGCATGCGAAATGGAAAGCCGGGTGTGGGTGTGAGGGAAACTGTCAGGTTTAGTGGCGCGTGAGAATAATGCCACTGGAGGGGGGGGGGGGGAGAGAGAGAGAGAGAGATGGGAGCAGCAGCATGACAATCAAGACAACGGCAGCAGCAACAATACAGCAAAGACCGAAGCAGCAACAACAACAAAACCGAGACAGCAGCATCGACACAAGAAAGCAGCAGCAACAATACAGCAAAGACAGCAGCTACAATTCAACAACAACAAACGCAGTAAGACAACAAAGACAGCAGCGGCAACACACAACAAAGACAGCAGGAGCGACACAACAAAGTTAGCAGCAGCACAAAACAAAGACGCAGCAGCAACATAACAAAGACAGCAACAGAAACAAGTACAGCAGCAGTATACAACAAAGACAACAGCAGCAACAAAACAAAGACAGCAGCAGCAACATAACAAAGACAGCAACAGAAACAAGTACAGCAGCAGTAGTACAACAAAGACAACAGCAGCAACAAAACAAAGACAGCAGCAGCAACACAACAAAGACAGCAACAGAAACAAAACAAGTACAGCAGCAGTAGTACAACAAAGACAACAGCAGCAACAAAACAAAGACAGCAGCAGCAACACAACAAAGACAGCAACAGAAACAAAACAAGTACAGCAGCAGTAGTACAACAAAGACAACAGCAGCAACAAAACAAAGACAGCAGCAGCAATACAATGACGGCAGCAATAACACACACAAAGCCAGTGGCAGCAACATAACAAAAACATCAGTATCAACACAACGAAGACAGCAGCAGCAGCACAACAAAGACAGAAGCGACAAGACAACAAAGACAATAGCAGCAGCACACCACACATTACCAGCAACACAACAAAGACAGAAGCGACAAGACAACAAAGACAGTAGCAGAAAACACAACAAAGACAGCAGCATAAGACAGCAGCAGCAGCGACAATGACAGCAATAGCAGAAACACAAAGATAACAGCAGCAACAACACAACAAGGACAGCAGCAGTAGGACAACAAAGACAGCAGCAACAACAGACGTCAAAGTAGGGCAACAAGACATCAAAGACAACAACAAAAGCAACACAACAAAGACAACAGCATTAAAACAACAAAGTCACAGCAGCAACAATACAGAAAGACAGCGCAGTAGGACAAAAAAAAAGAACGAAATCAGCGCAGCATGAACACAACAAAGGCAGCAGCAGCAACACAACAAAGGCAGCAGCAGCAACACAACAAAGGCAGCAGCAGCAACACAACAAAGACAGCAGCAGCAACACAACAAAGACAGAAAAAGTAAGACAACAAAGACAGCAGCAGCAACACAACAAAGACAGCAGCAGCACACAACAAAGACAGCAGCAGCAACACAACAAAGGCAGCAGCAGCAACACAACAAAGACAGCAGCAGCAACACAACAAAGACAGCAGCAGCAACACAACAAAGACAGCAGCAGCAACACAACAAAGACAGAAAAAGTAAGACAACAAAGACAGTAGCAGCAACGACAAAGACAGCAGCAATAAGACAACAAAGCACCAGCAACAACGCAGCAAATACAGCAACAGCAATGAGACATGAAAGACAGCAACAACAACAACGTAAGAATCAGCAGCGGAAACTTAACCAAGAAAACAACAGTGGAAACAACGAAGACAGCTGCTGAAGCAAGACAACAGCAGTTGAAAAACAGCCAAGACAGCAGCAGCAGCAGCAACAGCAATAATAACAAGATGTTGATACTCTATCTGTTCAATTTTCTATCTCGTTATATTGTATTGTACTGTATTGGATTGCTTCGAATTGTATTTTACTTCATTGTTCAGCGTGGTCTATTAATGTGTTGTAGTCTATTGTACTACTGGCCTGTTGCTCAACAGTTTGCCGTTCAATAAATAATGTCCACGAGAGCGCCAATCAATGGCATCGACACAAAGAAGGAGCCTCCAAATTAGGATTTTACCTGCATACCACACGATAAACAAGTCCACCGCAAAACGTTGAATTCCGGCGGTCGTTTGCCACTCATTCGCCTAAGTTCCCGGTGCACAACATAAACTCACCGTGAAATCTTCCCATCTTTTGTTTAGAGTAGCCTGCCCGTTCTTCATCTGCAGGTCAAATGATTTTGGAATAAATCCCCCCCCCCCCCCCCCCCACTCCTAACCCCCCCCCCCGAAACAAAACTTGCGCCATGTTTAGAATTTGAAGCGTGTCTGCTCTGTTCTCGTCTGCTAAGATTCTTTGAATTTCAAACGAGGCGGCATGGTCACGTGTCTACCAGCTGGTCCTTTTCATTGGCTCATGGCGCAAGATCCAAAAATAGGCTCAATCTCGCCAAACTGGAGTACAATCAACACGTATGAA
>CM065734.1:39954079-39956579 GCA_033310375.1 Conus canariensis | reverse complement strand
TGATGATTATGATGATGACGACGACGACGACGACGACGATGATGATGATGATGATGATGACGACGACGACAACAACGGCGATGACGCCTACGATAATGATTATGATGATGATGATGACGATGACGATGATGACGATGACGATGACGATGACGATGACAATGATGATGATGACGACGACGATGATGATAATGATGATGACGACGACGATGATGATGACGAGATGATGATGATGATGATGATGATAATGATGATGATGATGATGATGACGACGACGATGATGATGATGATCAGGATGATGACGACGACGACGACGATGATGATAATGATGATGATGATGACGACGACGATGATGACGACGACAACGATGATGTCACTGACTTGATGAACATCTCATGGTCAGGGTCGTGGACGCTTTTGACGCCGCCACACATGAAGATCCTGTGGTAGTCCTGGACAGTTGGGACACACAACAAACACAAGATGGGAGAACCAGCCCACTATGCTGTCTCCATGTCTGTCAAACGCCTGTTTCATGGTAGGCTATTCGCTACGAAGCTGAACATTTGGGAAAAAGAATCGAACATGGCGAGTTGTGCAGATTTGCTGGTGCAAAAGTTTGTGATTGAAAATGTATTCTGATTTTCATGTGTATTTGGAATTGCGAGTGTTTGTATACGTGCGTGTGAGTGTGTGTGCGCATGTGCGCGCGCGCGCGCGCGCGCGTGTGTGTGTGTGTGTGTGTTCGTGAGTGCGTATGTGTGTGTGTGCGCGCGTGCGCATGTGCGTGCGTGTGTGTATGCAAGTCTGTCTGTCTGTCTGTCTGTATCTGTGTCTGCGTCTGCGCGTGCGTGCGTGCGTGTTTGCATGCACGCACGCGCTCGTTTGAGCATATGCTTGTGTGCCCGCGCATGTTTGTAAGCGTGCGTTCATGTGTGGTGTGTGTGTGTGTGTGTGTGTGTGCATGTGTGTGTGTGTGTGTGTGCGTGCGTACGTGTGTGTGTGTGTGTGTGTGTGTGTGTGTGTGTGTGTGTGTGTGTGTGTGTGTGTGTGTGTGTGTGAGCAATGCAAAAAGATGATTGATCAGTTTTACTGACCAATCACCTTTTGCATTGCTCTCTCTCTCTCTCTCTCTCTCTCTCTCTCTCTCTCTCTCTCTCTCTCCTCTCTTCTCTCTCTCTCTCTCTCTCTCTCCTCTCTCTCTCCTCCCCCCCCCCCCCCTCTCTCTCTCTCTCTCTCTCTCTCTCTCTCTCCAGACAACAGAAGTAGAAAAAAAAACACAACTGCATCACCACCAACAAAAAAGCAATTATAACAAATTGCGACAACGACAACAACAACAATAACAAATATGACATAAATAACAACAAGGACCATTTCACGACCACCACCACCACCACCAACAACAACAGAAGAAGAAGAAGAAGAAGAAGAAGAAGAAGAAGAAGAAGAAGAAGAAAAGAAGAAGAAGAAGAAAAAAAACGACAACAACAACAATAGAAACACTATTAACAACAGTAACGACGGCAACAACGACGACGATCTGACAACAACAACAACAACAAACAACAACAACAGTTTCTGTTTCAGTTTCATCAAGGAGGCGTCACTGCGTGCGGACTAGTCCATATACGCTACACCACATCCGCTAAGTTTTGAGACCACACTATGCATGATTTGAAGCTGATGGATAAATGAATTAACAACAAAGATGAGAGAATTGAAGAAGAGGGTCTCGTGGCTACGACTCAGCGGATGTCTGACCTTCGCATTAGCCCAACGCACTGGTCAGACCTTGAGTGCCTACCTACCATTGTGTGTGTGTGTGTGTGTGTGTGTGTGTGTGTGTGTGTGTGTGTGTGTGTGTGTGTGTGTGTGTGTGTAGTGGATGTACACGTGTGTGTATGATGTGTGGGCATGGGCCCATGTGTGTGCGTGGGCGCATGTGTGTGTGTGTGTGTGTGTGTGTGTGTGCGTGCGTGCGTGTATGTGTGTGTGTGTGTGTGTGTGCGCGCGCGCGTGCGCGCGTGCGTGCGTGCGTGCGTGTATGTGTGTGTGACCAACAACAACAACGACAACACCGACAACACCAGTCACTCACGTCCACAGAAATGGACAGAAATTCGCTCTTTTCCTTGACCACCACACTGGACTGTCGGACGCTTCTGGTGATGATGGCCAGTTCCTGCAACAGTGACCTGGACACCTGACCGCACGGACAGACGGACGCGGGGATGGGCAAGTGTGTGCACACACAGCGAGAGTGGGAGAGGGGAGGGGGGGGGTGAGGGGAGGCAGAGGTGGGGGGGGGCAATGATAGCCAGTTCCTGAAACAGTGACCTGGACACCTGACCGCACGGACAGATGGATGCGGGGATGGGCAAGTGTGTGCACACACAGCGAGAGTGGGAGAAGGGAGGGAGTGGTGAGAGAGAGAGAGAGAGAGAGAGAGAGAGAGAGAGAGAGAGAGAGAGAGAGAGGATTGAATGATGAATGGAGACAG
>CM065734.1:39924079-39929079 GCA_033310375.1 Conus canariensis | reverse complement strand
CCCCACTGGAACCCGCGCAAGACCATCGGTCACAGTCTGGTCAATGGCGTGTGTGTGTGTGTGTGTGTGTGTGTGTGTGTGTGTGTGTGTGTGTGTGTGTGTGTGTGGGTGTGTGCGTGCGTGCGTGCGTGTGTGTGTGTGTGTGTGTTGTGTGTGTGTGTGTGTGTTGTGTGTGTGTGTGTGTACTGTGTGTGTGTGTGTGTGTGTGTGTGTGTGTGTGTGTGTGTGTGTGTGTGTGCGTGTACTGTGTGTATGTGTCTGTGTCTGTGTGTCTGTGTGGAGGGGTGGGGTGTGGGTGAGTAGTGGAGGATCGCATTTCTGCTTCATGGACTCCCCCTCCACCACCACCACCACCACCACCACCACCACCACCACCACCACCCCCCCCCCCACACACACACACACACACACCCCTCATGTAAGCGCGCGAACAGCTCCGAAAGAGGAAAGACATACAATGTACTGGTCCACGCCAGTTGTAGTAGAAAAAAAAAAAAGGCTCAGAGACTTTGCTCATGAAGAGTAGGCCTATTTGTGAGACTAATGGAATGGACTGGAACTGTGGACTGACAGGTAATAAGAATTGGTTGGGACTGTGGATGTGGGTGAAAATGGAGCAGTGGGACGAGGGGGGGGATGGTCGGGCAGAGGGGGGTGGGAGGGGTGGAGAAAGGAAGGGCATCGTGGGGGGTTGATTGGGTGAGATGGGAGGTGTGGGGATGGGGGGAAGGGGGGTTTGAGGAGAGGATTGTGACAGTGGAAGGAGGCAGAGAGGTCATGGAGAGCGATGGGTTGGGATGAGAGAGAGAGAGAGAGGAGAAGAGAGAGAGAGGAGGGAGAGAGGGAAGAGAAAGAGAGGAAGAGGTGAGGAGAGGAGGACAGAGAGAGAAGAGAGACAGAGAGAGAGATGGGGGACAGAATGGATGAGAGACAGAAAGACAGAGAGAAAAGACAGAGAGAGAAGGAGAGAGAGAGAGAGAGAGAGAGAGAGAGAGAGAGAGAGAGAGAGAGCGAAGGTGAGAGAGGCAAGAGAGAGAGAGAGAAAGGAGAGAGAGACAGACAGAGAGGGAGGAGAGAGAAGAGAGAGGAGAGAGAGGAGAGAGAGAGAGAGGGGGAGAGAGAGAGAGAGAGAAGGAAGAGGGGGGGGGGAGAGAGAGGATATGGAGAGACAGAGAAAGACAGCTAGACAGTCGGACAGACAGACAGATGAGTGAGGGATGAACGGACACAGATATAAACATACAGAGAGACAGACAGACAGATAGACAGACAGACAGAGAGACAGAGACAAAGACACAGAGAGAGAAACAGGCAGAGACACAGACGGACAGAGAAACTGAGCGACACAGACACAGTGAGAGAGACAGACAGAGACACAGACGGAGACTCAGACAACTGACACTCAGAAAGACAGGCAGGCAGACAGGCAGGCAGGCAGGCAGGCAGGCAGCAGCAGACAGACAGACAGGCAGGCGGGCAGGCAGAGAGGCAGGCAGAGAGACAGGCAGGCACGCTGGCAGACAGACAGACATAGGCAGACAGACAGACAGACAGACAGGCAGGCAGGCAGGCAGGCAGGCAGACCCAGAGCAGAGACAGACTAAAGAGGGAGAGAGTCAATCCATGGGAGTGGAAGCGATAGGATTAACAGTCAACTCCACATTCCTGTCTCCCGTTCCTCCAAACTCTCTGGTGGCACCCCCCTCTCCTCCCTACTGCCACCTCCGGCCTCTTTCCCCTCTCCTCCCACACACACAACACACACACACACACACACACACACACACACACACACAACACACACACACACACACACATACACACACACACACCCTGTGACCAAGTCGCGTGTTATTTTTGACCCTTCCGGCGATTTGCTATATGTACATTATGATCAGACCTCCCGTGGCAGTTGACCTCAGAGGTCAACCCCCCACCTCCCCCCCCCCCCCCCCCCCCCCCCCCGTTCCCCCCCTTCACCAGGTCCTCTCCTTGTCACCCCCCCCCCCCCTCCACCCTCCCGCTTTCTCTTTGCACAGAGCTTCTTTTCTAAATGTCGACCAACTTATTTTTGCTCTCCTCTCTCTCTCTCTCTCTCTCTCTCTCTCTCTCTCCCTCTCTCTCCTCTCTCTCTCTGTGACCTTTTTGCTTCCTCTCACCTGTTACAATACAGTGTCTAGGAGAAGAGGATTGACCACAACAGAGAGAGAGAGAGAGAGAGAGAGAGAGAGAGAGAGAGAGAGTGCTTACTCTTTCTGAATACACAAATGGAAAGACCGACTTTTTTTCCTTCTCGCAATTAAGTTATTAACGCTGACTTCATGGTCATCTTGGTCAGCCCCTGAGCAAGTGACCGACTGACCGAGTGACTGACTGACCAGTCCATCTTTGACATCCTATGGGGTGAAAATTGACCAGTGAGTCAGTGTTAGTTTCAACTTGCATTTCAGCGCTTTATATGATTTCTGAAGCCCCACTGGATTTATCGAAATTTCAAATGATTTGTTAAGAACGTTCTAATTACGAAGGGAAAAAAACTGCTACATTAAGATGTATCAGTCTCAAACTAAAACCCTTCATTAAAACGAAACTAGAGTTTACTACGACAAATTTTCTAAGAGAAAAAAAAATTCAACATTTTAAAACCACAATTTTTCGGAAATCTACCTGTGAAATGTTTATTTTCTTCCATATCAACGATTTCATAAGCGCGTTTACGGAAAAGATATTTCCGTGTTATTGACTAATTGGTAAACTCACTTTCAAGGTTAGCCCAATACTTTCTTGTCGCTCCCCCCCCCCCCCCCCCCACCCCCCCCCTGTTTTTCTTTCTCTCTTTACATTAATTTCAAACACACACACACACACACACACACACACACACACACACACACACACACACACACACACACGCTGTTTACTCATGAAGAACAACAAGCAGGAGGAGGAAGAGAAGGAGGAAGAGAAGGAGGAGGAAGAGAAGAAGGAGGAAGAGAAGAAGGAGAAGAGAAGAAGGAGGAAGAGAAGAAGGAGGAAGAGAAGGAGGAGGAAGAGAAGGAGGAGGAAGAGAAGGAGGAAGAGAAGGAGGAGGAAGAGAAGGAGGAGGAAGAGGCAAGAAGAGGGAAAAGAAGAGAGTTCCTATTTATGTTGTTTATGGCCTAGCCGACCGCCGGGGTCGTGACAGGGCTGTCACATCGTCCTATCGGTTCAAAGCGTATTGAGAAGAAGAAAGAAAGAAAAAACCAAAGAACGAAAAGAAGATAAAGATAAGAAAGTGATGATAAGGAAGAAAAGTGAAACAAAGAAGAAGAAAGAAAGAAAGACAAAGAAAGAAAGAAAGAAAGAAAGAAGGAAAGAAAGAAAGAATGAATGAACGGAAGATAAAGATAAGTAAGTGAGGATAAGGAAGAAAAGTAGAGCAAAGAAGAAGAAGAAGAGAAGAAGAAGAGAGAAAAAAAGAAGAAGAAGAAAGAAGAAGAAGACGAAGAAAGAAGGAGAAGAGAAGAAGAAGAAGAGAAGAAGAAGAAGAGAAGAAGAGAAGAAGAAGAAGAAGAAGAAGAAACAACACAACAACAAAGAAGGAAAGAAGACAGAGGGAAGATAAGAAGAAAGCAAAGAAACAGATAAAGAAGGAATATAAACAAAAAAGGTAAAGATGAGGAAGTAAAGTGAAACAAAGAAGAAGAAGAAAAAGAAAGAACGAAAGGAAGATAGAAAGAAAGAAAGAAAAGAAAGAAGAAAGAATAGAAAGAAGGAAAGAGAAGAAAGAGAAAGGAAGATAGAAAGAAGGAAGAAAGGAAGAAGAAGAGAGAAAGAAGAAAGAAAAGAAGAAGAAAGGAAGATAGAAAGAAGAGAAAGAAGATAGAAAGAAGGAGAAAGGAAGATAGAAGAAGAAGAAAGAAGAAGAAAAAGAAGAGAAAGAAGATAGAAAAGAAGGAAGAAAGGAAGATAGAAAGAAGGGAAAAGAAATAGAAAGAAGAGAGAAGGAAGAAGAAGAAGAGAAAGGAAGAAGAAGAGAAGGAGAAAGGAAGAGAGAAAGAAGGAGAAGAAGAAGAAAGAAGAGAGAAAGGAAGGAGAAAGAAGGAGAAAGGAAGATAGAAAGAAGGAGAAAGGAAGAGAGAAAGAAGGAAGAAAGGAAGATAGAAAGAAGGAGAAAGGAAGAAGAAAAAGGAGAAAGGAAGAAGAATAGAAGGAAGAAAGGAAGAGAAAGAAGGAAGAAAGGAAGAGAAAGAAGGAAGAAAGGAAGATAGAAAGAAGAAGGAAGGAAGGAAGGAAAAGAAAGGGGTAAAAAGAAAATGAAAACGAGAAGAAGGGAAGATGAACAGAAAGATGAAAGAAGAAGAAGAAGAAGAAGAAGAAGAAAGAAGGAAGAACAACAACAACAACAACAACAACAACAACAACAACAACAACAACAACAACAACAAGACGAACAAGAAGAAGAAGAACGCTCCAGTCAAGTTATTCATAGCACGAGAGAAAGAAAAAAAAAAAAAAAAACACTAATAGGCCAGCAATCGGCTAGTCGTAGATCGATATGGTCAGTTCGACGGTCAAGCGATCAATGATACGCCGGCTTGTTTAAGTTTCCTGAAGTGACGGCTGTTCGATCGATACCTGCTGGAAACTGAACAGTTGGTAATATTAATTACACACTCATCGATCTGCTACAACTCGGGGGCTTCCCCGGAGAATAGATCGCTTCGTTTAGGAAGGGAGAGGGAAGGGTATGTATGACAGGGGTGAAGGGACGTGAAGAGTGTGTGTGTGGGGGGGGGGGGGGGGATGGGGAGCAAGCACAGAACTTGATCTTGTTCAGTATACTGTCCTCACCCCTCAAATTAGCCAGCAGGTCAGTATCTGGAACTCTGGAACATTCATGTGTCATTTTTCCACTACTACAAAAGTTTTCGTTTTTCGTCGAAGGTACTCTTTTCGAACTATTCTTTTCTTTATCCAATAAACGTCTCTACATCTCAAATAAATTTCGTGTAATATTT
>CM065734.1:39906579-39914079 GCA_033310375.1 Conus canariensis | reverse complement strand
TACATTGCATGTTGATGCAGACTCTGTCTAATGTCACTGTCTGTTGAAGTAGATTCTGTCCAATATCATTATCTGCTGTCGTAGTGCTGTCCACTGTCGCTGTTTGGTGATATGGATTCTGCCTATTGTCACTGCAGAGTGGCGTAGACACTGTCCGTGGTGACTGTATAATGGCACAGGTTCTGTCTTTTGTCATCATGATTATGGTGACAGTTTCGCTGTCTGTCATATATTCTGCCCATTGTCATTGTATGGTGCTATAGATTCTGCCCATTGTCATTGTATGGTGTTATAGATTCTGCCCATTGTCATTGTATGGTGTTATAGATTCTGCCCATTGTCATTGTATGGTGTTATAGATTCTGTCCATTGTCATTGTATGGTGCTATAGATTCTGTCCATTGTCATTGTATGGTGTTATAGATTCTGTCCATTGTCATTGTATGGTGTTATAGATTCTGTCCATTGTCATTGTATGGTGCTATAGATTCTGTCCATTGTCATTGTATGGTGCTATAGATTCTGTCCATTGTCATTGTATGGTGCTATAGATTCTGTCCATTGTCATTGTATGGTGATATAGATCCTGCCCATTGTCATTGTGTCGTGCTATAGATTCTGTCCATTGTCATTGTATGGTGCTATAAATTCTGTTCATCGTCATTGTATGGTGCTATAGATTCTGTCCATTGTCATTGTATGGTGCTATAGATTCTGTCCATTGTCATTGTATGGTGCTATAGATTCTGTTCATTGTCATTGTATGGTGCTATAGATTCTGTTCATTGTCATTGTATGGTGCTATAGATTCTGTTCATTGTCATTGTGTCGTGCTATAGATTCTGTCCATTGTCATTGTATGGTGCTATAGATTCTGTCCATTGTCATTGTATGGTGCTATAGATTCTGTTCATTGTCATTGTGTCGTGCTATAGATTCTGTTCATTGTCATTGTATGGTGCTATAGATTCTGTCCATTGTCATTGTATGGTGCTATGGATTCTGTCCACTGTCATTGTGTGGTGATATAGATCCTGCCCATTGTCATTCCATGGTAGTATAGATTCTGCCCATTGTCATTGTATGGTGCTATAGATTCTGTCCCTTGTCATTGTATGGTGCTATAGATTCTGCCCATTGTCATTGTATGGTGCTATAGATTCTGTTCATTGTCATTTTATAGTGCTATAGAGCCTGTTCATTGTCATTTTAAAGTGCTATAGATTCTATTCATTGTCATTTTATAGTGCTATAGATTCTGTTCATTGTCATTTTATAGTGCTATAGATTCTGTTCATTGTCATTTTATAGTGCTATAGATTCTGTTCATTGTGATTTTAAAGTGCTATAGATTCTTTTCATTGTCATTCTATAGTGCTATAGATTCTGCCCATTGTCATTCTATAGTGCTATAGATTCTGTTCATTGTGATTTTAAAGTGCTATAGATTCTGTTCATTGTCATTTTATAGTGCTATAGATTCTGTTCATTGTGATTTTAAAGTGCTATATATTCTGTTCATTGTCATTCTATAGTGCTATAGATTCTGCCCATTGTCATTCTATAGTGCTATAGATTCTGTTCATTGTGATTTTAAAGTGCTATAGATTCTGTTCATTGTCATTTTATAGTGCTATAGATTCTGTTCATTGTGATTTTAAAGTGCTATAGATTCTGTTCATTGTCATTTTATAGTGCTATAGATTCTGTTCATTGTCATTTTATAGTGCTATAGATTCTGTTCATTGTCATTTTATAGTGCTATAGATTCTGTTCATTGTCATTTTATAGTGCTATAGATTCTGCCCATTGTCATTGTATGGTAGCATAGATTTTGTCCATTGTCATTGTTAGTTGTATAGATTCTGTCCATTGCCATTATATGGTGCTATAGATTCTGTCCATCGTCTTTTATAGTGCTATAGATTTTGTCCATTGTCATTGTATGGTTCTATAGATTCTATCTCCATATTTGCCATTGTATATGGTGTATAGATTCCGTCCATTGCCATTGTATGGTGCTATAGATTCTGTCCCATTGTCATTGTATGGTGCTATAGATTCTGCCCATTGTCATTGTATGGTGCTATAGATTCTGTTCATTGTCATTTTATAGTGCTATAGATTCTGTTCATTGTCATTTTAAAGTGCTATAGATTCTGTTTCATTGTCATTTTAAAGTGCTATAGATTCTGTTCATTGTCATTTTATAGTGCTATAGATTCTGTTCATTGTCATTTTATAGTGCTATAGATTCTGTTCATTGTCATTGTATGGTGCTATAGATTCTGTTCATTGTCATTTTATAGTGCTATAGATTCGTCCATTGTCATTGTATGGTGCTATAGATTCTGCTCATTGTCATTGTTATGGTGCTATAGATTCTGTTCATTGTCATTTTATAGTGCTATAGATTCTGTCATTCATTGTTGTCATTTTGCATTGTATTGGGTGCTATAGATTCTGTTCATTGTCATTTTATAGTGCTATAGATTCTGTTCATTGTCATTTTATAGTGCTATAGATTCTGTTCATTGTCATTGTATGGTGCTATAGATTCTGTTCATTGTCATTTTATAGTGCTATAGATTCTGTTCATTGTCATTTTATAGTGCTATAGATTCTGTTCATTGTCATTCTATAGTGCTATAGATTCTGCCCATTGTCATTGTATGGTAGCATAGATTTTGTCCATTGTCATTGTGTAGTTGTATAGATTCTGTCCATTGCCATTATATGGTGCTATAGATTCTGTCCATCGTCTTTTTATAGTGCTATAGATTTTGTCCATTGTCATTGTATGGTTCTATAGATTCTACCGATTGCCATTGTATGGTAGTATAGATTCCGTCCATTGCCATTGTATGATGCTGTAGATTCTGCCCATTGTCATTGTATGGTGCTATAGATTCTGCTCATTGTCATTGTATGGTGCTATAGATTCTGCCCATTGTCATTGTATGGTAGTATAGTTTCCGTCCATTGCCATTGTATGATGCTATAGATTCTGCCTATTGTTATTGTGTCGTGGTATAGAGTCTGTCTATTGTCATGGTAAAGTGCCACAGATTCCTGGTTGTCCTTATATGGTGGCTTCCGTGAATCGTTCTGCACTGCAGTTGCATATATCCCCTGTGTCTTTTTCGGATGGTGTTCATTCTTTCCGACGTCTGTGTACATTCTGAGGATCTGATGTCATTGCCCTGTGGCATAGAGTAGCTTCGTAGTGCTTTTAGTACTCTGCTGCCTGTAAGCAGCAATGTCAGTATTTGAACACAGCTGTACAGGTAACTGGAACCAAGCCACTCTGGAGCCTTTACCATGGCCACTTTGTTCCCTGGAACAAAAACCACTCTGGTAGCAGGAACAAGGCCATAACTGTATCTAGAACAAAGCAATTTTGGTACACAGAACAAAGTCACTCAATTAATTAAACAACGCCACTCTGTTACCTGGAACAAAGCCTTTTTTTGGTTCTCCATACAAAGCAACTCTGCTAAATGGAACAAAGGCACTCTGTTATCTGGAACAAAGCCACTCTGCTAAATGGCACAAAGCCACTCTGTTCTCTATAACAAAGCCATTCTGTTATCTACAGCAAAGCTACACTGTTAAATGGAACAAAGCCACTCTGTTAAATGAAACAAAATTACTCTGTTATTTGGAACAAAGCCACTCTGTTAAATGGAACAAAGCCACTCTATTAAATGGAACAAAGGCACTCTAATATCTGAAACAAAGCACTTTACCTGGAACAAAGCCACTCTGATGTCTGAAACAAAGCCACTTAATTATCCGGAACAAAGCCACTTAATTATCTGGACAAAGCACCGTTATCGACAAGCCATGCTGTATTGAAAGCCATGCTTATTTGGAAAACATAACAAAGCCATGCTGTTATCTGGAACAAAGCCATGCTGTTATTTGGAACAATGCCATGCTGTTATTTGGAACAAAGCCATGCTGTTATTTGGAACAAAGCCATGCTGTTATTTGGAACAAAGCCATGCTGTTATTTGGAACAATGCCATGCTGTTATTTGGAACAAAGCCATGCTGTTATTTGGAACAATGCCCTGTTATTGGAACACCTGCTGTTATTTGGAACAATGCCATGCTGTTATTTGGAACAATGCATCTGTTATTGGACACCATCTGTTATTTGGAGCAAAGGCACTCTGTTATTGGAAAACAGCCATGCTGTTATTTGGAACAAAGCCACTCAAGAAATGAAATAAAGCTGCTTGTTATCTAGAACAGATCAGCTCTGTTTCTAGAACAAACTCACTCTGACATCAAACAAACCATTCTGTGAAATGACAAAAAGCCAGTCTGTTATTTGGAACAAACCCATTCTGTTTAAAACGAAAAAATCTACTCTGCTATCTACAATAAAGCCATTCAGTCTTTAAGAATAAAGCCACTCTGTTATTTGGATTAAAGCCACTCTGTTGTCTGGAACAAAGACTCTGTTATCTGAAACAAAGCCACTCTGTTATCTGGAACAAAGACACTCTAGAATAAAGCCACTTGTATCTGAACAAAACCCCTCTGTTATCTGGAACAAAGACACTCTGTTATCTGGAACAAAGCCACTCTGTTATCTGGAAAAAGCCACTGTTATTTAGAACAAAGCCACTCTGTTATTTAGAACAAAGCCATTCTGTTATTTAGAACAAAGCCACTGTGTTATCTGGAACAAAGCCACTGTGTTATCTGGAACAAAGCCACCTGTTAACTGAACAAAGCCACTCTGTTATTTACAACAAAACCACTCTGTTATTTACAACAAAGCCACTCTGTTATTTAGAACAAAGCCACTCTGTTATCTGGAACAAAGCCACTCTGTTATCTGGAAAAAGCCACTCTGTTATCTGGAAAAAGCCACTCTGTTATTTATAACAAAGCCCTCTGTTAATTGAAACAAAGCCACTCTGTTATCTGGAACAAACCCACTCTTTTATCTGGAACAAGTCCACTCTTTTATCTGGAACAAACCCACTCTTTTATCTGGAACAAAGCCACTCTGTTATCTGGAACAAAGCCACTCTGTTATCTGGAACAAACCCACTCTGTTATCTGGAACAAACCCACTCTGTTATCTGGAACAAATCCACTCTGTTATCTGGAACAAACCCACTCTTTTATCTGGAACAAATCCACTCTTTTATCTGGAACAAATCCACTCTGTTATCTGGAACAAACCCACTCTGTTATCTGGAACAAATCCACTCTGTTATCTGGAACAAAGGCACCTGTTAAGTGAAACAAAACCACTCTGTTATCTGGAACAAAGCCTCCTCTTAAATGAAACAAAGCCACTCTGTTTTCTGGAACAAAGCCACCCTGTTATCTTAAACAAAGCCACTTTGTTATCTTAAACAAAGCCAAGCTGTTATTTGGAACAAAGCTATGCTGTTATTTGGAACAATGCCATGCTGTTATTTGGAACAATGCCATGCTGTTATTTGGAGCAAAGGCACTCTGTTATTTGGAAAACAGCCATGCTGTTATTTGGAACAAAGCCACTCAGTGAAATGAAATAAAGCTACTTGTTATCTAGAACAGATCAGCTCTGTTATCTGGAACAAACCCAACCTGACCTAGAACAAAACCATTCTGTGAAATGACAAAAAGCCGGTCTGTTATTTGAAACAAACCCATTTTGTTAAAAGAGGAAAAGCTACTCTGCTCTCTAGAACAAAGCCATTGAGTTTTTTTAAGAATGAGGCCACTCTGTTATTAGGGACAAAGCTACTCTGTTATCTGGAACAAATCCACCCCGTTCAAAGGGGAAAAGCACTCTATTATCTGGGGCAAAGTCATTTTGGTTCCAGGATTAAAGCCACTCTCATACCAGGAACAAACCCGATCTGTTATGCGGAACAAGTCCATTTTGGTATCTGGAACAAAGCCTCCTTTGAACCTGGAACACTACACTCATATACCTGGAAGAAAGCCAGTTTGATGCACAAGATATATACCTGGAAGAAAGCCAGTTTGATGCACAAGATGTAAAACCATTCTAGTGCTTGGAAGAAAGTCACTCTGATACACGGTGTATACGGTGTATGCAGCCACTCTAGTACCTAGAATAAAGACACTGTGACACATAGGGTGTACAACCACTATAGTGCCTAAAATTCAAACACTCTGATACACAAGATATTTGATCATTTAGAGCCTGAAATAAAGCCACCGTGACACGGAGTATATAACCACTTTTGCGTCTACAATAAAGCCACTGTGACACACAGTTTACACAATTCACCCTAGTGCCTAGAATAAAGCCATTCTGACACATGAAGTATACAACCACTCGAGTACCTTCAATAAAACTACTCTGATAAACGGCCTTGAACAACGCCATTGTGGTACCTGGAACAAATGCATCCTGGTACTAGGAACAAAACTATCCTAGAACTTGGAACAAAGCCATCCTAGTATTTGGAACAAAACCTTCTTAATACTTGAAACAACATCCTAGTGCTTGGAACAAAGCCTTCCCAGTACTTGGAACATGCCATCCTAGTACTTAGAACAAAGCCATCCTGGTACTTGGAACAAAGTCATCCTAGTACTTGGAACAAAACCTTCAAAGTGCTTGGAACAAAGCCTTCCGAGTACTTGGAACAATGTCTTCCTAGTACTTGGAACAAGGCCATCCTAGTACTTAAAATGAACCCATCATAGTACTTGGAACAAAGCCATCCTAATACTTGAAACAAAGCCTTCCTAGTACTTTGAACAAAGCCTTCCTAGTACTTGGAACAAAGCCATCCTAGTACTTGGAACAAAGCCATCCTAGTACTTGGAACAAAGTCTTCCTTGCACTTGGAATAAAGCCATCATAGTACTTGGAACAAAGCCTTCTTAGTATTTTGAACAAAGCCTTCTAGTACTTGAAACAATGCCTTCCTAGTACTTGGAACAAAGCCTTCCTAGTACTTGAGACAAAGCCATCCTAGTACTTGAGACAAAGCCATCCTAATACTTTGAACAAAGCCATCCTAGTATTTTGAACAAAGCCTTCCTTGTACTTGGGAAAACGCCTTCCTAGTACTTGAGACAAAGCCATCCTAGTACTTGGAACAAAGCCATCCTTGTACTTGGAACAAAGCCATCCTAGTACTTGGAACAAAGCCATCCTAGTACATGGGGAAAAAACATTCTGGTCTTGAAAACAACTGAGACAAAACTGTCATATACTTGCAACACAGCCATCCTAGTGGTTGGAAGAAAGTTATCCTACTAGTGGGAACAAAGCCAGCCTACTACTTAAAACAAAGCCATCCTAGTACTTGGAACAAAGCCATCCTAGTACTCGGAACAGAGCCATCGTAGTGCTTGGAACAAAGCCATCCTAGTACATGGAACAAAGCCATCCTAGTACATGGAACAAAGCCATCCTAGTACATGGAACAAAGCCATCCTAGTACTTGAAACAAAGCCTTCCTACTTTTTGGAATAAAGCCATCCTAGTAATTGAAACAAAGCCTTC
>CM065734.1:39886579-39901579 GCA_033310375.1 Conus canariensis | reverse complement strand
TCAGGCAGGTGAAGGAGCAGCTCAACAACCTCCAGTCATTGATGAGATCCAAATGTACCAGAATGCCCGCTACGTTGGCAGCATCGAGGCGACCTGGAGACTCCTGGGATTTGACCTGCATGAGCGCCACCCCATGGTGCAGAGACCAGCTGTCCATTTGGAGAATGGACAATGGGTCTACTTCAATCCACACAACGCAGTGCAAAGAGCACAAGGCTCTCCCCCAGAAGCAACCCTTACCGCCATCTTTAGCCTATGCTCTCAAGACCCTACAGCACGAGAGCTGAAGTACGTGGAAGTCCCTGAGCACTTCAAATTGATGTCCACTCAGAATATGTGGAAGAAACGACAAAGGGGCACTGCAATCCGGCGATTGTACAGTATCAGTCCTCGCCAGGGAGAGTGCTACTTCTTGAGGCTTCTACTCAACGTTATGAAAGGATCCCGTTCGTACGAGGAGCTGAAGATTGTCAACGGCTATGTCCACAACATTTTTCGAGATGCTTGCAATGCTCTTGGACTCCTAGAAGATGACCGCCTTCTACAACTTGCCCTGGAGGAAGCCTCCATCTCTCAGAGACCCCGACTGCTGTGTGACTTCTGTATTATCCTGGTGGCTTTCAATCCCAGTAACCCAGGCAACCTGTGGAACCTCTTCAGAGACCATCTTGCTGAAGATTTCCTCTTCCAAGTCCGAAGAGATGTCTATGATGAAGCGCAGTACACAGATGCCATCTACAACCAAGCTCTTACTGTGATTCAGCACAAACTCTTCCTTCTTGGAGGCAAGTCTACAGAGGAGTATGGGAAGCCAACAGTCACACAACAACAAACTGCCTCGAGAATACTACCGCGAGACCAATTACGACACTACTGCACTCCGGGCAGCAGCTGATGACCAGCTGAAGAAGCTGACAGCTGACCAGAGAGACGTGTACGACAGCTTTATGACCATGGTTGAACAGAGGCAGGATCCCACAGCAAGCAGCAACAGAATGTTCCTTGATGCTCCATGAGGGACAGGAAAGACCATCCTGAATCTTATCCTGAACAGGATCCGCTCCACAGGCAAAATAGTGCTAGCCACTGCTTCCAGTGTCATTGCCGCTACTCTTTTGCCGGGTGGGCGGACAGTAAATAGTATTTCCAAGGTCCCTCTGGATGCCGACAAGCAAGAAACGCCAACCTGCTCTGTCAAGCGTGGGTCAACGTTGGCCAAAGTCATCAAAGAGGCTGCAACCGTCATAATTGATGAAGCTCCCATGACCCACAAAGCTGTCTACGAGGCCATGGACTCTACGCTGCAGGACATCACCCAAGTGCACAGGCCAATGGGAGGCATCCCAACGATGTTCTGTGGGGACTTCAGGCAGATCCTCCCTGTCGTCCTCAATGGCACCAGAGCCAACATTGTCAACGCCTGTCTGATAGCCAGGAGGATCTGATAGAAGCAGTCTACCCGGATCTTCATGCTCACTGCGCAGACTCAGACTGGTTAGCGGAAAGGGCCATAATCTCCTCCCTGAACGAGACTGTCAACAGGCTGAACAGAAAAATCGTAGCTGACTTGCCTGGAGAGGAAACTGTACAGATCTGTTGACACGGCCAAGAATGATGATGAGGCAGTCCTTTATCCACAAGAACTCCTGAACTCCATTGAGATTTCTGGACTTCCACCACATGAACTGTTGCTGAAATCTGGAGTCCCTATTATCATTCTCCGCTCACTGGACCCGCCAAAGGTGATCAATGGCACCCGATGTGTCTTCACCAGACTGCACAGGAACGTTGTAGAAGCGAAAATATCATGTGGCCCCCACAAAGGTGAACCGGTGCTGCTCCCCAGAATTCCTCTGGAACCCATGGACTCACCCCTGCCATTCCAGTTCTGACGGCTTCAGTTTCCCATGAAACCAGCTTTCGCTCTGACAATCATCAAGAGCCAGGGTCAGACATTTTCATCCCTTGGGGCAGACCTGACCGTTCCGTGTTTTACACATGGAATGTTCTACGTTGCAGCATCACGAACTGGAAACGCAGAAACACTGACTATACTTGCGCCAAACAGGGAGACCAGAAATGTCTACCCAGAGGCTCTCCAATAGACATGATACATCGTGAAAATGCAGTCTTTTCACAGAGTTGTCATGTTTGAGTTGGATTTAACGTCCGTGCCCAAATCAAGGATATGCAGACGGCTGGTCCGTCACATTAGACTGACACCTGCGGGGCCAGGGTGGACATCGGGGTGAACTACGGTCATTTTAGCTGGAAACATTCCACGTGAAAATTTCCAAGACCAAGCCGGGATTCGAAACCACGACCTTTGGATCATGAGTCCAGCGCCTTATCCACTAGGTTATGGCGGCCCCTACAGAGTTGTCATTTTGGAGCACTTCAATCAAGGAATTGAGAATGCATCGGTAAGTTCACAAAGTACAGGCATCCCTCTATGGACTGTGTATCTATGGAAAAAAATTCGTGAGGGAAAACAGATTGAGAGGCAAGAAGGGAGTGGGCGTCCGAACAAATTGGGTGAAGTAGATAGGAGGAGGCTGGGGCAATTGGTTCGGCATGGGAAAAACGAAACAAACCCAAGCTGAATTTTATTGTATTGTCTTTTAAGTGGTGAGAGAGAGGGGTGGCCAGACAATTATTGTACAGATATAACCGAGCGAAGCCGGGTACACCGGCTAGTATATATATATATATATAATATATATAAAGGGCAAATTCTGTGTGTGTGTGTGTGTGTGTGTGTCTGTGTACGCTATAGACTCAAAAACGGCTCAACCGATTGTCATGAAATTTGGCAGGTACGTCCGTTGTGACCCGAGGATGGTTTTGGGCTAATCTCTAAAAAAATAAAACCGTTAAAAACCGTTAAAAAGCTGTTATAACGGTTTCAAAGACATCCTTTTTCCTCTGCTTTTCTTCAAATAGCCGTTGTGACATTGCACAGGTACAGGACTACTTCTCTAAAATTAGAACCGTTATTTGGCAGTTAAAAAACGTTATTTATAACAGTTAAAAACCGTTAAAAACACCAAACCCTATAAAAGAAACTGTTTCAAACCCGATCTTCTTGAAATTTAGCAGGTATGTCTGTTGTGACCCGAGGATGGTTTTGGGCTAATCTTTAAAGAAATAAAACCGTTAAAAACCGTTAAAAAACTGTTATAACGGTTTCAAAGACATCTTTTTCCTCTGCTTTTCATCAAATGGCCGTTGTGACATTGCACAGGTACATCGAACCTAGAGGGACATCTCCCGAGTAACATAGGGTCATTGGACAGTTTCTACGACAGTTATTTATGACCGTTAAAAACCGTTAACAACACGTACCCCCTAAAAACGATCAAAAATACAATCTTTTCTGATGTTGGCGGCAAAGGGAGTCCTCGGATCGCCACCAAACTTGGCATGAGTCTAGAAGGACATACTGGGAATAACATTGGGTCATTCGATAGTTTTTATGACCGTTATTTATCACCGTTAAAAAGCGTTATTTTCTAAATTTAGACCTTTCTTGATGAAATTTGGTATACAGGTGTAGTTTTCAATGCTGAACAATGATATACAACTTACACGAACCGAAACTTAAAATTGACCGTTAAAAACCGTTATTATATAAATTTAGACCGTTCTTGATGAAATTCGGTATACAGATGCAGTTTTACACGCTGAACAATGATATACAACTTACACGAACGGAAACTTAAAAATTGACCGTTAAAAACCGTTATTATATAAATTTAGACCGTTCCTGATGAAATTCGGTATACAGATGCAGTTTTACACGCTGAACAATGTATAACAACTTACACGAACGAAAACTTAAAATTGACCGTTAAAAACCGTTAAGATCCATTATTTTCTAAATTTAGACCTTTCTTGATGAAATTTGGTATACAGGTGCAGTTTTACACGCTGATCAATGATAGACAACTAATATGAACAGAAACTTAAAATTGACTGTTAAAAACCGTTAATTTCTAAATTTAGAGATGGTATCACTGTTAAAAAGCGTTATTTTCTAAATTTAGACCTTTCTTGATGAAATTTGATATACAGGTGTAGTTTTCAATGCTGAACAATGATATACAACTTACACGAACCGAAACTTAAAATTGACCGTTAAAAACCGTTATTATATAAATTTAGACCGTTCTTGATGAACTTCGGTATACAGATGCAGTTTTACACGCTGAACAATGATATACAACTTACACGAACGGAAACTTAAAAATTGACCGTTAAAAACCGTTATTATATAAATTTAGACCGTTCCTGAT
The DNA here is from genome assembly GCA_033310375.1 of Conus canariensis. Taxonomy (NCBI): domain Eukaryota; kingdom Metazoa; phylum Mollusca; class Gastropoda; order Neogastropoda; family Conidae; genus Conus; species Conus canariensis. Next base: position 39,897,284 of record CM065734.1, on the reverse strand, counting down.
GAAATTCGGTATACAGACGCAGTTTTACACGCTGAACAATGATATACAACTTACACGAACGGAAACTATAAAATTGAGCGTTAAAAACCGTTAAGATCCATTATTTTCTAAATTTAGACCTTTCTTGATGAAATTTGGTATACAGGTGCAGTTTTACACGCTGATCAATGATAGACAACTAATATGAACAGAAACTTAAAATTGACCGTTAAAAACCGTTAATTTTTAAATTTAGAGATGGTAGTCTGCAGAGGATTTCAGAAATACACCGAAGTTATGATGCTCTGCAATACCGTCTGATTTTTGTCTGTCAACAAGAGCCATGGTCAGACGTTTTCATCCCGTGGGGCAGACCTGACCGTTCCGTGTTTTACACATGGAATGTTCTACGTTGCAGCATCACGAACTGGAAGCGCAGAAACACTGACTATACTTGCGCCAAACAGGGAGACCAGAAATGTTGTCAACCCAGAGGCCCTCCAATAGACATAATACATCGTGAAAATGCAATCTTTTCACAGAGTTGTCAAACATGTTTGAGTTGGGTTTAACGTCCGTGCCCAAATCAAGGATATGCAGACGGCTGGTCCGTCACATTAGCCTGACACCTGCGGGGCCAGGGTGGACATCGGGGTGAACTATGGATATTTTAGCTGAAAACATTCCACGTGTAAAATTTCCAAGACCAAACCGGGATTCGAAACCACGACCTTTGGATCATGAGTCCAGCGCCTTATCCACTAGGTTATGGCGGCCCCTACAGAGTTGTCATTTTGGAGCACTTCAATCGAGGAATTGAGAATGCATCGGTAAGTTCATTAAGTACAGGCATCCCTCTATCGACTGTGTATCGTATTACGAAAAAAAATTGTGAGGTAAAATTGATTGAGAGGCAAGAAGGGTCATAGAGCAGGGTGAGGACAGCTACCCCAAGTACAGGAGACGTGAGGAGTCTGAATGAGGACATACTGGGACTGTGAAGCTTGGGCAGAGAGAAATCATCGTCACCAACCAGTGGGTTGTCCCCTACAACCCTTACCTCCTACATTAGTTCAACTGCCACATCAATGTGGAAATATGCAGTAGCATAAAATTCATCAAGTACGTCCTGAAGTATGTCCACAAGGGCACAGACCAAGCTGTCTTCCAACTCCAAGCCACTCAGGCAGGTGAAGGAGCAGCTCAACAACCTCCAGTCATTGATGAGATCCAAATGTACCAGAATGCCCGCTACGTTGGCAGCATCGAGGCGACCTGGAGACTCCTGGGATTTGACCTGCATGAGCGCCACCCCATGGTGCAGAGACCAGCTGTCCATTTGGAGAATGGACAATGGGTCTACTTCAATCCACACAACGCAGCGCAAAGAGCACAAGGCTCTCCCCAGAAGCAACCCTTACCGCCATCTTTAGCCTATGCTCTCAAGACCCTACAGCACGAGAGCTGAAGTACGTGGAAGTCCCTGAGCACTTCACATTGATGTCCACTCAGAATATGTGGAAGAAACGACAAAGGGGCACTGCAATCCGGCGATTGTACAGTATCAGTCCTCGCCAGGGAGAGTGCTACTTCTTGAGGCTTCTACTCAACGTTATGAAAGGATCCCGTTCGTACGAGGAGCTGAAGATTGTCAACGGCTATGTCCACAACATTTTTCAAGATGCTTGCAATGCATTTGGACTCCTAGAAGATGACCGCCTTCTACAACTTGCCCTGGAGGAAGCCTCCATCTCTCAGAGACCCCGACTGCTGTGTGACTTCTGTATTATCCTGGTGGCTTTCAACCCCAGTAACCCAGGCAACCTGTGGAACCTCTTCAGAGACCATCTTGCTGAAGATTTCCTCTTCCAAGTCCGAAGAGATGTCTATTATGAAGCGCAGTACACAAATGCCATCTACAACCAAGCTCTTACTGTGATTCAGCACAAACTCTTCCTTCTTGGAGGCAAGTCTACAGAGGAGTATGGGATGCCAACAGTCACACAACAACAAACTGTGCCTCGAGAATACTACCGCGAGACCAATTACGACACTACTGCACTCCGGGCAGCAGCTGATGACCAGCTGAAGAAGCTGACAGCTGACCAGAGAGACGTGTACGACAGCTTTATGACCATGGTTGAGCAGAGGCAGGATCCCACAGCAAGCAGCAACATAATGTTCCTTGATGCTCCATGAGGGACAGGAAAGACCATCCTGAATCTTATCCTGAACAGGATCCGCTCCACAGGCAAAATAGTGCTAGCCACTGCTTCCAGTGTCATTGCCGCTACTCTTTTGCCGGGTGGGCGGACAGTAAATAGCATTTTCAAGGTCCCTCTGGATGCCGACAAGCAAGAAACGCCAACCTGCTCTGTCAAGTGTGGGCCAACGTTGGCCAAAGTCATCAAAGAGGCTGCAACCGTCATAATTGATGAAGCTCCCATGACCCACAAAGCTGTCTACGAGGCCATAGACTCTACGCTGCAGGACATCACCCAAGTGCACAGGCCAATGGGAGGCATCCCAACGCTGTTCTGTGGGGACTTCAGGCAGATCCTCCCTGTCGTCCTCAATGGCACCAGAGCCAACATTGTCAACGCCTGTCTGATAGCCAGGAGGATCTGATAGAAGCAGTCTACCCGGATCTTCATGCTCACTGCGCAGACTCAGACTGGTTAGCGGAAAGGGCCATAATCTCCTCCCTGAACGAGACTGTCAACAGGCTGAACAGAAAAATCGTAGCTGACTTGCCTGGAGAGGAAACTGTACAGATCTGTTGACACGGCCAAGAATGATGATGAGGCAGTCCTTTATCCACAAGAACTCCTGAACTCCATTGAGATTTCTGGACTTCCACCACATGAACTGTTGCTGAAATCTGGAGTCCCTATTATCATTCTCCGCTCACTGGACCCGCCAAAGGTGATCAATGGCACCCGATGTGTCTTCACCAGACTGCACAGGAACGTTGTAGAAGCGAAAATATCATGTGGCCCCCACAAAGGTGAACCGGTGCTGCTCCCCAGAATTCCTCTGGAACCCATGGACTCACCCCTGCCTTTCCAGTTTTGACGGCTTCAGTTTCCCATGAAACCAGCTTTCGCTCTGACAATCATCAAGAGCCAGGGTCCGACATTTTCATCCCTTGGGGCAGACCTGACCGTTCCGTGTTTTACACATGGAATGTTCTACGTTGCAGCATCACGAACTGGAAGCGCAGAAACACTGACTATACTTGCGCCAAACAGGGAGACCAGAAATGTCTACCCAGAGGCTCTCCAATAGACATGATACATCGTGAAAATGCAGTCTTTTCACAGAGTTGTCATGTTTGAGTTGGATTTAACGTCCGTGCCCAAATCAAGGATATGCAGACGGCTGGTCCGTCACATTAGACTGACACCTGCGGGGCCAGGGTGGACATCGGGGTGAACTACGGTCATTTTAGCTGGAAACATTCCACGTGAAAATTTCCAAGACCAAACCGGGATTCGAAACCACGACCTTTGGATCATGAGTCCAGCGCCTTATCCACTAGGTTATGGCGGCCCCTACAGAGTTGTCATTTTGGAGCACTTCAATCGAGGAATTGAGAATGCATCGGTAAGTTCACAAAGTACAGGCATCCCTCTATGGACTGTGTATCTATGGAAAAAAATTCGTGAGGGAAAACAGATTGAGAGGCAAGAAGGGAGTGGGCGTCCGAACAAATTGGGTGAAGTAGATAGGAGGAGGCTGGGGCAATTGGTTCGGCATGGGAAAAACGAAACAAACCCAAACTGAATTTTATTGTATTGTCTTTTAAGTGGTGAGAGAGAGGGGTGGCCAGAAAATTATTGTACAGATATACCCGAGCGAAGCCGGGTACACCGGCTAGTATATATATATATATATATATATATATATATATATATATATATATATATATATATATATATATATATATATATCTGCAGGGGGTGGAACCTAAATGGAAGGCCTTCAGATGGTTCGATTCTTCCAGTCTGGCAACGTGCTGTATGCGTGTAGGGCACATTGAATACCCCACAGCAAAACGGGAATTGTTCCTGGCATCTATCTCACACACACACACACACACACACACACACACACACACACACACACACACACACACACACACACACACACACACTGAAGGTAATCATAGAGACAGACAGACAGACAGAGAGAAAAGAAGAGTAGATGAGAGCGAGAGAACACACAGAAGAAGAAAAAGGAGAGGAGTTGCTAGACGAGAGTATGGGTGGCTGGGTGTGTGTGGGTAAGGAAGAGGGAGCGGGGGGAAAGGAGGGGTGGGTGTCGGGTGGGAGGAGGCGTGTTGTTGCTCTGTGATCAACGCCCACTCCTAAGAAAGAGGGGTGCCAATGTCCACGTGTCACGAAGAGAAATCAATGGAGATGATCGAGTTGCAACATACAGTACAGCACAACAGAACTCCAGACAGTACAGTTCGGCACAGTACAGAACAATGCAACACAATATAAATTAATGCAATGCAGTACAATGCAATGCAATGCAATACAGTGTAATGCAATACAATGCAACATGCATGCAATGCTATACAATGCAATGTAATGTAATACAATGCAATGCAATGCAAAACAATACCATGCAACGCAATACAATGCAATGCAATATCATGCAATGCAATACAATTCAATGCAATAACAATAATAATAATGAGGACAAATCCTATAGCGCCCATCCTAACAACATAGGCTACAGGGCGCTTTACAAGTTTTAACAATTCAACATCTAAAAAAATATAAGCAGAAACACACACACACACACACACACACACACACACACACACACACACACACACACACACACACCGCAATACAATGCAATGCAATATAATACAATGCATTAGAATACAGTGCAATACAGTGTAATGCAACGCAATGCAATACAATGCCATACAATGCAATGCAACACAATACAACACAAGGCAATGCGATGTAATACAATGCAATGCGATGTAATACAATGCAATGCGATGCAATTCGATATAACACAAAAGACAATAAGTACAACACTGTGCAGTAGAATGCCACACAGAAAATTGCAACACAACACAACATGAGACACTATAATAAAAAACGAAAAAACGCAACAGATTGCAAAATTATACAGTGCAATGCAACCCAACTCAACTCAACCCAACCCAACCCAACCCAACCCAACCCAACCCAATCCAACTCAACCCAACCCACCCCACCCCACCCCACCCCAACCCAACGCAACCCAACGCAACCCAACCCAACCCAACCCAACGCTACGCAACGCAACGCAACACAACACAACACAACACAACACACACAACACAACACAACACAACACAACACGACAGAACTCGACAGAACACGACGCGACACGACACGACACGACACGACACGACACGACACGACACGACAAGACACGACACGACACAACACCATATGACATGACATAACATTACACAACACAATACAAGAGAACACAACACAATGCAAACACAACGCAAACACAACACAAACACAACACAACAAACACAGCAACAAGCACAATAACAAACACGATAAAAAAAAACACAACACAACATAACACAACCACAAATACAAACACAACTGCAAATACAAACACAAACACAACACGACACGACACACGACACGACATGACATGACACGACATGACATGATCAACACAATACGAGAGAACACAACACAAAACAAACACAACACAAACACAAAACAACCAAAAACAGCAACAAGTACAATAACAAACACAACAGAAACACAACACAACACAACCACAAATACAAACACAACTGCAAATACAAACACAACACAACACGACACGACACGACACGACACGACACAATACGAGAGAACACAACACAAAACAAACGCAATACAAACATAACACAAACACAAAACAACAAACACAGCAACAAGCACAATAGCAAACACAACAGAAACACACAACACAACACAACACAGACGCAACGCAACGCAACGCAACGCAACGCAACACAACACAACACAACACAACACAACATAGTAAAATGCAGACACACCACACAACACAAAACAACACGAGACTGCCGAATACAGCACAGCACAACACAACGTAACACAACGTAACACAGCACAACGTAGCACAATACTACAGAGAAAAATGCACAACGCAAAACAACTCAATCCAACACAATTCAATACGACAGAGCCGACACAAACGACACAGTTCAACACAACACACAGCACAGACACTGAACAAGAGTACTGGAAAAAACTAACAAAATACAACGAATATTCGCACAAAACAATTTAAGGTACAAAGCAATGCCTTTTAAGTACACAACACGACACAAACACGTTACCTCTCCACAAATAAATCTTTAGAGCACAAATAGCACGCATACAAGAAAACGTAAAAAAACACCCCCACCCACCCCCACACTCTACACACACACACACACACACACACACACACACACACACACACACACACACACACACACACACACACAGCGCGCGCGCGAGCAACAGCACAATAGTCACAGTACACATGCCCCCAATTCCATCATAATAATCACTGGTCTGAAAGTGAGATGGGATTCATTTTGTCAGACAGGGTCACATTCGTGTCCATGTCATTTATTGCCAGTTGATGACTTCATCATGCTACCATGCAGATACTGCGAGTGGGTGGGTAGATCAATCATCAGTCGATGGGTTGGTCGGTTGGTTGGTTGGTCGGCTGCTTGAAAGGTTGATTGGCTGGTTCATTGTTTGCTGATTGCTGATTAATGATTGATTTGTCGGCAGACTGGTAGGTGGGTAGGTGGCTAGCTTGACTGGTTGGTTGGTAGGTGGGTGGGTGGGTTGGTGAGTTGATTGGTTGGTTAGTTGGTTGTGGGTGGTGGTGGGTTGGTGGTGGGTTGATGGGTTGGTTGGTTTCGTTGGTGGATTGGTAGGTTGGTTAGTTGGTGGGTTGATTGGTTGGTTGGCTGGTAGGTTGGTTGGTTGGTTATTTGGTTGATTGGTCAGTTGGTTGTTGGTTGTTGTTGGTTGGTTGGTTGATTGGTTGATTGGTCAGTTGGTTGTTGGTTGGTTGATTGGTTGGTTAGTTGGTTGGTTGGTCGGCTGGTTGGTTGGCTGGTTGGCTGATTGGTAGGCTGGTTGGCTGGTTGGTTGGCTGGTTAGCTGATTGGTTGGCTGATTGGCTGGTTGGTTGGCTGATTGGTTGGCTGGTTAGCTGATTGGTTGGCTGATTGGCTGGTTGGTTGGCTGGCTGATTGGCTGTTTACTTGGTTGGCTGGTTGGCTGTTTACTTGGTTGGCTGTTTACTTGGTTGATCGGTTGATAGGTTGGCTGGTTGGTTGGCTGATTGGCTGGTTTGTTGGCTGATTAGTTGGCTGGTTAGCTTATTGGTTGGCTGATTGGCTGGTTGGTTGGCTGGCTGGTTGGCTGTTTACTTGGTTGGCTGGTTGGCTGTTTACTTGGTTCGTCGGTTGGTAGGTTGGCTAGCTGGTTGGCTGTTTACTTGGTTGGCTAGTCGATTGGTGAAGTGATTGGCCGGTGGGTAGGTGGGTTGGCTGTCTGTGGGTAGATTGGTAGGGTTGTTGAGTTGGTTGGTGGGCTAATTGGTGGGGGAGTTTAGTTTGTAGGGTGTTGGTTGGTTCGTGGGTTGAATGCCTGGTGGGTTGATGGACTGGTGAGTTGGTCGACTGGTCGGTAGTTCGGTTGGTGGGTTGGTTTGTGGGTGGCTTGGTGAGTTTCCTTGTCGGTGGGTGGGTGGGTCGGTTGACTTATCATTAGGTGGATTAGTTGGTTTGTTGGTTGGTTGGTGGAATGATTTATGGACTTGGGGGTTGGATGGTGGGGTGGGCTGCTTCTTTGGTTGGTTGGTGGATGGGTTAGCGGGTGGATTGGTTGGTTGTCCGATTGGTCGGCTGGTTGGTAGATTGGTGGGGTGAAGGTGAGTTGGCTCGTTGGCTGGCTGGTAGATCGGATGGCTGGTTGATAAGCTGGTTGGTCAGTGGATGAGTTGGCTGACAGGCTGACTGGCTGGTAGGTTGGTTCATGGGTTGGTTGGTAGCTTGGTTGGCTGGTTGTGTGCATGTGTTCGTGTGTGTGTGTGTGTGTGTGTGTGTGTGTGTGTGTGTGTGTGCGTGCGTGCATGCGTGCGTGTGTGTACATGTGTGTGTGTCCGTGCGAGTGTGCAAGCGCGCGCGCGCGCCTGTGTGTGGTGTGTGTGTGTGTGTGTGTGTGTGTGTGTGTGTGTGTGTGTGTGTGTGTGTGTGTGTGTGTGTTTGTGTGTGTGTGTGTGTATTGTCTCCTGTGTGTCTCCTGTCAACACCTCCGTCTACTCTTTTTTTTCTTTCTCAAAGAACAGAAATATATTGTTTAAAAAAAACTCTAATCAAATATACTCAGAGGCATAAAAAACGCGAAAAAATAGAGACAGTGCACGATTGTTCACATTGTGAACAGGACGTAAGCAATGTCGTTGTCACGTGCAACATTAGCAGTACGTGGTGTCTTGGCCGGTTGTAACCTCGTAACAGCGGGTGAACGTTGCCGGGTCAGCGTTTTTGGCACGAGGAGTGCATTTGCCATGTGGACTACCTACGCCACGTGCATCAATGTGAATTGCAACTCAATGTGGCCCCGATTGTGGGGCTATAAATTTCCAAACCCCAAAAAGTTCAAATTATCCCTTCCAGCGGCGCCAACATAATGCCGAGACTTTCTCGTCAAGATCGTTGCATAGCAATGGGGCAACTGCAGGCCGGGGTTCCAATGAGGCAGGTCCCTATCGCATTCGGAGTCCACATTTCCACCGTCTATCGCCTTCTGGACCGCTTTCAAGAAAGAAACACCACTGATGACAGACCGAGGAGCGGCAGACCGAGGGTCACCACAGCAGCCCCAAACCGCCATCTTCTGCGTCAGCATCGACGGGAGCCTTACCAAACCGCTGCCAACACAGCCAGGAACACCGTCGGCAACCATGGCAGGCCAATCAGCAGCAGGACCGTGCGTCGCCGACTGAACACAGTTGGTCTCCAATGCAGGCGTCCAGCCCGGCGACCTATCCTGACACTCCAGCATCGCCAGAACCGTCTGCAGTGGGCACAGATCCACGTGCATTGGCGCCATCGGGACTGGGGCCGAGTCCTCTTCAGTGATGAACGCCGGTTCTGCGTCGACCCAGGCGATGGCCGCATCCGGATCTGGAGAAGAGCGGGGGAACGCTTCACGGATGCCAACATCACCGAAAGGGACCCATGGGGTGGTGAAAGCATCATGATCTGGGGGGCTATCGGCATGAATCGCCGTATTGGGCCAGTCATCTTCCAGAATGTGGGTCCAGGACGTGGTAACGGGGTCACTGCTGTTCATTACACCGACCAAGTCCTGAGGCCCCACATCCTGCCGCATTTCCAGCGGCATCCACAGAACCTGTTTCAGCAGGACAACGCAAGGCCGCACACTGCCCGTGCTACGCAAACTTCCTGAGGCAGAACAACATCAATCTGCTGCCTCACCCAGCCCGTTTTCCCGACCTTAACCCAACAGAGCATTTCTGGGATACCCTTCAGAGGCAGTTGAACCAGCTCAACCCCAGACCCCAGACAGCAGCTCAGCTTGCTGTCGCTGAGGGCCAGGTGTGGTGGCAAGTCCCCCAGAGGCAGACCAACACTCTGGTGCGCTCGATGTACCGCAGGTGCATAGCTGTGATCAATGCTCGAGGTGGTCACACCAGATACTGACATTCTGCTGTTAACACAGGGTCAAGGTCAAGTTCATGTGACCTTATTTTCTACCAGAATGAACTTTGAAAGGACACTTTTGCGGTGTTTGATTGCTTTTTCTCACTTTCTATTACCAGTTCAAAGGAATGGTTGGCCAAATTACATCAAAATTTCTATACAGTTTGTTTTCGCGTTTTTTATGCCTCTGAGTATATTACTCATACGGATAAGATGAACTTAAAGACAGTTTCATCTTCCCCTTAAAAAAAATCTCAAAGATTTTTTTTTTTTTCAAACTGAAGCATCTTTCTTTATGATAGTACTTTCAGGTGTTCATAGGTTATTTCATTTTGTGTGGTTTATGATTTTGATGCCTCTATTGTTGTTCTGTGAGGCTCCAGGATAGACTTGCTGTTCCAATGCCCCATGCGGTAATGGAATGTAAAATTGCCATTTCTCTCCTGCCGTTTTCTCCAGGAACAGTTTAAGACAATACAATGAAAAAAGATATGACTTGAATATCGTGAAACGTTGAGCAGCAAACTTGCACCCTTATTCTCCCCTCTTCGTCTTCTCCTCGCGTCTTGTTCTTCATCATCTTCTTGTTCTTCTGCTTCTTCTTCTTCTTCTTAACATATTACCAGGCTGAGTACAGGTAAAGGGACAAAAGTCTGTCCCCTCTAATGGCGGACAGATTTGAAGTGGTTGTTTCCACTAGATTGTCTAGCCAATATTTCAGCCTTGGTGAGATGTTTGTGTACCGAAAACCACTGACGTCATTTTCACAAGTGTACTCTTTTGTGTGAAGTAAAGAAAATCGTTGAACTGTCGTTTGGTGCTTGCGGTTTGCTGTTAGATCTGGCATGGCTTCGGCAAACAAACAACTCACAGAGGAGACGAAAAAATACATTGTTTCGTTGATAGACCAGGGGCTTCGGGTATTTGAGGTGGCAAATGTGT
>CM065734.1:39859079-39881579 GCA_033310375.1 Conus canariensis | reverse complement strand
ACGTACATTTTTTTAACACATTAAAGCAATAGAAGCTAATCGGAAGTAAATGGATAAATCTTCGCAGAAAAGTGCATGTGTTTGAAAAGCTGAAGGTAAAAGTCTACATTATAACTTTTTATCGTTAACTCGACAATGTCATGTTTATTACTAAATCTAAATGCTGCATGCTGTCCATTGGTTCAGTCTTATCGTCTACATTTTCTTTTATCTTGCTTCGTTTGAAAAACAAAATTCGTAAATAGCATATTTGAAACATTTTGATATTTTTCCTAACTAAATAAAACATGCTGCCTATTGTCCCTTTCTTATCGCAAAATTACAATCCACATTTTCTATTATCTTGCTTATTTTCAAAACACTATTTGTCAATAGTATATTTCAAACATTTTTTTTTTTATTGACTTGGAAAAAAAATCTGTCAGTATAATTCAGGATGGAGATTTCCTCATTTAGATATTGGGCAATGTAGGTTCTGTAATTACAAAGTCACATTATACTCTGCACACTTTTTAAAAAATTTTTTTTACTGAAATCATTTTGAACAGGGGTTTCACATCAAGTACGACGTTATCTTTTACTGAAAATATTTTCACTTCTAACGTGTAATTATCTCTGCTGCATTTCAAGGTACACAGCTGAAGAAAGACATCCAAAGGACCTAAAAGATGTACGTTTCAGTCAATTCAATACATGAAGGAAAAGATCTGTCAATTCGCTAAACGCGGGCACAGTGAAAGATAAAGACTGTTCTCACCCTGGTTTGTATGGGAGTAGTATATCGTCATCCTTTTTTTTTTCTTGATAAAATACAGGTTTGTCTAACAATCCAGAGGACGTTTTTTGTCTTGACAAAGTCTGTGAGGATGTACACAGGTTTTAAATGGACGAGTCCAGAAATGATTCTGGCATGTATACTTGTGCAAAAGTTCTTCACCAAAACAACTGATATGCTTCAGAAAGGAACTGACATGATTTTATTTTCAATTCAAATAAAAATAGAATAAAGGTCGAGTTTCCATTCACATAAAAGGAAACCAGAACACAGTATTTTTTTTTTCACAACGTATCATTGTTCTTCCATTGGTCCTGTCCTGGTTATCATTTTGTACAAATTCAACACACCACAGTAAATAACAAACAAGTAGGGTAACTCTTGCTCCCACGATGAAATAGTTACAGGCCCATAACTCCAAACGAATGCTGCTTGATTTCCCTTCAATACATCACATGTTTTGATAATTTAGACACGTGAGTATAGTGGATTTCATGGCTAAATTCAACAGCTATAGTAACTTAAAACAAAAATCACGTTTATAACTGAAATTTTGCCAGAAAACAAATATATTCTCTTCGTTCTAATCTGAAACACGTGCTTGGCGTCTTCGGTTGGAGTCAAATGTAAACCAGTTCCCCAAATTTTAGCTTAGAAGAATTTCAAATTATTTTCATGTGTTGTATTGTACACTGATTTCAAACTGTTTTATATACTTTCTGAACAAACAGCTTCCATTTCTTAGGCTCTCTGTTTCAAGACCCGTTGACACATTTTATCGAAGCGTTTTAAACTATTTCATGGCTTTGATAGTTTGAACAAACGGCTGTTTATCTCCAATGTCCGATAAACAAACGATGTTTATCTGTATTATTCATCATCTGCAAATTGAGCCAGTTAATGTGTTCGGTTCTGATTATTTAAAATCCTTAATTTTCTATGCCAATAATCACACGCAATATGCTAATACAAAATCTAAATAATTAGCGCGACATCAGATTACCTTGTTGTAAACCCTTTTCCATATCCGACGACTGCATGGGCTGTCAATTTTCTCCTGGAGTAGAGTTTATAGTGTTATAAAAGTAGCTATCTTATGATCTGTACTTATCGTTCCAAAACCATTCACCTCAGTATTTTTGCCGTGAAATGACAGTCTGTTGAGATCAAAATCTTTTTAGCCTTGAGGCAGATCTACCTGATTTGAAGTCTTGGTGTGTTTTTTTCCCACATCCCGATAATCCTCATGTCCCTAGATTTTTCCCATGCCTCAAAATAATCTGAGAGCGAATCCAGCTCCTTCTTTTTCTCTCTCTCTCTCTCTCTCTCCCTCCCTCTCTCTCTCTCTCTCTCTGTCCTTGCGGGCATGTGTATGTGTCTGTTTTGAGGGATAGGAGAAGGAGATCATTGTTTAATAGAAACACTTTTTGGGGCTGTTCAAATGACCTCATTACCCTACTGATTGAGTTACAAGTTTAACTTATGGGACCACCTTCAGAATGTTGGTAGATAATACATTCATTTTTTAATTTGTTGTTTTCACAAATTTCATATTGTGCATCAGCTGGGTTTTTTTGTTTTTGTTTTTTGACTTACGTATCAATTTTTTTGCTAATGTTTTCTCTTTTTCGAGTGACAGAAATATCCATCGTCCCTACCACTCCTCTTCCCATTCTCTACCCATTTAGTTGGTTTTTGTTTTATTGTTGTTGTTGTTGTTTTTCTTTTTGCAACATCATCCAAATCCTGATGTGTGTATTCTTCGACTACAATTACCTGCAAAAAGATAGAACACTTCCATCAAAATTATAACCTATAATGATGTTCTTTAACTACATTTACTTCCAATCTTTGAAAAGGGAGAGTACTCGTTTAAGTTTCTAGAATGCTTAGTGTTCTTCGTCTGTTCCAAAATGTACTACTGTTGTCAGCGGATACTGACTGGTCAGTTCTTTATCCAGGACAAATTCTGCAATTCTCGCAATAAAACTGAGTTATCAAGCAGTCTGAAGAAAGGTATATAATTCAGTTTCTAGAACATTTTTCTCTCCAAATTTAGAATTGTCGATATGGCCTGATTTATTTATCATAGATTTCTTTTAAATTTTCACCGCCGTCCTTCGAAAATGGCTTCTGTTTTAATAATAAATTATCACAGTTTACAGTTGGGTGGGTACACGACAATTGCTGTCTGTGACTGCAGTTATATGGGGGGGGGGGGTGTTGTTTGTTTGTTTGTTTGTTTGTTGTTTTTTTTTTTTTTTGGGGGGGGGGTTGTTGTTTTTTCACTGTTTTTATTCTGTTCCGTAAGTTTTCGTGTACATCGGGTCCCTCTTTGTTGGTAGTAGTAGTAGCAGCAGTAGGTCTCCGTCGGTCATAGCTGACCATGGATAAAGCATATATCCGACCTAAGATTTATATCTGTCCGGGCTGTCTGCTCGCCCCGAGCAGCATCTCCTGTGGCTGTAGAGACCGATACCAGAGTGGCAGTCTCTGTCGCAGCGGTCACATCTGTATGCTGACACTGGTTTGTTGGCTGTCCTCCCCTTTCTGCGGGTTTGCTTTTCTGCTGCAGCAGCTGTCAGTTCGTCTTCGCCAATCTGCAGCTGTTTCTTGAGAGTGCTTCTCCACCTGCTGCGGTCTGCTTGCTGCAAGGTCCTCCCAGGACTCACTCAGTGTTGATCTCAAGCACCTTTTTGGCTGGTATCATACATATTAAACAAAAGAAGCGCTTTGTCAACTGTTATGACGCAACATGATGAAATTCCTTTAAACCTTTTCTTATGTTTTGTACTTTCTCTCTGGGGAAAAAAAAATCGCCAGCACCTTAAGTGTCCGGACAAGGGGGGTGGGGGGGTGGGGGGGGGTGGGAATATACAATTCCGAATCCGATTGATGTTTAACGGAATCAACGTGTTAATCTTGGTTGCGCTTTCGAAAAAAAAAAAATGTGTTCCGTACATTTTTTTTTTTTTTTTTTTTTTTTTTTTACAACCCCTGGCATTTGCTTAAAATGTCAATTTAGTGAATAGAAAAAAATTGTGATCTGCGCAGAAAACAATACGCGTGTCAGTTCTATTTTTTTATGACAGATGAAGTCTCTTGTTAAAGAATGCTGCAGTCTCCATACACACACACACACACAAATTAGCTGAAAGAAACAGTCTGCTTTAAAAGAACTTAAAAGACAGGGCCTTAATCCATGGACGTAGTACAGTGTTCACAGTTCCAAATCCTCGATGACTGTCAATTCCATTCAATTCATGGTAGTTTATAGCCCAGCCGACCGCAAAGGCCCATATCAAAGGCCGTCGCTTCGTCATCGGCTGCTGTTCTCATCACAACATTGCTATTGTGTTATTATGTGCATTATTATATATTATGCATTATTATGTTATGTACATTTGCCACTGGTGTTTGTGCTTCCCGCTGCGAGTCTGCATTATATTGAAAACCTTGCTGCTTAAATGAGGTATTGCACAAAGGTATTGATAATGAAGTTTCTTGTATGCTTTAAAAATGAACGGACTGGAGAGGGGAGGTAACGCATAACCTCTCTATTTGATGAAGAACGTTAATTATGATCTTTTTGTTTGTTTTTGGTATTGTTTTCATTCATTTATTAGAATGTTGAGTGTGTTCACCTTCTGATTTATCTATTCGTTTGTTTATTCTTCCATTGTCATTACTCAGTTAATTAATCATTCCTACATTCGTTTGCTAATTCGTTCATTTGATTCATTAAATTCATTCCTTCGTTCAGTTCCACCATTCACTCTTTCATTCATTTATGTGTGTGTGTGTGTGTGTGTGTGTGTGTGTGTGTGTGTGTGTGTGTGGCGTGCATGCATGCGTGTGTGTGTGTGTGTGTGTGTGCGTGCATGTGCATGCTTGTGTGTGTGTGTGTGTGTGTGTGTGTGTGTGTGTGTGTGTGTGTGTGTGTGTGTGTGCGTGCGTGCGTGCGTGCGTGCTACCAGTAGGATTTGTAAAAACCTGAAAGGCAGAGGTCTAGGGGCAGTGTCCGTGTCGGGGAGTGAGGAGGGCAAGACCCCCCTGAAGCTGAAAGAACGCATTTCAGAAGATAAATGAAAGGCTCTCGTTGAATCTAAAGTGAAGAATAAAAGGCATGAAATTAAAGCTATTGAGTTCATAAATGAATACATACAACACAACTAAAATGCAATTTCCTGAAGAAAATCAAAGATCACTTTTAACCTTATTTTTTTGTTTGTTTGTTTCAAATTCAATCTACACATATTTATCTTTTATACCGTTTAATCTCACATACACTGTAGATTGTATTCTGAAGTGAAGAGGGACTCTGAAGTCACTATGAGTTATATACCCGACTTTGAAGTCACTGAAAACTAGAGCTACTACATGAATGTATTTTTGGCAGATAGCTGGAGACATACTTGGTATAACAAGCTACAATATTATACAGCTGCTCTACAGATGCAGTCTTGGCATTCAATTTGAAATCGTCACACATGAGGAATGTAATTACTGTAAAATTTGCTGTCAGTGTCACTATTTGGAATCTTCTGAAGTCTGAAGTCTTCAAACAAACGGAACTGAGAGCCACCACCCCTGGCATGTCCATCTTCTGTAAGGGCTCCACGGGCCAAAGTTTAATGTTTCGCCGTTTGAATCCTTTATCGTCAGGCATTCCCATCGCCAGCGAGTTCGCACGCTTTTCTGCATCTCCTCTAGCTTTCAGATATCGCCTTTTGTCAAAAACGGAATTGTAACAATTGCTCCGCTGTCACGCTAACGTGTGCAAAATCGACTTTCAAATATGCATGTTTGTGGTGTCGAATCGACCTGAAGGAAGTGGAGCACTTCGTACCTCCAGCACGGAAGAGCGAGAACAGAGCGCATTGAAAACTAAGATCGGAATTCAAACGAACAATGGAACTGCCGTCCGATTTACACCTTCAAAAACTCGTTGCTCCTCAGATTAAAAAAAAACAAACAAACAAACAAACAGAGACCGGCAGCGCCGGCCCCAGCCATGATCAAAAACCGGCATTCCGGTACATAACCGGCACAGTAGCGCCCATGTTCAATAAATAACAATAATATTCATACATTCATGTTTCTTCGTCACCTGTAAATCTGAAGGGCAGACCAGAAACATGTCGGCTTGTCCCCATCTCCGATGAAGTTGTGTGACTTTGACACCTGTTTTCTTCCTTCACAAAGTTCGATTTACGTTTCACAGAAAGTTTGTTTTTTTCTTTTCTTTTAGTTTCTTCGTGTGTATTTTTATTTTTTATTTTTATCGATTATGGATACCTAAGATTACCACGCAGCCAACCAGTTTTCTATCTTTTGATAGAAATGTAATCGTGCAGCACGATCAGACTTCCAATACAAAATCTCTAATCGATAATTTTGTTTGACAAAATGGCAGAAATAGGCTCTCCACACTCTCTCTCTCTCTCACATGTGTGTGTGTGTGTGTGTGTGTGTGTGTGAGCGATTTCTTTCACACTTACCCCTCTCTCTCTCTCTGAACAATTAAGTAGTGGGGGAAAACAAGTGCAGGCTAACAATTCTTCAGTCGTTATAGTGACGACTTGGCAAAGATTTGAACTTCAAAAAAAAAAATTGAAGATTTAGAAAATGGGGGAATATATTATAACTATGAGAAGCCCTTCATTAGCTGCCTGAGGGAACTTTCGTAACCTCTCTTGAAAGCACATTTATTTGTATTGCCTGTTTCTAGGCCTTTCGTCCGCTGGATCGGACTCATCAGGGAGACATAGCTGATTGCGTCTGTGCTCTTGGTGTCAAATAGAGACACACCACAGTCCATAATTCTGTGGTGTTCTCACCACCAACAGCACCCTCAAAGCAGCCAGCGAAGGGTAGTAAACGGAACAAAACAAAAGTGTGGAGAGGAAAAAAGTTGCTGAAAAACTAAAAGCATTATTCAAACAGTATAAAATGTAGGGGACAATCTTTGAGCCTATGCTTGAGGATCCATTCAAGGATGCAAGGGAGCTCAAAAGATATGGAACAGTCTGAGTGGTCAGCTCTGCTGTTCAATAGCCCAAGCATTGTGAGTGGCTATATATATATATGAATGAATAAAAAGAACAACAGTCTTTTCATATCTTCAGACTTCAATATATTTTTCACAAACATTTGCTGATGTACCCTGACCTCAGGAAGCCGTATATCGGAGAAAATTTTGTGAAAAAAAATACATTGAAGCCTGAAGATGGGAAAAGACTGTTGTTTGCTTTTCTTTTCTTTTCTTTTTTTTTTTTACATTTTACCGGTGTAAAACAGTTTGTTTTACAAGGTGCGGAGCCCAGGACATCAAGAGAGCATAATTTTTAACTATAGATAATAGATAGATAACTTTTTGAAAATGAAAAAAAAAAAAAAAACGGATGAGGAAGAGAATGGCTGATAAGCAGAAAAAGAGAGGGCTGGGGGGGGTGGGGGTGGGGAGAGCGAGTCGGACAGACGGGCAGAAGGTGTAACTAAAAAAAAAAATCTCCATAAAGCGCTGGCGTTCATGTGACCCGGTCGCAGTTCATTACATCTGTCACAGAGAATATCATCGCGTATTCATCACCGGAAATTTTACTGATGTTTTGTTCAGGTCAACCGTGTTAAAACATTTTTTTTAATTAATATTTTTTGTATCTTCTTTTTCACAACAGGGAAACCTCTCTAATGTTACACGTGTTCTTTTTCATTGCTCAAACAAGACAATACTGGATCCAGCTGCCAAGTGAGGCGACTTTCGTTGTCCTGAGTGTTGTGTACCTTGCCTGAAAGAAGACCTACGAGGTCGAAACGCGTCGTGTTTTGTAACTTGTCTACGTTTTTTGGCGGAGCTTTATAAATTATTTTTCAAAGACAAAACTGGACGTAAACATCGAACTTGAAAGAACGCATCTGTTATTTAAAGGGAAAGGTAACAATGAGCTGCGCTGTAAAGGTCATTGATAGAGACAGGAGAATGAACACAAGAGAAAGACTCCCTAAATGTCCGTTTTTATGACAACTATTTCCCTGGCTTTTTTTCTTTTTTTTTTTTAAATTCCTATCTTACTGACCTTCTGCCTGTCACTTGAATTCTATCAATACCCTTGATACAGTCAAACTTAACTAGTTAGTGCATAAACACGCAACCCAATTACGACCAAACTTTCTTTTCCAAAATCTCGATTCTGTTCTCCATGCTAGTACTTAACTAATATTCTGAACAAATCCCATACGTCGGGTATAATTCCTTCAGATTTCAGAACTATTCTTGTCAAAATCCTACTCACAAAAAAAAAAGAAAAAAAAAGAAAAAGAAAAGAAAAAAAGAGATCGCTTTATCTGAGCGAATAGATGTGTTCCTATGCAAAACTAGTCTGTGTGACTAGTCTGGGCATTTCCATATGGCTTAATGTTTTAAGGATGGAAATACGTTGCATGGTCTCACACTCATTGTAGGCTGTATAATCTGTTTCGTGATTTTCTGCACAACTTATTACTTTGTTTTGTATTATTGCTTTGGGCCTCAGAAAGCGCTATATAAACACACATTACCAACAAAAAAAAAAAAAAAGCCCGTGGTCTTTTTCTCGCTGTGCACCGGTTCTCTAAAATTCACCGCCCGATGATTTAAGAATGGAACATACAAACGCTTTCAAGAAGTCACTTCAGTTACTTATTCTACAACCGTGTTATTTAGCTAGTGATGTTGCTTTTTCTGTGTTGTTGTTGTTGTTGTTGTTTTTCTTTTCTTTTTCTTTTTTTTTTTCTTTTTTTTTTTTTTTGGGGGGGAGGGGATCGATATCCGTTCTGTATGCAACTTGTACTTGTTCAACAATTGATAATGCAAGTGCGTGTTTGTCTGCATGACATACATTTAATCATATTTGTTTCGCTAAGCCGGTTACATGCACGCATGCTTATGCCAATTTATAAACTTTTTTATACGATGTCTTAAACGTTTCTTTCCAAAAAAAAAATTGTTCATAATGAATAAGAATGGTGACCTCTTCATAATAATTCTCCCGAGTGTGAAACACTACGCGACATAATGATATAAAAGTATTCTGCTTCTGGACATGCATGATGCCGACAAAATTGTCCTTCATTCTCATCGGTATCATTTACCGAGTTTCATTCAAACAGTCAGTGGATTCGTCATCAATCTATCGATCAGCCGTGCATCAGAATGTTCAACGCCTTAACAAAAAAAAGGCATTTATTGGTTGGTGTTGTGTTTGTTACTGTTTTCTCTTTCCCTGAAAAAGCTGACGGTCTGCCCACAGGGTTTTACCTGCATACTTTTTGCCTTGTGTTGGTTGGGTCTCTGTTCTATCTCCTGATTGCATTCACAAGTCAGCCAGCCACAGACACTTGAAATGTTATTTAGTAATCCCCTTCTCCTCCTTAAAAAGGTCTGATATGAGAGAGAGAGAGAGAGAGAGAGAGAGAGAGAGAGAGAGAGAGAGAGAGAGAGATGAGAGAGAGAGAGAGAGAGAGAGAGAAAGAGAGAGAGAGATGAGAGAGAGAGATGAGAGAAAGAGAGAGAGCAACAGCGAGAGAGCGACAGCGAGAGAGAGAGAGAGAAGAGACAGAGAAGGAAGAGAGAAAGAGAAGAGACAGAGAGAGAGACAGACAACACAGGCAGACAGAGACAGAGACACAGAGACAGAGAGAAGAGACAGACAGACAGTCAGAGAGACAGACAGACAGACAAAAAGGGAGAGAGAGAGAGCGTTAAGGCTTGAGGTCAATCCTATTGTGCGAAGAATCGAATCTGACACGTGGATTCATCTCCGTTTACTTCAGGAGTACAGTTTACAGCTTCATTCATGATGCAGCAATCCGTATGATCTGTATTTGTCGTTTCACAAACCATTCATCCAACAGAATATTCCTGCCATGAAATTCACTCCAGTCTGTATCATGAGATCAAACTCTTCCTGACATTGAGGCATGGCTATCTCATCCCAAATCTTTCTGTCTCCCCATCTCTGCTCCGTCCCTGGGCTTTTCCTCTGTGTGTGTGTGTGTGTGTGTGTGTGTGTGTGTGTGTGTGTGTGTGTGTGTGTGTGTGTGTGTGTGTGTGTGTGTGTGTGTTGTGTGTTGTGTCGCGCCATGTTGTGTTGTTGTGGAACGTGTGCATTTGTGGGCGCCATCTCTCTCTCTCTCTCCTCTCTCTCTCTCTCTCCCTCCTCCCCTCCCCTCCCCCCTCCCCTTCCCAAACCTCATTCGTCCATCATCGACTGCACGCGCACGTCGTTGACGTCACAACGACCGTCCGTCCCCCCCCCCCCCCTACCCCCCCCCCCCCCCCCTCCCCGTCTCCACCATCGACTAACCAAGCAGACACAGAAGACGACGGTCTCGATAACAGCAGTAGGCCTGTAACTGCTACCTTCCTTCTCTCTCCTCCTTCCTTCTCTCCTTCCTTCCTTCCATCCGTCCACCCTGCGGCGCTCTGGTGCTGGCTGCCCACTGTCCATATATGGCACTGGAAGTCCACGGGGATTTCAGAGCTACCCGTGAATTCTACCAGTGCCATTGACTGACGTGGGTAATGGTTGAAGAGGGTGTAGGCGTATGTGCTGGTGGTGGTGGTGGTGGTCTTGGGATTCCCTTCCCCCCCCCCCCCCCACCCCCCAGCGGCATACATCATCGGAGATGGGAGGTTGTTTACCTACCACTCTTAAGGAATTCCGTCTTCTTGCTGCAGCTGCTGCTGCGGTTGCTGCTCTTTCAAGCCGTTTCCTGAAAGCTGCATGAAAATGTGTGCATACGTATAATAGACGCACAGTACAAAAATAACTGTCTTACAACAAATCTCGTTCTATTCATGTTTCATTAAGAACGGATTTTTAAATTACCTTTAATGTCTTTCATGTTGTTAATAGATCTTGCTTTTGTTTATCGTAAGAGCTATTTTCATTATTAAGAATGGAAGTTAATCAACTATCGTACAATCTTCTTCTAGTCGTGCTGTTTTATCATTACTTATCGTTCATCGTTCAGAACTTCTTTCGTTTAAGAACTGAATTATTATTAACCACCGTACTCATCTTGTTTGATTCAGGTTGTTTACAGCTTGCTGTTCATCAGAGGATCTAATTTCAATTAAAGAACGGAACAATTGACTGCCGTACAGTGCAGTAGCAATTAACCTCTGACATTTCGCTTTACAAAGGTACAGACTTCTGGCATGAAAAGGGTAATGGCATGAAATGGGAAAATGGCATGAAATGGGAAATGGCATGAAATGGGAAACGGCATCAAATGGAACAGTCTGGAGCATACCCCTTTAGGAAAGGTTGTAATGGAGGCTTTATTCTACCTGAGAAAGTTGTAATGGAGGCCCAATTCAGTCTGAGGTGATTATGTATTCATTGAATATAATATACTGTAGACCTTTTCCAAATTTTGAAACCATTGATCTTATTGCCGTAACTTCCCCAGTGGAATTCTCTACGGTGTATTTTAGCCTACGTAAACAAACAAACACTGGGGAATTCTCTACTGTTTCTTTTAACCTACATAAACAGTCTCTTCACGTTAGGAAGCATTGCAAGTTTCTTCACGTTAGGAAGCATTGCAAGTTATATTAAGAACAGTCACCGTCTATCTTAAAGATATAAATAAATAAATAAACACATAAAATGAACAAACAAATTTTTAAAAAACGGCTCGCTTCAGACTTTGTCCAGGAGTGAAGGATTTGGGTGGGGAGTCACCAAGTGCTCTGACTATGCTGTGGCAAGTAACGATACGGATTAATGTAATTTCTTTTGCAAATAACAAATAAACATATCAATAAATGAAATACATACATAAATAAATAAACAAATAGATTTTTTTTTAAATAAGCAATCTCTTCACGTTGTGGATCATTTCAGATTTTATCCGGAGATATGAAGGCTTGTGTGTGGTGGGGTGGGGGTGGAGGGGAGGGGGGGGGGGGAGCGGTCAGTCACCATGTGGTCTGACCAGACTACGGCAGGTAATAATACAGATTAATGTAATTACTTTGCAAAACGTCACAGACGACAATGAGTCAGCATGTCTGATATGTCTGTAGGGCAGCCATGTACTAACAAAATAGACACAGTTATCTCGATAGTTAAATGTGAGAGAGAGAGAGAGAGAGAGAGAGAGAGAGAGAGAGAGAGAGAGAGAGAGAGAGATTAAAACATTTTCAGCTGTAGACAGAAAGAAACCTCGCCAGACAGACAGACAGATATATATAGACAGGTAAAGAACAGAAAAGGAAAAAAGACGAGAAAAAAAAAGAAGAAAAAGCTGCGCCGTCACCTTTAAAAATCTCCAAAGTATCAAAATTGGCAAAAATAAACATCGTCATGTTCAATAGCTGAAGAGAGAGAGAGAGAGAGAGAGAGAGAGAGGGGGGGGGGAGGGAGAGACAGACAGACAGACAGACAATGAGAATCCTATTGCTCAATGACGAAAGCCATTCGCTGATCCGCGTATGGAGGGCAGAAACTAAAACACAAAGCTATCATCAAGGTACTCTTTTCTCTCTCTCTCTCTCTCTCTCTCTCTCTCTCTCTCTCTCTCTCTCTCTCTCTCTCTCTCCTCAATTTCCTTTTTAAATTAAACTGCACTTCATTTCAGTTGTGTTATGTTGCTAGTGTCGGAAATCAGGCGTTGATGGTGGACAAACGGGAATTTTGCATCCACTGTCCTTTCATCTTAGATATCATCATAGGGAATGTGAAAGTGTGGGAATTATAGGGAAAGTATTTCTAAAATATCAAATATTCAATCAAAATTATACACTTGTCTTTTTTTCCTTCTTTTTTTTTTTAAGCGGTGAACTTTTTCTTTTAGCGGTGAACAGTTATTTGCAGCACTATACAATCCATGTACGGATGTTTTTCTTTGTTCTTGTTGTTTTGGGATGTTTTATTTTCGTTTAGTTGTTGTTGTTGTTTTTTGGGGGAGGGGGCGAGCAAATGTTATACAGAATGTGCTCTTGACTGTGTGCGCATGCGTGCGTGCGTGCGGGCGTGTGTGCGTACACGCGCGCGCACCCGTGCGCGATATTTTAAAATCTCAGACGTATGGTCCTAGAAACCTTTGTTCTATCATTTTCAAGACAACTATAATTTTCTTAGATGTATTTGTGAAACTGGTCTTCACTTTCTAAATGAACTTTTAACGAAATGTTTGAAGTTTTTAAAAAAATATTTCCGATAATGAAAAATATGCATGACTAACGAGAACATAAATCGGAGCGTTGGCAAGGGGGGGAAAACAGAGGGGAAAAAAATAAAAAAGGAAAAAGGAAAATAAAACCCTGCAATTATTTGTAATCCAAAGTTCTTTCACGATCCATTCCTTCGTCTCCAACCCTCAGTGACAACCCAGTGCCCGTTTCTCTGTCGTCGCGCCACTCGCCCAAACGAAGAACGGTTATATTTTAACAAAATAAATAAATAAAAACAATTTTAATAACAGACAGTGGCTATTTTCTGTGCTAATCTTCTCCCTTTCATAGAATAATTTCATCTAAAATTCCGAAACATTATTCCATCATTATTGAATCGTAAACGATTCAGTGACTCACATTCGATGAACTATCACCTTGTTTTTAAAGGTTCGTCACGGCATTTTAGCAATGGAGGACAAACGATAACGGAGAAACGCTTGACAATGACCATCTGCTCTCCACATATTCTGCTGCATGCAAGATGTTTTCGTCTTTCTGATCAACATTTCCATGTTTTGTCACATTATCTTTGGTCACTGGCGTTGATCTGATTTTGAACACACGATAGTCGTCCCGGTCGCTTGATCATCTGTAAATTTTTCTTTTTTACTCTGTACAATGTAGAAAGATTTCACTCGAGCTTGTTAGAAAGTCAACGGGTTATCCTGGAACCGTGAGGGGGAAAAAATCTTTAATTCCAGGCAGCAAAAAGCGATGGACACAAGGGCGGGCTAGCACCTGCAGAGCCCCGACTTGCTGCTGAAGAGAGGTTGTTACTTTTGTCAGGATTAAAGTTGTTTTTTTCTTTCTTTCTTTCTTTCTTTCTTTCACATTACGAAAAAAAAAAAAGAAAAAAATGTTGGGGGAAACTTCAGCTCTTGCCAGTCTTGGTGGACACCAGAAGCGGCAGACTTTCTCTGCAAGAGATGATTTGCCTTTGAGCATGGGTTTCACAGAATTAAACCGCCGATGTCTGATAACTTCTTCAGTTTGTCCTGATGAATCACCACCTGTTCTTGAACTGTATAAAGAAGGCCAACTCTTTGACGTCAACACTGTCACTCCACCACTTACCAAAAAGAAGTCACAAGGGAGACACCCCTAAGTCCTGTTTAAAAAAAAAAAAAAATACAAATTTACTTACTTCAACCAAGTTAGCGACTAGTAAACAAAAAAATCATTTTTGTCATAATCTTTGTTAAAAAAATTTTCTTTATGCTTTTTTTTGTATAATACACCTCTAACATAGGTGAGTGGAGAGCTACCTATGCGAGGAGAACTCTTTCCGGTTGCACACGCAAAAAAGCGACAAAAAAAGCAGACAGATAACTGGGTCCAATTCTATTTCGGTCTTTAAATATGGAAGTCTGTATTTGAAAAACATGCGCGCGCGCACACTCTCTCTCTCTCTCTCTCTCTCTCTCTCCTCTCTCTCTCTCTCTCTCTCTCACACACACACACACACACACACACACACACACGAACATGCACATTAGATTTGGACATTTTCTCTCTCTTTTAATCTTTATGGCTTAATTTCACTATGGCTTAATTTCACTTAGTATAATAGTCTTTTTTCAATTTTCCTTCAGTTGCATTTTTCCCTTCTGCTTGGTTGTTCAGAGTATAAATAAAGTTCAAGCTTTTACATTTTCACTTAGTATAATAGTCTTTTTTCAATTTTCCTTCAGTTGCATTTTTCCCTTCTGCTTGGTTGTTCAGAGTATAAATAAAGTTCAAGCTTTTACATTGACTCCCAATATGACTCGTGAACCCGTTCGAACCAAACCCTTTTTTCCTCTCTCCTCTTATATTCCTTTTTTTCCCCTTAAAAGTAAACAGTAAAGTGTGTATAAGTACGTTGTTTGCCACCTAAAAAGTATACACTAAAATGTATATACTTAAGTGCGCATGCAGGTGTTTGTTTATTAGCTTTCATCATTTTAAATTTCCTTTTCTTTTGATTTCCCCATACCTCTCTCTCTTCCTTGGCGTTTTTCCAAGTGGACTACGCCTTCAGATTATTTTGTTTTCTAAATATGCTAATAGAAGGGTGACCTGCATTTTCTTTTTCCTGTACTGGTTCATTTACAAATCCATGAAGAGAACAGGTATGAATGACACTACGCGCATCCAGTGTCCTGTGTCTGGGACGACAGGTCCAAAGGCTTTACCTTATTTGTTATCTCAGGGTTTTGTTCAGTTTTCAATCCCGTCCAAAAATTATCCATTGTGCACGCCCGTCCAAAAATTATCCATTGTGCACGCCCGTCCAAACATTATTCATTGTGCACGCCCGTCCAAGTCCAAAAAATTATCCATTGTGTACGCCCGTCCAAAAATTATCCATTGTGTACGCCCGTCCAAAAATTATCCATTGTGCACGCTCGTCCAAAAATTATCCATTGTGCACGCCCGAGTCTGAATGAACAGGCCCGTCCGATCCAGGCTGGTTAGTTAATCGACAACTCTGTTTTATCTCCACAGGTCAAGGATGGGTGGAGGGAGTGGAAGGAGTTGCGGGGGGGGGGGGGGGGGGGGGGGGGGGGGGGGGGGGGAGAAGCAAGAGGTAAGGGCCAGAGAGGGGAGCGCCTTGTGACAGGTGTTCAATCGATTAGGGGTCAGGGAGGAAACGAGACTGAGGAGGGACGGGAGGGGAGGGGGGGACAGGGAGGGAGTGTCCTGCAGCTCTGTATGGCATACCGTGACCATCGCGGCACCTCCCCTCCCCCCCCACCCCCCTCCCCCCTCCTCAGTAAGGTCGGCAAGGATCACGCGAGATGTCCATGCATTTTTCAGCAGTAGGCACTGAACACTGGCGCCATGCTTCAACAGGATGGTCAAGGCTGTCTGTATTCCTGTTCCCCCGGTCCACCATGCCAGACCATCCCACCACCGCCGCCCCCAACGCTCCCCCACCTCTATGTATCACCCTGTCCCCACCCATCTCCACAGGGACTGCCTCCCCACCTCTATCAGCCTGTCCCACCCACCTCTCTCCACAGTCACTCTGTGTCCTTCTGTGTCTACCTTCTCCCTCTTTCCGACTGAGACCCTGCGAACATAGAAGGATAATACAAAAAAAATGTTGACAGATTCGAAACGACTCTGCAAAAAGAGAGGAATTATATTAAAGGAAAATGTCTCTGGACCTTAAAAGATCCTGCACACACACACACACACAAAACAATAAACAAAAGAGTAATGATTGGAAAAGACCCCGCCAAAAGCAAAATGTTTCAAGATTCTTAAAAAAAAAAAAAAAAAAAAAAAAAACCGCAAAAAGAGAGGATTCATAAAGGGAAATGAGTAAGATTTGAAAAAGACCCTGCAAAAAAAGAGGGCTAATAAACAAGACTATTTATAGACTGTCTGTCTGTTATTCTCTCATTTCAACAGAAGTGGAATAAATAAAAAGGATGTTCTGGCAACCCTAAAAAGAAATTAACTTTTTTTTTTTCCATAACCAGTCTACCAATATCTAAAAACGTCACTGCCAATTTACTGTTCGATGTATTGCAGACTGTGAAACAGACTGGGGCATTATTGACTACAAGGCAAAATACTAGTGACTCTTGAGTGCTCTTTTTTTTAATACTTGTTTAGTGCGTTCTTGATGTTTATTGTTTTGAATGTCTGAAGACTTAATTTACATTTCTTGTTTTGTATTAATTACGCGTTACGTTAGATCTTGTTTACACTTTTATTTCTAAATTGCCTTCGTTTACTTGCATATATTCACACAAGTGGGAGAGCTTGATTCCTGTGGTTGAACGATGGATTTGTTTCCGAACGTTTCGATTCCTTTTTTTTTTTTTTTAATTCACATCCATTCACGGTCTCGTTTGCTTATTTCTTGAGGTGTTTTTTTTTTTTTTTTTTTTTTTTTGCTATTTCACGTGTGGGTTTTTTTTTCTCTGTAATTATTTGCGAGTCTGTTCGTTCATCCACTGATTCGTCTGCTTCTATAGGTTCATGATTAATTCATCTATGACCCTAAATTCTTCAAACAGTCACAGAAATCAAATACAGGAAACGTTCTGTTAATTTTTAAAAATCAGTTTCTTAAAGTCTGTCAATTATTGAATATTTTCATGCACGTAGACCAAGTTATCTAAAACAGAAAACCCATAAGATTTTTATAAGTGGGCTAACGAAATTCTGGGGAAAAAAATCAACATACAAGAAGAAAAATCAACAAAAATGTTAATAAATGAATAAATACAAGACAAGGCATTTTCTTGATCTCTTAAAAAAAAAAAAAAAAAAAAAAAAAAAAAAAAATCTTTACACACCAAAACAACCATAACAAAATCTGACTGCCTATATAATAGGGACGGTTTCATGCTTGTTCACAGACACTGTGTCGGTCACTGTTCACATTAACACGCGCTCACATTAATAAATAAGAAGCCTCAGTAATGGATCCCATGAGATGAGCAACTCGCTATGAAACATGGCCATACAGAGTGTATAGTTCACCGTGATTCTGTTGGCCGAGGCACTTAGCAACACACTCCAAGGAGACCGCGTTCAGTGGCGGTTCAACGGATATAGCTTTAAGTAAGGTACCAGAACGGGTTTTTATTTCTCATGAGCAGCAAGATACTCGAGGATAATGGATCCGGTTTTTAAACAGTTTCTTCGCATTTTTGACCATGACCTTTCCTTTTTTTGATATGCGTTCTTTCAGTAACGATTTTTACACTGACTTCGTACGCCCCCACCCTCCCCTGCAATTGGCTTCCCTATATACAATACTGAATGCAACGACGGTCCAAATTTTTTTTTAAAGAAAAGAAAACAGATCTTGGGGGGGGGGGGGGGGGGGGGGGGGGAGTGGAGGAAAGATGGTCTACTTTGCAAATACATCTAACACAGTCTGATTCACGGAGTATTTCATTCCATTTTTTTTTTCATAACCTCTTTTTTTTCATTTAGAAAAAAGCAATTGAAACAAGATGTCCTCATTTAGTAAGTAAATCATTACATTTTCTTTTTCATAATCTCATTAAAAAAAATTTAAGTCCATCTCACGTGACCACTTCTTCATTGTGCAGAGGTTTGAGGGTTATTTTTTTCATTTCCCTAAGTCAAAACACTATTGCAAAACATTTGCAAAAATGTTCACATTGCAGATAAAAATTCCCTTGAAGAGCCTGCACTGCACTTTAAGAAAAAAAAAAAGAAAAAAAAGAAAAACTTTCAACAAGTGACAGAGTTAAAAAACGGCCTACATATCTTTTTTTTTTTCGTTCGGGGTTAATTAGTGAAAACTTGTTTCTACACATATCAATATTGTATTATAAGGATATGTAGATACATTGTGTGCGTGTGTGTGTGTGTGTGTGTGTGCGTGTGTGTGTGTGTGTGTGTGTGTGTGTGTGTATGCCAACTGAAATCAAAAACGGAAAAAAAGAACCAGTCAAAAGTAACTGTCATTCGAATATAATACACGATTTCGTGAATTCTTTCATCATAGTTCGGAAATATGTAACAAAACCCCAAACAAAATGATAACTGAAAAATACTGTTCCGCGTCCCCCCCCCCCCCCTCCCCCCCTAAAAAAGAAAAATAATGATAAAAAATGAATAAATAAATGAAGTTTAAAAAAAAAAAAAAATCACGTATATGCCTAGACTTGACTTCACCGATCAAAAAACGTTAAAAAAAAAAAAAAAAAAAAAAAAAAAAACTTCTGACCTCTCATTCACTAGCCATAAACTCGATTTCCGATCCAGAATTTCACCCTCTACAACGGCAAATTAAAAAAATAAATAAATAAATATATATATATATATATATATAAAACATCTATCAGTAAATTTCCCAATGAATAGTTTACACAAGAAGTGCTGTGTGGCAGTCTGAAGCTTCTTGTCTGAAATAAGATCGTTCTTTACACTGACAACCTTTTGGTCTGTAGCGCGCGCGCGCGCACGCGCACACACACACACACACACACACGACAAAAGTGCAATCCGAGCTGTTTTCTCGAGAAATGGTAGAACAGAACATTCGAACCCCCTTAACTAAATGATAAACCACACACACACACACACACACACACACACACATGCCCACTCCACCCACACCCACAAAAAAGAAGTAAAAGAAGATGAGACACAGGTCAAATTCAAGGCCCACACCACTACCTTCCACCTCTCTCCAAACCCAGCTTCTGAGACAGCTCGAACTCCAAACGACTCCGGTTATCAAAACCGATTGGCTGGTTGGTAGGTTGGTTGGTTGGTTGGTTGGTTGGTAGGTAGCGAGCGAGTGGCAACAGGCAAAGTCATGTCAGTCAGTCAGTCCGGTCCAGTTCAAGTCCAGTCGTAGTCCACCATGATAAACTAACGATATCCGCTAGGCTGCCACCGCCGCTGCTGCTAGCTGGCCAGTCCGCTTTCGTCCAACGTACAGAATGTATGCATGCATGTATGTATGTATGTATACATATATGCAGCTCAAGGCAAAACTATGGTTCAGCGCCAACTGCCGCCACCCCGCAGTCCACTAACTAGTCCGATTCCACTACCACAACCACCATGCCAGAGCCAGCTAGCATTACCTCCAGAACCTCTACAGCTGCAACAGATGACCAGTACTCGCCACCCAACAACGTTCATCAACATTTCATCAAAAAACGTAAAAAAGAAAAAAAAAAAAAAAAAATATATATATATATATACATACAATAAAGACCAAAAAATGCAAGAAAAAAAAAAACACCATCACCAACACGCGTTGACCCAAGTTCCTTCCACAGTTCCAGCTTGGCTTGACCAGTAGTAGTAGTAATACAGCAGTACAGGATTGGCGTGGAGTCGAGTCCACTCTCTCACCCACCCACGAGGCTACCCACCACTCCCACGCCACGAGTCGTTTTTGACCATGCCTCAAGACTCGGGAGGTAAAAGCAGCAAAGCTCGGTCGGTGTTGGGTGGATGGGTTTGGTGGTAGGCCTAGGCCTATAGCACGCGCGTGGGTTTAGTTAGAGTCGGTCACCAAGGTGGGCTCTATGTAGAAGAAGAACTACTACTACTTCTGAAAAGCGCGTCCACGTACATGTATACATGCAAGTCGCCAGCACGATCATCATCACATAGTTCGCGAGAGAGAGGAGAGAGAGAGAGAGAACTGACCAACCCTGACGCTCACCACCAGAGATAGCGCGCCCTGTTGTTCGTTGCCTCCACAACAGCGGCCACACCACACAAGCAGAGTGAGAAGAGAGAGAGCGAGGGGGGAAAGAGAGAGAAGAGAGAGAGAGAGAAGAGACAGACGGACAGACCTTCCCTGCTGAACTGTTCACGGCCTTCTGCTGGCCTCTTACACCATACCTTGCAGGTCACTGCTGCTTTGCAGTCCTTCGCTTTCGCGTACTCCGACACCTGTAGTGAGAAGGGTTGGGGGGGAGGAAAGCCACAGGTCTTCTGTTTCTCTTGCCTGACCCCCTTCTTTTCTACCACCTTTATCCCTCCGTCCCAGCCACTTCCTCCCCCCCCCCTCCCCCCAACCCCTTTCCCCTACATTGCCGCATTCCACCATATCCGGTGGACAAGTCGACTGGTTCTACAACTCTATGCTGGATGTTTGTACAATTATCACACGCACGCATACACGCGCGCACGCGTACAACACACAACACACACACACACACACACACACACACACACACACACAACACTATGTGCGATTAAGTTCGTATCGTGTCCGCTCTCAATAGAAACTTACTCCAAATGTGGAACAGCATTTGAGAGATCTGAAGAGATCGATAGATTCATTGATATCAGACAGACAGATAAGCCGATTATTTAACATGGAATGATAAACACTTACCTCTTTTATGTCACACACCACAAAAGTATTGGTTTTTCACATCTTTCGCCTCTGATATCTCTCTGACACATGAAAAACGAACTTCTCAAGACTCGCTTCCCAGGAACAGAAGACGGGTCGCCGGTCATTTGTCCAGCCTGACGCCTAGAAATGGACAATAATAATTAACTGCAGCGAGTCGGCCTTCATCTATCGAACATGTCGTGTCATTGATTACATGTCCTCAAATGACAAGTCTTCATCTTTGGTGCGAAGTACCCTGCCCTCTCCTTCCCTCCCCCACCCCCACCCCCCGACACCCTCCCCCCCTCCCCTCACTGTCACAAGAAAACGTCCCCTCCCCTCCCTCCTCTGCCGCCATATTTAAAGCCTGAGAACTAGAAAAAAAACTCTTGGGAGTGTTTTTGTTCTTCAGTTCCTCAACCCACTTGAACAGCAAGAACCAGCGTTAGTGGGATTTTCGCGAATGAACTGTCACTATACAGGTGGCGGTATTCTGCCTTCGGGAATACCTGGATGGTGAAATGGTTTTCGGCATTTTTGCAGTTGAACGAGACTTGACTGCATGAATTAACGATTGAAATTTATAATCATTTTCACGACTAGAATTCAGACATCAGCTTGTTCTGGAAGAAGAAAGGGGACAGAGAAAAAAGCAAGAGAAGGCAGATCACGACTAGAATTCAGACATCAGCTTGTTCTGGAAGAAGAAAGGGGACAGAGAAAAAAGCAAGAGAAGGCAGATCACGACTAGAATTCAGACATCAGCTTGTTCTGGAAGAAGAAAGGGACAGAGAAAAAAGCAAGAGAAGGCAGAGTGGGGTGAGGGTGAGATCTCAATAGGAAGCACCCCCTGCCCCCACCACTCTCTCTCTCTCTCTCTATCTCTCTCTCTCTCTCTCTCTGCTGTCCGAGTTTCCGACCACTACGCCTCTCGATGCTTAACGTGGTTACAACAGACCCCATTGGCATGCCGGCGGCCGAGCATTAAGACTGGAATAATTCCAGTCCACGCTTGGCCAGCCTCAAAAGAAACGGTTGCATAACCCCCCCCCCCCCCCCCCCTTCAAGCTCCAGTTCCCCCCTGGCCTGGGGATAAGCCTGAAAAACACCGCTCCGCTGCCTTTGGATCCAGACGCTCTCCTCCGATTGGTGGAAATACCCTGAGCCGAGGTTCTCTCGAACGAGGCAGACGATTGGTTGGGGCGGGGGAGGGGGGGGGGGAGGGAAAGAGAGGCAGACCTGGCTTAGCCAGTATTGCAAAATCCTGTATGTTCCTTTTCCGACTGTACCCCCCCCCCCCTCCCCCCACCCCTTTTCACCAACTAACCACTCACATACCCATCCATCCACCCTGACCTTTTCCTCACATATGCCCCTCTCTCTCTCTCTCAATCCACTGAGGGCTGCCCCCACCAAAGCTCTCTATCCACTGAGGGCTGCCCCCCCTCCCTCCCCTCCCCCCCCCCCCCCCCCCCCCCCCCCCCCAAAGCTCTCTGGGATTAATTCCAGGTCAGCAGACTGCTTTGTTGTAGAGAAAGTTATACAACCGAGAACTGTTGTTTCATGCATGAAAGCCAAACATGGAACGGAGCGAGAGGAAAAAAAAAAAGAAAGAAAAAAAAAGAAAGGAAGAAAAGAAAAAAAGACCAC
>CM065734.1:39841579-39849079 GCA_033310375.1 Conus canariensis | reverse complement strand
GTCTGGTCAATGCAAGAGGAACAGAATCGTTTCCATCCAAAGTTACCACACAAAGACGACGACTTGCAGCCGTCTGGTCAATGCAAGAGGAAGGAACAGAATCGTTTCCATCCAAAGTTACCACACAAAGACGACGACTTGCAGTCTTGTCAATGCAAGGAATAATGCCCAAATTTCTTATCTTACAAACAAACCAAACAAAAAAGCAAAATAAAAAAGAAGCAAGACAAATTGCCAGACAGTGCAAAACAAACCACATCAAAACAATCAGTAACATCAGCAACAGTATTAAAAAAAATGTACAGAGTTTCTACTTGATAACAATCCCTGGTTGGCCATATATTGTTGTCAAACTCTTACAAGCCACGAGCCTTATGCTCGGTTTGTCGGTATTCAGGTTTGTTTTTTTGTTTTGTTTTGTTTTGTTTTGTTTTTGTTTTTGTTGTTGTTTTTTGTTGTTGTTTTTTTTTGTTTTTTTTTTGGGGGGGTTGGGAGGGGGTGGGAGTAGCTATCTAAGTTTTAAGACGCCCGCTCCATAAAAGCGAATTCTAAGATCGGAAATAAATAAAACAAGAACAAGTGACAACAAAAGTCCCATCTATGAAATAAAGAACAATAGAAGTCAGCCGAGACTAAGCAGAAGACACAAACACACACACGCACACACACCACACACACACACACACACCCTGAGCCTTCCCAGTCCGCCTGTCAAAACAAGCATCAGATACACCAAACCTGAACTACCACCAATTCAGCCAGCAAATTCAGATGGGGGAAAGGTGGTGGTTGGGGGGTGGGGAGGGGGAACCAGCATTCTAATCATCTCCACTACATCTCACACACACACACACACACACACACACACACACACACACACACACAAACCACCCCCTTACCCCTTTCAAAAATGATTTTTATATTAAAATCTTAGACCTCACCAAACCAAAATTAATGGCTACCATTGCAGCAAGATTTCTCTACCAAGAGGTAAGTGCAAATGTCCAGCTGACCCTAGCCAAAGTCAAAGTCGACCTGACCATTATCGATTAGGTCCAGACTTTTGACTTCAACAGCCAGCCTCGCTCTGGCTGCCGATCACCCCATGGCCGCTCGCCCGATAACGAGGCCGAAAGCGGGGAGATAACAAAAGTTGAAAAACGTGTCCCCACCCCACACAGCCTTTTCCTGGCGTCTCAAGTGCCCTGCTCATGGCGTACTCACTGTGGGAAACGGAAAGGCTGAGAGGCTATACTACTGAAGAGGACAAATTCAGTTCCGTAAATACCTTCTATTATATCAGTTCCGTAAATACCTTCCATAAATCCAGTTTCTTCTATTAAATCCAGTTCCGTAAATACCTTCTGTTAAATCCAGTTCCTTCTATTAAATCCAGTTCCGCAAATACCTAAAGCAGTTCCTTCTATTAAATCCTTCGCAATACCCTCTATTAAATCCAGTTCCTTCTATTAAATCCAGTTCCGTAAATACCTTCTGTTAAATCCAGTTCCGTGAATACCTTCTATTTAATCCAGTTCCGTGAATACCTTCTATTTAATCCAGTTCCGTGAATACCTTCTATTAACCCAGTTCCGTGAATACCTTCAATTCAATCCAGTTCCGTGAATACTTTCTATTCAATCCAGTTCCGTGAATACCTTCTATTCGATCCAGTTCCATGAATACCTTCTATTCAATCCAGTTCCGTAAATACCTTCTATCAAATGCTGTTCCGTAAATACCTTCTGTTAAATCCATTTTCGTAAATACCTTCTTTTAAACACATTTCCTTCTATTAAATCCTGTTCCGTAAATACATTCGTTAAATCCAGTTCCGTAAATACCTTCAATGAAATCCAGTTCCGTAAATATCTTCTATTAAATCCAGTTTCGTGAATACATTCTATTCAATCCAACGACTTGTCACTTTAAAAAAAACTTTGTAATAATAAATCAGCGAAATAAGATAATAATACCAAGTGAACTAACATACGATCGACACAAAATTAAAATCAAAATTAAAACACTTTGCTACTTTCTTGTATGTAGAATACCAATTTTTTTTTTTTTTAAACAGAATGGGATTTGTTTTAAATGTGTTGGACTTGCTAGGATATTTGTGTCATGTGCGTCCTGATAATGTCGTACCATCTGTGGGAAACGTAAAGAGTGAGGCTACTAAAGAGAAAAATTCAGTTCCTTGCGTAAATACCCTCTATCAAATCCAACGAACTGTCGCTTTAAAAGCATTGCAATGATCAGCAAAATAGATTGACATCAAGTGAACTGAAATTACCACTAAATAAAAATTGAAATACAAAACTAAAATATTTAACTTTTTTGTATGAAGGATACCCATTAAAACAGAATGAAATTTGTTTAAATTTATAGGACTTGTTAGGATACATTTAGCTGAATGGATATAAAAAGATAAATAAATAGTATGCTAACTGAGATAGCCAAACCCGTCACATCTCCTTATCAAAACAGGCTACTTTTTAATCAACTGAAGAAAACTTTAAAAAAGAAAAATTATTGTTCCTCCGACCGAAAGAGAGAAATAAATCACAAACAAAACACAACGCGATTCGACCTCTTCGGGCCTTCTTCCGGCAAAACAATCAACCTTCAAGACAATGGAAACGAAGGACGAACAATCACTCATCTCCTCAAACTGGGCGGAAAGGAGTAAAACCTGTTACAGCCCGATGATCGATAGAAAAAAAATGTGTTTGAAAAGATCATGTTCGTAAATATTTGTGACACTGGAACAAACTATTGTCTTAAGTGTTACACAAAAAACCGAAGGGAATAATAGTCGTGTGTTACTTGACTCTCTCACACCAGTTAGTCATCACACCAGAGAAATCCCTCCGACTTGCTCTGAGTCAGCTCCCACTTCTCCGAGTCACGCACACATGGAAGGCCTACGCATGCATGGACGACGTATATGATCAGGAACAGCTGTTTGCCCGTTCCCGAGAGTTTTTCAGTACATGTTTCTAATGTTTGAATCATCAAGGTTACACTGGTAAATAATAAAGACATTATCAGGTCTAGAATATTTCTGTCTGTGTGTCTCTCTTCTGTCTGTCTGTCTCTCTCTCTCTCTCTCTCGCTCTCGCGCGCGCAAACACATTCATAACCTCAATCAGTGTTTGATCAAAACACACACACACACACACACACACAACAGTCTCACACACAGAGAGTCACACACACACAGTTACACACACATAGGGTTACACACACACACACACACAGAGTTACAGAGAGAGAGAGAGAGAGAGTTCTACACACATAGTTACACACACACACACACACACACACACACAGTTATACACACATAGAGTTACACACACACACACACACACAGAGTTATACACACATAAGAGTTATAATACACACACACACACAGAGTTATACACACAGAGTTACACACACACACACACAGAGTTATACACACAGAGTTACACACACACACACACACACACACACACACACACACACACACGAGTTATACACACATAAGAGTTACACACACACACACACACACACACACACACACACTGTCGATCAGAGTCAGATCAAACGCCTGCGACAAGGTCAGACAGATGAATAATTGAGGATGGACACATTTATGGGCGAAATGCTTCGTGAATGAAGACCTTAGAGCGGCCTGATGAAGCCCAGCAATGCAACGTGGCGCCCAGCCGGCAGTTTTCCACTCGTTGATAATCTATTGTACAACACAGACATAAACAAAAGTCTATCTTTACTATCCTACATTCCGGAACAGTATTGGCAGTGGTAGTCATTTCCGTGAATAAAAACAGAATGACACACAGCTTCCTTCCATAGAATTTTGTTTCACAGCTTCCTTCCATACAATTTTTTTTTCATAGCTTCCTTCCATATAACTTTTTTTCATAGTTTCCTTCCATAGAATTTTTTTCCTAGCTGCCTTCCATAGAATTTTCATAGCTTCCTTCCATAGAATTTTTATTAATTCTAGCTTCCTTCCATAGAATTTTTATTTAGCTTCCTTCCATAGAATATTTTTTTCATAGCTTCCAAGAATTTTCATAGCTTCCTTCCATAGAATTTTTTTCCTAGCTTCCTTCCGTAGAATTTTCATAGCTTCCTTCCATAATTTTAACTATTTTTTTTTAATGATGACACATAGCTTCCTTCCATTCAATTTTCTTAAAAACTAAAACCTCCCTATTCATCGACTTTGTCCAATAACTTTGAACTTTGAAGTATAGAAAAAGGCATAATCTTTTTCTTTTGTTGGAAAGAACAGGGCTTGTTTTGGATTACATGCTAGAAATTCATGACTTTCATCCCAGAAAATATCAAAATAAAAGTGGGGTTGCTTCAAAGCTTGTCTGCTAAACGACTTACAGAAAGAAAAAAGACACAAAACAATCAAATTGCAAAATATTCACTGCAGGGTATTTCACATTATTTGTCACTTCCATTCCCTGTAGTGGATCAGCGTCTTTTCTTTTTCGACTAGGAGATCAATAACTTTGGGATGAACGACGCTATAGAGTTGAACTATAGAGTTGAACTATTCTAGTCAGAGACTACGTGTCAGGACTGCATTCCCAACTTTTATAATAACATACCTCGGCGCCGTCCAGATCCAGGCCCGAGGAGGTACAGATACCTGCAGTGTTGGTCAGAAAACATTATCTCAGAGACGCGTGGGTAAAATTCGTCTGTGGGACAGTCCTCCCCTTACGCTCTGGGTAGGTGGAAACCGGTCGGGGCCAAATGTTTCCACACAAATTGGTTCTGATGGGAATCAAACCCATGACCTCTCAACGTGAAAATCACCGGAGCTAACCACCGCACCACGGTAACTCGATTTTCATGTCGAACTTTTGAGTACTATCCTACTTGCAGCCACCAGACTTTTGACGGAATGTTGAGAATGCCAATGAACTAGGGCACAAGTCCACGTGGTTTGAATCTTTTCGTGCCATGGGCTTTTACGGTCGGGTCAGACTCCGCACCCAATGAAAATTTTCAGGTGATCTCATAATTTCCCACTACTTGCGTGTGCATGCGCGCTTGTGTGTGTGCGCGCGCGCGCGCGCGAATTTCCCACTACTTGCGTGTGCATGCGCGCTTGTGTGTGCGCGCGCGCGCGCGTGTTTGTGTGTGTGTGTGTGTGTGTGTGTCTGCGTGTGCGTCTGCGTGTGTGTGTGTGTGTGTGTGCGTGTGCGTGTGTGTGTTAAGCGGATTTGCTGTTGCTGTTTTCTTCCACCGAGTGAAAGCGTCATCGCACCTTACACCAGTACATGAGGGGGGGTGACGCTCTTTATCAAACGTCAAAATATTTTTTTAAATTCACATTGGAATCTCCATCAGCAATGGAAACTTCCCGAAGTTGGAGTATGGCTGCCTTAATGGCGGGATAAAAACGGTCATACGCACTGACAAAACTGCACTCCCTTTGTTTGGGTAGATGGATCGGGATTCATCCTTCCCTGTCTCTACAGTAAGTGTCCGAAGGAGTATCAGTCAGCCTGAGTACGCAGAAGTAATGAATGGAGCCGACAGATTTGCATGGCTCTTGGGAATTAGTGGAGAAGGAAAGACGAGGGGAAAAAGGTGGAGGAAAAAAAGAAGGATGGAGGCCCCTAAAAAAAAAGGGGGGGGGGGGGGAAGCAGTAATATGGAGGTTGGAGAGAGAGAGAAAGGGGAGAGAGAAGAGAGAGAGAGAGAGGAGAGAGAGAGAGAGAGAGAGAATTTCCTAACACTGTTCCGCATGGTGACTCAGCGACAGCGATCAGAGACGTTTTGTTACATGCTTTTTTTTTTTTTTAATGTTGGTTGTTTTGTTACGTCTGAAAGACATACCTTTTTAGTCCAAATTCACTGGTAATGCTGGTTTCGATTTGTACAGTGAGTATGCATTACTTAACTTTGCATCTTGTTTTGTGGGTTACCTCCTAATATTGAAACCGGCTTAAATAAGGAACAAACTTGAAATAAAAGAAAAAATTAACTCTTCTGCCGAACGAAAGAAACAAATTACAAGGCAAACCACCACGCGTTTCGACCTCTTTTGCCTTCTTCTGGCAAGGTAACATTCAAGACAATCAAAACGAAAAACAGTCACGTGTCTCCTGTTTTTCATCATCACCATTATTATTATTATTATCATCACTTTGATTATTGTTATCATTATTATTTTCACTCGCGTTGTCTCCTTCCCAGCATCCTTGTTCATTCCACATCCATTTTGCGCCCGATTGAAAGAAGACAGGTCAGTGAGTGGTCGTTCTTCGTTCTCAATGTCTCGAAAGTTGCCCGTCTTGCCAGAAGAAGACCAAAGAGGTCGAAGCGCGTCGTGTTTTTGTCTTGTAATTTGTTTGGTCTTGTTTCGTTCGGCGGAACTGTTTAATTTTTCTTTTCAAGTTTGTTTCAATTTCCGCCTTTCAGTCACGTCACTCAGAAACTAACAACCGCCTTTCAGTCACGTCACTTTGAAACTAACAACCGCCTTTAGTCACGTCACTCAGAAACTAACAACCGCCTTTAGTCACGTCACTTTGAAACTAACTACCGCCAGCAGTCACGCTACCTGTCCCCAGACAAGGCCACGTGGCATGACAGACGAGAGCCACGTGGTTTTCAGACCGGGTAGGAGCATCAGAGCCATACAGGCATAAATCTCTTCTCCAACGGACTTACTATACTATAGGCACCAAAATATTCTTCTAGCACAAAATTAAGCTTACACATGTATACTCGAGACCGGTTGTTCACCCGAGATTTAGTCATTTGCGATATCAATCCAACCAGTCGCTAACAAATTCCCTCAGCCATGCCAATCATCTCGACGCCAACATATCATACAGAAGGCCAAAATATGTCTCCCGTTGACTTCTTGACGATGGAACAGACACTGACAACGAAATAGACACCGACAACGAAATAGACATTGACAGCGAAATAGACACCGACAACGAAATAGACACCGACAACGAAATAGACACCGACAACGAAATAGACACCGACAACGAAATAGACATTGACAACGAAATAGACATTGACAACGAAATAGACATTGGCAATGAAATGGACCAGAAGACCATCTCTGCAATGTAGGTTTACCTCTGATTTAGTCAGTTAGTGATGAGGTGTCAAATGATACGACTAGTCGGTTTCGACATGCAAGTCGGTTTCGGACCGGTTTCGATATTTCAGCCGGTTTCACCGGTTTCGATAAAACTAAACCGTGTTTTGAGTGTTCGTTTGAATTTTGCTTCGTGTTTTTAGTGACGCTAACCAAAACAGAATTGAAAACGAACCCGAATCTTTCGAAATAAACTTAAAGATCACGTGACACTAACCCTATTCTTCTTCGTCATGAGACAATGTCAAATAGTACAGCTTACACACCCAGTAGACCAAAAAAAATTAAACATTCCTGCAATTTCAAAATCAGAAAAGGTTCATACCGGATAATTTCTGGGATCT
>CM065734.1:39834079-39836579 GCA_033310375.1 Conus canariensis | reverse complement strand
GTATTTTTCATTTTTGAATGACTGTTTGTGGTTTGCGTATCTGGTTTTGAAAGTGTTTTCAGTAATCCCTATATATGTTTCTTTTTCATTTTCTGATGTTACCGTAGCTTGGTATACAATGTTGCTGTGAAGACATTTATTGCTTAGGGGGCACTGTTCTTTTTTAGTGCAGTTGCAAGATGTCCTTTCGGCACCCTTCTCTTTTATGTTGCTTTTCATTCTGTTAGATGAGTCAATCATGTTTTTGAGGTTGGGCATACATGAGTATGATAGTTTAATGGTGTTTTTGTTGAATATTTTGGACAGTTTGTGTTCTTTTGGGAATGATGTTGCCAAGATTTTAAAGAATTCTTTTCCTACATTTGTTTTTACTTGTCCATCGTATGGTGGGTTGTACCATATGATCTTTCTTTTCCTATTTTTCTTATTTCTGTTCGTGCTGTTGCCTGGACTGTATTGTAGTTTGTAATTGTAACCACTTTTTTGTAATGCTTCTTGATATTCTGTTGCTGCATCATTGAATGCGTTTTCATTGCATGACAGGTTGGACAGTCTCTTGTTTATACCATTGGGTATTGTTTTTAGTATAGATGGTGGGTGGTTGCTTTTGATGTTTACGTAGACTGGTATGTCATTGGGTTTTTTGTATGGTTTGTACACATGGTCATTGAGGTCTAATGTTATGTCTAGGTAATTCACTACTTTTTTGTTTGCTTCTATTGTGATTTTTAAGTTGTGGTTTTTAAAGATTTTACATAATTCTTTTTTCTTGTTTTCAATGGTTCTTGGATTATTGTTTAATGCAGCGAGGCCGTCATCTCTGTATAAACCGGCCTGTTTTCCAAGTTGTTTTTGGATGTTGGATAGCATGAATAGTCCGACTAGTTCACATGTTTCGGCACCATCATACGATCCCATGGTTACATCAAATGTGGAGTTTTTGCTCGTTTTTTTAATCCAAGTTTCATTTCTGCTATAGAGTAAGGTTTTTTTGGTGTGGAAAATAATCTCCATTTCTGACTCTGTTATATTTGTGTATTTGTTGGCAAATTTCAAAGCTTTGTTGAGTAGTTCTTCATCTATGGATGGATAGAAGTCTACTATGTCAAATGTAATGAACATTGTATTTCTCTGTTTGTTGAGTTTCT
This sequence comes from Conus canariensis, assembly GCA_033310375.1. Taxonomy (NCBI): domain Eukaryota; kingdom Metazoa; phylum Mollusca; class Gastropoda; order Neogastropoda; family Conidae; genus Conus; species Conus canariensis. The sequence continues at coordinate 39,835,431 of CM065734.1, read as the reverse complement.
TAAACCATTGTATGACTTCATAGCTGTTTTTCCAAAGGTTGTATTCGGTGTTTGATTTTATATCTTCTATAGCCTTTTCCAAAATTCTCTTGCTTATTTTGCCCAGTTCGGATTTAGATGGGTTTATTAGTCTACATGTTGGGTTGTTTTGGAAGTTAGGCTTGTGGTCTTTAAGCGTTATGAAGGCTTCTTTTGTTGCTGTTGCCTCTACCCTATCACTTAATTCCATGCGGTGTGCAAGCTCTTTTTCTTTTTTGCGGATGTTGCTATGTGTAGTTTTATCAGCTTTCTTGTACATTTGGAGACTCAAAGATAAAAAAATAGACTACAACATATCATGGAAAATCATAAAAAGAGCAACACCATACAACAATATCTCAAAAAGATGCAATCTATGCTCCACAGAAAAATGGTTAATATTATGCAAACCACACTTAGCAACTCTGAACACAAAAGTAGAAATTGTAAACAATTGCAGGCACAAGTGGAAATCTTTGCTAGCACATTCCATCTGAACAGGCCCCAATAAGAACCACAGGCCGCACGTGCAGCAAATGAGATCCGCCTGCACACACAGAGTTGAAATCAAGTCCCGCACGCCATAAAAGATCGTTGGCGTGCCCCAAAAGACATCCTGAAGATAGCAACGCTAGAAACAAGCTTGTAGATTTTAATACTTCATTTTTTAAAAATATTTTTTAACAGATGTTGCTCCCCAAGGGTTGAGCACCTTCAGATTTTTAAGGACTTTTTTTATATTGTTCATATATATATATATATATATATATATATATATATATATATATATATATATATATATATATTCCCAGTGTATTAACATGTCTACTTGTGGATCTACAAATAACATCCTTAGCGAAGTATGTGCACAACGACCCTTAATTGTGTATGTAATACATTCATATTATCCCATTTTGTTAACATCTCTTTTTTCACAATCTACAAATAACATCCCTAGCGAATTATGTGCACAGCGACCCTTAATTGTGTATTAATACATTTCCATCATCCCAGTATTCTACCATCTTTAATAATGTCAGTCTACATAAAACAAACATCCTTAGCGAATTTTGAGGGGTATAGTTCGCGACGCCTCGCCGACAGAGCTGGTAAAGAAACACCACCTCCACAAGTCAAACCGGCGAGAACGATTCTTGCCTCTAGCGTCAAAGACACGCCGCGCAAGCCAGAGTGACAAGACAAGAAGATTGGTACACGTGTGAGCTGCCTCACGTGCCACGGAGGGAGGGGGGGGGGGGGGGCTCAACGGCTGACACGTGACGTCCCTGATTTCAACCGGGTGGGGGGGGGGGGAGGGGGAGATAACTACTGTC